>JAGSMP010000063.1:0-600000 GCA_029286625.1 Parnassius orleans | reverse complement strand
TTTTTGGAAATGTGAAAAGTATACACGATAGTTTATATATACTAATATAATGAAATTAAAAGGAAAACTATCACAGCTAAGTAATATGATGCAATAAAATGCACTTGGATTAATAAAAATTTCGTTACAATTTTAGATATAGAAAATGACCTAAAACTAGCTGCATTATAACTTTGTAATTTTATTGTTAACTGTTAAAAGTAAAAATTTTATGAAGAAAACGACTTATATGCATTACTACTATAGCTTTACTTTTTTTTACCCGGATAGGCAGGGACAATCTTTCTTACCTTACTTACTACTTTCAATTATTTTAGTTGGTAGTTATTGTAGGCCTCATTCAAAGTATTCATACAATCATATAGCCTCATACAGTTTCATTCGTCACACTCTTGGTTTACGCGGGCGACCTCAGGATAATTTAGGGCAGTGGTGGTTTACGTGAACGTTCGTTACGGTCATATATGTATATCTTAGGGTCGTACTCCCGGGAATATATAGATAGATCGTCAACTATGATCATCTTTGTACCTTGGCATGTGAATGATTTGAAATAAATTGTATTATTATTTTCAAAATCGAAAAGTTTTTTTAATCTTTTTTGAATACCACTCCAATATAAGTCTGATTTGAAAATAAGTCCTTCAGTTACGATCTTCCTATTTGGACCCATTTTAGTCGTTATGGCGGTCAAACCGCGAACTCACTTATTATGCTCATTATCAAGAAAGCCCACGTATTGGGAACCCTACCTCTACATTGTGCCCACCCCGACACGCACTTGGGCAGTTTTTATTTTCTATACAAAAATGCTGTTTTTAAAATATAGTTTAATAACAATAAAAACACAAAACAAACACACACTTGTTAATGGTAGGTAGAAGTATAAAAAAGCAGGCACGCACCACGTGTGGGTGAACTACACTGAACTTACAATATAAAGACTTAAAACTAAGACTTAGGGAAGGCACTGTTTCCTGAAATATAGGTGATGACCTGGTTTAGGGGACAGAGCTCCTTAGTATTTAGCTTTAGAGATTTAAAAACACCATAATATGACAATATAACCAACGTGATTTTTATTTAAATACATATTAGGTACAATAATTTTATGCTTAATATATATTAACATAAATTAGTACATATTGTACATACAAGCAATTTAACACGACATTATTTCAATTATCCCGTAGGTGTCGTATGACACGACTATGAAAGATGCCAGAAAGATCTCATTGCCCTATATAGTATATTATCTATGCTCATTGCTACCGAATGGTGGCGGTAGACTATCTCGTTGATGCCATTTTATATGTAAAATAGGTACACAGACTGGGAACGGGGAGCAGCGTCAACGTACGAAACATCTAGTACTATGATACCAGATACCGTGGAACGCAAAGCCGCCTGCCTAGCTTGGCGATTAAAAATCCTCTCTACAATTAAAGAGAACTTTCATAATTGTTAAGCTAAACGCACATTTGTCCGCGCCGTACGCGCCGAATTTTAGAATTCGTTGTATGAAATGATATGAAACCTCGCACATTACACCCGCACCGTACGCGCCGAATTTTATAAAATGCGGTAGGTATCCGAATATTGAAGGATGCATGCTGATGACGTCATATAACGCGGCGCGTACGGCACGTGCTGATACTTAGTGTTGTCTAATGTTGCCAACTTAGTGGATTTTCCACCAAAACTGTTGGTTTCGACTTACGTGATAATTTTTGTATTTTTATAACTTTTAATTAATTCGTAATTAATTGATTAAAATTAATACATAATTTAATAAAAATTAATACATACCTAATTTGAATTTTTTTTGCATCGATTATTAATATGAATACTTAGTGAGAAATTATTTAAATACTGCACTAAAAAAATTGATAGTTAATTTTAGTTCAAAACCCAATTATACCTGATTACTTAATTATCAATAAAAATACTTACCTCAAACATACAACAATTCTTTTTTCTGGTTCAATTGGCCTTCTAAATCTTGAGTTTTCCATAGAAAGATATGGTTTTAGAATATGTAGCAATTCTTGAAATTTCTTGTATGTTAAATGCAAATATCTAAAAAATCGTTCATCATCATCTAATAAGTCTTTAAATAAAGTATATCTCCTTCATATTCTCCATACAATCGCCTTTTTAAATTAATATTATGAATCCGGAATCTTCTTTTTCTTCGAATTTTATTTTCTTTTTCCTCTGCCAATAAGCAGTCTATTACTATATTTCTTTCCATTGTGATTTCGAGCGATCAATTTCACTGTACCGTTTCACACCAGTGGTTGGAAAAACTACAAAAGTTGTTGGTAATACAAAAGATTTGCGTTCAGTGCGGACGGTGCGTACGGGCAAATGTGCGACTGTGCGAGGCCATCAGTAAAACTCGGCGCGTACGGCGCGTACGACGCGTACGGTGCGGACAAATGTGCGTTCAGCTTTATATTATTAAGGCAAAAAGCCGAAATACAGTTACACATAGGTTAAGCCGGTTTCCCCCCCGAACGGGTTCCCGCCTTGTCGTGGCGGGGGGGCTTAGTAGCCGTGGCTTGGTCACCCGCGGTGAACAAAGAGGAACCCCTTGGCTGGCCCGTGGTGTAGGGCCGGCCCGAGGTGGCCACTCCGAGTGGGCTTGGCGAGCCCACTTCGGATGTGTGTCGGTGGGCTGCGGCGAGAGGGGTGTCCTCTCCCCCTACCGCTGCAGCCGAGGTGGAGTCGCGGAGGAAGAGGAGTGTTGGTATGGCGATGCGCCACTCGCCCTATCCTCCGCGACTCTGACGGGGCCGCACCGTTGATGCGGTGGTGGTGGGGCCGCGGGGGGAGAGGAGTGTCGGTATTGCGAGGCGCCGCTCTCCCTACCCTCCACGGCCGAAGCTTGGTTGGCGGCGGAGCCAGAGCCAGATCCCCCGCTGGGGTCGGGAAAGCGTGTGCTACTGTGCGCTCGATTTTCCTGGCCCCATGCCCTCCGCGTATCGGACTCGGGGGGGTCCGTTACGCAGGTGAAGTTGGAGGCCGTAGAGGGGGGCGTGCCTTATGTTCCTGGTGCGCCTTGCCTGAGAAGGAGAATGGGGAGGAGAGGTCCTCCCTCGAGAAGGGGCTGCCATGGGGCGGCCGGCGCTGGTGGGGCCGCGGATGTGTGCGAAAGCGTTCCCGTGGCCCTGCCAATATGCGGCGAAGGTGGAACACCATGGGGTTTTAGTCGGTGCGAGTCCGACATAACCCGTCCTTGCCCCCGCGAGGCGGGTATGCGTAGGTATTTCCCCATGTAAAAAAAAAAGGTTTAGCCGGTTTATTGCGGTTGGTTAAACTTAGGTGCACCCTATAGAAAAAATATAATTTTAGGGTGTTCCAAGGGCCACACTAGCAGCACCTTAACCTACTGTCGCTCTACATGATATGTACTTTCGTATTTTTGACTAATTTAACAATACAGCTAAGTTTTACCAACCGTAATCGGCTGCACCTATAGTTCTAGCCAACTAAACCTAAGTGTATCCATACTTCGGCTTTTAACCGTGTCATATATACTTATTCCAAAAAACTCCAAATCAACTGGTCTCAACTAGTGATGCAGAGCAGCATTACAAGGGCGAGAGAATCGGCTCACCAACTCATCTGCTCACAGCGTGGTGAATATAGGTAAATCTTTCAAGGTTCCGTGTCACTTGGTGCATTCATGAAAAGGCCTATATCCAGCAGTGCCTTTAAAATGGTTGATGAAGAATCTCACGAGAAAATTTTCAAAATATCCTAGAAAATGCAAGTATGTGGTAGAGCCACGTTACAGCGTATTTTCGCTGCACCTTTGAGAAAAACGAACTTGATTTTTCTGGTCGAGTTGACCGGGAAAGGACCAACTTCGCACAGAATACCAGCGTGAAATAGCAGCAAAATTCTGCTGTGTTTTTACGGTGAATAAGCCCCTTTTACTGACAATTAAGCATTTCATATTAGTCCTCTGGGGTCTTTATGCATCTACATTTTGATTCTTAATCGAGGATAGATGTAACTAGATGTCTATGAGCCACAACATCCGCTTACCATCACGTAGATTATGAACTATGTGCTCGTCACCCATACTTGTATTAAAAAAAATCTTTATTCAGTGAGGTGTTATAGCTTCATAAACGTCAAAATAAGTTGCAGTGATAACCAAATGAAGTAATCCACCATTTTATAGTGTTATATAATTTAAAAAAATCACATGCAAATAAATTTTCATGAGTTTTATTTATATTTACCATAGTTAATTTTAATTTGAGCGTAATTTAAATATTAACTTGTAATTAGTCGCGACCCCACAATGAGCGTGTAGATCAAAGATTTGTGAATTACAGTTCAGGCAGATACAGGCTTTGATTATAATTTATCATACTTGAATTTATGTATTCGTAGTTTGAATTCAATTTAATACAGAGTTTTTCCGATGCAGTTGAAAATGGATGGTAACTTCGGAGCTCTTTTAAAAAAGTTCTGCTTAGAAGGAAGTGTTTTAGGACTTAAGTATTTTTATTTGTATCCAGATCGTATTTCGAGGTATTTTATACTACAATTATATTAAATATAAGTAATATATTTACTATTTAATTTGCATGTCTATTATAATTACAATTTGGTATATATTATGTACTAGGGTGGTAGGAGTTCTTTCTTTTCCTAGGAGTGCACGTGGGTATTTACCGCCCTCTTACCTATTAGATACATAAGATGGAATTGAGATATACCTTCCATATTAGTGCTCAAAGGTGACAACGCTTCTGTAGCCTTCTTTATTTCAAGTTGGCTGCAGTAGCTACTTACCATCAGGTAAACTGTAGGTTCGTTTATCATTTCAATTTTATAAAAATATATTATTCGTGTAATTATTATATTATTTATACGTGGATCGCATATAGCATAATATTATCAACCCCCGACCTGTCGCCAAACATGCGTGTCCTAAAAAGCGACTACGGGAAAAGTCAGAAAGTGTTTGGAAAATCCAAAAGTGCACGCCTCATGAGCGTTTCATTTAATTTTGATAAAACAAATATATTGTATTACTGACTTTTAAAATATATTATTTACGTGTTTTAAATTTAGCGCTCTGTTTTAAAAGGAAGTGTCTCCTACAGGGAAAAAATTAATAATGTTTACCAAAATAAATCGATTACGCAAAGTATAAAATGGATATACATTTGACCGTTGTCTATCTAGGGCTAAATAAAATACGAAAACGCCTGCAAATTATCAATAGCAATAAAACTCATAAAAGTTGAAAATCATTTTAATAACAAACTGCGTATACTAGACTATTGATATGAAATAGAAAACCAGTTGATGTAATTCTGAAGCTAATAAAAAAAATCCCGGTCTCGATACGTCAATTTTTTCGGGAGTTATCGTGACCACATACAAAATCAACATCCGGACGTCCTCGTAAATTTTTTTCAAACCGTTTTTTTCAAAGTAGCAATATAAAATGATTTTTTAGAAAATATAAGATGGATTAATTAGAGTGTTTTCTTGATATACGGCTACTCATATTATCGTATAAGAGCAATATGGTTATGATAGAGGCATTTTAAGAATACAAAATTGCTTGACCTTGACGTATCGAGAGTAAAGCACTACCTAATAACGCTTCGCGTTATAAGGCGTGCAAGACAAATTTGCTTCAGATAAACACCGATATTTCTATTTCTCTTATATTAAGACAAATGTAAATTACCCAGACTGGTGACAGGGAATAACGTTAAATGTATTTTTATCTTTGAAGTTTTTATGTACTATTTCATTTTCTGTAGGTATTAAATCTGTATGAATGTAAAAAAACCCTCACCATAGTCAAAACCTCCCCTATTGAATACTCACCAGACTTGTCAAGCAAGCCGAATTACGAGTAATTGAAAACATATTGTTTAGTAGCATAAATTATTACAGATACTCTTTCACACGGAACTATTAAATAACGTTTTTTATCCGTTAACAACCGAATAAACAAATATCACAAGAATTCGTGTTCAGGAGGAGCATTCTGTACCCGTAATATTTTTAGTAAACTTAAATTTATATTCTTTCGAATAACTTGTCATAACTTTCTATGGATAGTTGATAGTAGTCAAAAAACATATTTTGAATATTTTGAATGAAACGGAATCGTATGAATTCTTCTCGACGTTTATTTGGTTTCAATCGAACAGTAGAAAAGCACAGAAAAGCGTTGCCGTGTGACCACAGCACAAATTACTAAAATGTTAACGCTTTTTTAAACTACATACAACGTCTTATTTATGTGTAGAAACAATCAAAATGTTTCCTTACAGATGCTTCTGGGCGTTGGCAATGCTTTTGACTCTGTGCACTGCTTGCATTCTAAGCTTACTGTTGTACTACCGCTTTGATGAGATGCCCACCCGCATCACCATTGAAAATCAATATGAGTCACTCCACAACTTGCCTTATCCCGCCATTACCATATGCTCGCCCAATCAGGTCACAATTAGTGCAATGCATCATTTCAACAAAACTCTCATGTAAGATCAATTCTAAGATATTAGACTAAAATTTTTTTTATAAATGTAACGGTAACAAACGAGCACACAGTTCACCTGATTATTGTATACTATGATACTGAGAACTAAGATGGAATGCCTCGTTTCCAGTAAAAAGGGTCTCCGGTTCTCTACACTCATCTTACGAAACACAGCAGCGTTAAGCTGCTATTTTACGCTGGTATTCTGTTAGAGTATGGTTATTCCACGGTCAAGCCGACCTATTCGTGCTACAACTATAACATTATAGCTGAAAATTCTAACACCGCCTCTACACGATAAAAATTAAATCAGCCCGTAAGCACCAGACCTTAATAATCCAAGAACTATAGTATTTTATAGGTACATTCATGAAATTTGTGATTCTGGGGATACTTATTTGAAATTGCAAATGCATGCAAAATTATACAAAATTACAATTCTGTAAGTCTAATAGTTTTTGAGTTATATACGGTTCGAAAGTGGTTCTAAATGGTTAACTGCTGGTGCATTGCTCTGTTCTCTTTATGGGCAATATATGGGGAGGCCAATGTTCAGCAGTGGAATTGCGATAGGCTATAATGAATGAATAAAATTTCTTAAACATTGCAGGTTACCTCTTGGTAATGTTTCCTACATTGCAGAGTATGTGGCGCTTAAAATAGCATTTCGTAGACTATCACGATTGTTAAGCTAATATCATAGACTTAGAATATACTGGCGTAAGTATATTCTAAGTCTATGGCTAATATCAATATAGTGTTAGTATTAGTGTAACATAAATACTGACAAAATTTTACTTTCGCAGAGACGGCAATCTAACATTAGACTTAAAAAAAGTAGTTTCACAGCTTCTGGACTTTAATTTTGGTACTTTACTGTTGGAAAAAATAAATATTAATGAGCTAAAGCATTTACAAGTTCTTATTGAACGTAATCGCTACAGTGTAAGTATTAGTAATTATATCTGAAGTCTGAAATTCACCAGTAAGTAAGCATCATTATCTGCCCAAAAGGTGAAGTGTCTGGATTAGCCTGTGCAGGTACTACAATACCTTTATGTATTACTGACACCCACGTGCACCAGCGTAAAGGTAAGAAACTCACTTAATAACAGGTTGATTGACAAACGATCGCATTTTGTTTCGAATTGTCGCTGTAGGATTTTATTATTCATGAGCTCTAGTGGCCACTTACAATCAGATGAAATGAGAGCTTGCACTCTCATGATATAACAAAATAATGTTAAAGAAAAACACTTTAAGCCACTTTTAAAAGCCTTAAAATATTGAAGAAAATCTCGTTAATAAGCACTATTTCAATTTTGCATACGTAATAAATTAAGTAAGTAAGTAATTTAGTTTCTGCAAAATAAGATATTTTCTAAAGAACCGTTAATGTTATCAGGCACTCGACGTCATGAGTTTGCTGCCACAACGCTGTGATCGCTTCCTGAAGCGGTGCATTTTTCAACGAAAAATATACCCCTGCAACGTTCTTTTTGATTCTATACTAACCCAATATGGCATGTGCTGTATTTTCAATAGCATCTACTATTTCAAAGAAAACAAAAGGTACGTTCACTTACATATATGTCCCTAAATGTTGCCTAAAGTCTCAGATTATAAAAAAGCCCTTTTTTTCTATAACCTGAGCCTAATAAAGTGAAATCGTTTACAAAATGAAGCATTGGTTTTGTTTATTGGACCACAGTGGACATCATTTTATTCTTGTTAAATTTTGTTATTTCAGAAATGAAAGAAAAGCTAATTTCGTAAAGTTCAAAGCCACGAAGACGGGTTTAGAGAACTCACTGACTGTAGTGACGGATTACGATCCCGAAGATGCTCTGGAAGGCACTGTACTCTACGCCGGATCCTCAAAAGTAATATACTATGTATTGCCATTCATCATCATCATCATCATCATATGGCCGGCCATTTGTCACTTCAGCTTACTGATCCGTTGCGCTTTGTTGGTTACTCTGGTTCTACTATTTATTGTCATCGCCTACGATCGATTAAATTATCTAATAATCTGAGAGTTTCTGAGGATACTTAACGTCTGTGAACGCTGGAACTTTGTCATTCTATATGAGTGACTCAGGAACTTGGGACCTTACTTGTGATGAGTAGACTTGTGATTGTGATAGACCAGGGATTCCCAAAGTGGTCGATATCGCCCCTTGAGGTCGAAATTGGTTTCGATCCCTATTAATTAACACAAGTTTTTATTTTTTTATGTTTACTTTGCGATTTTAGTGTTATTTTTTTCAAAAAATAATTACCTACTTAAGTATTTTTACGTAATTAAAATACTTGATATTTACTGAATTTTATGATAAACAAAAAATTTATTTACATAACATAATATACAATATTAAAAACTATAATAAAAAAACTAAAACTAATAACTTAATTATCATACAGTCCTACTCCCCGTGGTATCGTGCCAAGAACGCTGGCTGTGTTTCGCTGAACGGCTATACTTAGCCTTTAAGCGAGAAAAGAACCAGCCCTCTTATCACCAGCAGCAACGACCAGTCGCGGATAGAGTTCCTTTAGGAACTTCACCGTACGTCACCACGGACGTCTTCACCCATGGACCGATAGTCTCTAAATGCACAAATATATAAATAAATAATCTAATGGCACAAATATGTAGTCATCTCTCAGAGACTCATATTTGCGCTACTTACTCAGTTCAGTTGCCTCTGATGCCGCCCCGGCTCTAAACGAGGTACCCCTGAGATGAGAGGTCGCCAAATTGTCTACGCTAGTATTATCCCACACTAGGGCTTTACCTCTCTCCCAAGGGACCAATGTCATACCATCGGGTCTCCTGCCATCTTCTCTAAATATTCCACAAGGCTCTAAAATCCAGGCGACATTTATAGAGACAAGAGCACTTTGGATGACATCGTTCAAAAAACCGTGCCGCGAAAACCTACCAGCACTTTTCTTACACGAAATTTCGTGGAGCCCAAACTCGTCAACGCTGCTACCACAGGGGCTTAACGCGATTTGTCAAGCTCCTGTGCGCTGCTAGTCGGATTCCTACGGCGATGTGCACGCTTTCCCCATCAAGTAATGTGTCGAGATTACTTGGTGGTAAAGCGTGTAACCAGTGACTAGATCCCTTAGTCGAAACAGGTAGAAGACTTGCCTGATCTTGGTCACTATGGAAATTATGAAACAAATCTTTCTGCACACTCCGTACCAACGGAATATCCCACTGTTTTTCTTGGTTAACTTCCAGTGTAATATTCTCGCCGGGACAGAGCGTTCGTCATGTCTGCTCTACCTCCCTAGCAAAGCACAGGTCTACTTTATTATTAAAAAATTATGTTACATAAGTCATTGACACTATGCATTGAAGCAAGGAAAGCAGGTAATGCAACGCTAGAAAGATTTCTCACACCAATACCACCAAATTTTAAAGGTAAAGTAGCTTGAGTCCAGGCTGTTGTATTTAAAGTTAAATTTAGAATTTTTCTATAGCTATTTTAAGATTATTATCAATATCTTTTAAAATATCCGAACCAACAAGTTTTTACTAATAACCTTATTACTATACTTCCAATTTTCCGATAATTTTATGTCAAACTTCAATTAAAAAAAGTTTGGAAAATCCAAAAGTGCACGACTCATAAAACTCATATGATAGTGGAAAAAAAAATGTAAATTGTAGTTCTATTCGTCAAAGAGTTCCAGTAGCAGTCACCGAAGTATACTTTCAAGTCACTCCGTCAAGTCCGGAGGTAAGTTCTATTCATAACTAACAAAACGAGCCCAAACTCGGTACATCTAGTTCTCCTCGTCGAAGGGTTCCAGTAGCAGTCATCAAAGTCCAACTTCAAGTCACTCTATCAAGTCCGGAGGTAAGGTCTCATCATAACTAAACGAGCCCAAAATCGCCACACCTATTACTACTCATCGAGGAGTTCCAGTAGCATTCATCGAAGTACACTTTCAGGTCACTCTATCAAGTCCGGAGTCAGAGGCGGAATAAATTTCGACTGCGCCCTAAGCTAGCCTAGCACCTCATCGGCGCCCCTCTAGGACCCATATTATATCTATTACAAATTATACTCATTTTGCAAATAAACTATATTATAATTTATAATATAGTTTAATAATTGTAAAATAATTAGGATACGAGTACCACTAACAGGGGGGCATATATGAAAAATGTGATGAGAGAGTAAGAGCGATTTAGGAGTAATCAAACACGATGATTTTTTTTTTCGTTTATAAACTTTCACGCGCGCCTTTTTAACCTTGCACCCCTAGGCACGTGCCTAGTTTGCCTTAGGGATAATCCTCCACTGTTCGGAAGTAATGTCTCATCATAACTAACAAAACGAGCCCAAACTCAGCACACCTATTACTATTGCTACTCTTCGAGAAGTTCCAGTAGCATTCACCGAAGTACACCTTCAAGTCGGGGTAAGGTCTCATCATAACTGACATAACGAGCACAATCTCGGCACACCTAGTTGTAATCGTCGAGGAGTTCCAGTAGCAGATATCGAAGTACACCTTCAGGTCTCCATAAAGTCCAAGACGTATAAGTATATTTATATATAAATACTGTGTACTTTTAGCGAAACAAAATATTGTAATAAAAATCTGTGATTATAAAAATAATAATAATATCTTACCTTGGTCAAGTATGTATCAAATTTGGTTTTTGGAATATTTTGTATTTCTAAAGCGATCGATATTTTTCAGCACGAACTGCTGTAAACAAACGACCACTCGCGACGGCGGCTGAACCCGGAGTAAAAAAGTACTCTGTGGCCGGGAGTGAGGCAAAGTGTATTTAGTAAAATAAATTAATACAAGGCTGCTCAAAACACCAAAAATTTGGCTATTTCTCAGCCGAAAAAAAAAATTATAACTAAACCAAACAAAATTAAACTGCCATTTACATTCCATGGCTTCCCACATGATAGATGAAGAGTTTAAAAAATAGATTGAGTTGAACAATTGATATTTTCAGAAGTTATCATGTTTACGCCTCCATACGCCTCAATTTTGATTTAGCAGTTATAGCGATTCCGTACTGACAGTTTTTATTCCTAGAGAAATATGATTGAAATTTTGAATTAAAGTGTCTCTGTTAGAATAAGATAAATATTTGGAAAAAAAATCACATTTAATGCTATTTGGTTCAAGACCAATATTTTTAAAATTTCGAAAAATATGAGTAAGATCAGTGAGGACGTCATCTGCTCTACCTCCCAGTGTACCGTTGTCTAGGTATCAGACATTCAGCTTGGATTTCATTTGAAATAATGGATTGAATTCCCAAACTGAAAAGTGCTGGACCTAGTGGGCTACCCTGATGAACACCGACAGCAGAATCGATAATATGGTTTTTGTTCGCGACGTAGTGATTAAAAAACAATATTAAAAGTGTGATTAGGAAAAATATTAGTGAAAACCTAAGTGAAAGGTGCAATAGTGTAAATTTACAACATGTTTACAACCCTTAGTATTATATTTCAGAGCACCGTTTTGTAATAGTTAAGAAAATAACTCTTATTTGTACAAACAAAATGTCGACCAATCAGAGCGCGACACGTCATAAAACATTCTGGGCATAATATTCAGACCACGGAGCAAATACAAAGAGGAGACGGCCTAAGCAACTGTGCACTGTGATTCTAACTAGGTCCTGACGTCATCACAGTGGGCGCGGCTTTAGTTAGTATATTGTCAGCGTTCATCGTGTGCGCTTATGTGTCGAAAATCGCAAATCGGTGTATTTTCGTAGTATTAAGAAGAAAAGGATGAAGTGTTGTGTTTTATCGTGTACAAACTACTCACATAGACGCTCTGATGCTACGGATGGCATCACATTTCATTTGTTAGTAATTTTATACCTAATTTATTAAAATAGTTCTAGAAAAATCTCTTTGCGTCGGCTTTCAAATATAATTAAATATATTCGACACTAGATGGCGACACTTTATGTCATGGGAACTAAAAATATAAAGGTACGTAGAGTTCAGTATTGGTAAAATAATCATACTAAGGTGCTGAAATTTGTTTTGCATTCAGTCCTAAAGAAGTCTTAATCGCCAAAATATTATTTTTATAGTTTTTATAATCATTTTGTGAACAGGCTGCCATCTATTGTAACGAGTAGTTTACTATTTATCGGTAGATGGAAAATAGTTAAGTGGGCTTAACACCCCCTCACCCCGCAAATTGTCACGCGTTGTTACATAGTGCAATCTAATTGCAACACCTCCTCTTTGTATTTGCTCCGTGATTCAGACCCAAAAATTATGGAAATAATTTTTATGCTCTAGAAGAATCGTAAACATAGTATTTAATTAGATTAGGGTTTATAGATTAAGGAAATAAAAGAATATTTAGCGTGATGAAACTTATTTATAGTGGTAATTAAACAAAAGAGTGACTTTCAATAAGTATTATTTATAATCTATATTGAATAAAAAAGTTTCTGTTTATGTTCCTACTTATATTAAAATTAAGGATTTAATGTACCCAAATATTGTGAAAAATTGGGTTATTTTTGTTAATAACTTTTTACATTGTTTATATATTAAGAAACCTTTATGGTGTGCTAATAGACAACTAAATTACCGATTTAACAATGTATAGTACATTAGCGTAAGAATTAATCGTGTATAGAAAAAATTGTAATTTAAGACAATTTTATAGTGAAAATATTGAACAATAAAGAGGCAAAACAGACAATGGCAAGCGGCTTACTTTAAAGTAAAGCTCGAGTCTACCTTAGCGCCTCGGGGCCCGGTAACATTGTAGTAGCTGAAGTGACTAGTAGCAGAACCAAGTAGTAGCTGAACATAGAACATAGTGGCTAGTAGCTAGTAGCATAGTAGCTGATAATAGCAGCTAGTAACCAGTGATAATAGTAGCTAATACAACATAGTAGCTGATAATAGCAGCTAGTAACAAGTGATAGTAGTAGCATAGTACAACGTAGTAGCTGATAATAGCAGCAAGTAAACAGTGATAATAAAAGCAGATAGTACTAGTAGTAGTAAGTTACTACCGGACAACTTAAAAAAATAGTCCACTGAAGAAATCATCTGAAGATTATAGTGAGCCACCAAGGGGCCACACCGCTTACAGTACGAAGTGACAGAAGACTATTCGGCCCAATAGAAGAATTTTGAACGTTCGTGAAGAACTATTGAAGATCAAACTGGAACTCGCACAGATCTCCTTACAGATGGCTGAAGAAGAAGAATCGGACGACTACGATGAAGATAGTCACTCCATAAGTGAGTACGTCCGATCCTGGCTGGAAGATTCCGCAGCCAAACAGTAGCCAACTCAAGACGCAACCACCGGAGGGGAGGCCCCACTCATTAAAACAGTACCAAAGCCACCCCCGGAAGTCGTCGACCTCCAGCAGATGAACCCAAGGATCCCATACCGCAGAAGCTTAACCCGGAACCCACCACCAATGAAGACAGGGGACTCCGACCATTTATAGCAGAGGTCACATTCGCAATCGCCGCACTCGCTGACAAACCAAAACCAGAGAGTGGATCACTATCGTCGCATACCTTCGCAGCGTCGAAAGCTATAATGATACTCCGAAGCTTCAGCGGAGTACACACCGAGTGGCTTTCATTCCGTGCCATCTACGACACAACCCGAGGCTACTTTAATGATATTGAAAACATAGGTAGACTAAGAAAAAGTTTATAAGGAAGAGCCTTGGAAACATTCAGCTCAGAACTCATCGGGCATGCTAAACCAATGAGATCATGCGAGAGCTGGAGCTGCAATTTGGACGTCCTGATTCAATCGCACAAGCAGAGGCCGAGAAGTTACGAGGATTAGCACGCTGTACAGAAGCACCTAGAGACGTCTGCACATTCGCTAGTAAAGTGAGGGGATGCGTCGTCACACTTCGAGCACTGAAGAGAGACCATTATCTCATCAACGCAGAGCTACTACGATACCTCACCGATAAGCTTCCAAACTCTCTACGCGCCCAGTGGTATAGAATCTATACCGAGAAGTACAACTCCAGACCAGACTTCGGCTGCTTCAGCGATTTTATCACCGAACAAGCTCGCTTCTGCAGTGCATTTGCACCGCAAGAAATTATCAACAAAGCGCAGAGCAACCGTCGTCCAGTACATAGAACACACGCAGCTACTACCAAACCGTCTCCAAGATGCAGAGTGTGCGAAAAAGAAGGTCACTACGAATCTGACTGCAACAAATTTAAAGAAGCAGATGTCAACAAAAGATGGGAACTCGCAAAGAAAAATAATTTATGTTTCCACTGTCTACGCTACAGAAATCAAACACACAGATGCAAAACCATCAAGTGTGGAATAGAAGGATGCACCGCGACACACAGCCGACTTCTCCACTGTAATAAAAAGGAGAAGACAGAGGTTATAGAAAAGGAACCACAAGAAACCGTGGCTAACTCATTCGCTGTGTCAAAGCATCAAGCCTACCTAAAAATAATCCCAGTATGAGTGATTGGACAGGCGGGAGCTGTAAGCACACACGCCCTGCTGGACGATGGGTCAACAGTCTCATTAATGGATGAACAGATCGCCGAACAGATTGGAGCTACAGGGTGGTTGGACCCCTTCACCGGGGTCACGAAGAACAATTACGCTGAAAATTCTCCACAACAAAAAGGTGGCGCTCAGAGCACGCACGGTCACAAGCCTGAACTTAGGGCCACAGACTGTGTGTGCAACAGACATAGCAAAGTGCAATCATTTAGAAGGCCTATAGGAGCAGCAGACATATAACTCCGGGAACCCGAGGATCCTGATAGGACAGGATAATTGGAGACTTCTGATAGCCACTCAAGTCCGCAGAGGATGGGTGCTACACGGGGCACACACTAAAGCCCTGTATCAGCGCGTCCACCCGGCCAATGAGCTGCCCACGAGCGAGGATACCATAAATGATCAACTCCCAGAATACTTCGCGCTAGAATCTCTTATCATCAACCCGAGAAGACCAGACTCCGATCCAGAGAAGAAAGCTGAAGATATACTTAATAGCAGCAGCTGTCAGTTAGAAGACGGCATATAGAAACGGCACTTCTCTGGAAGAAAAAGGATATCGAGTTGTCTGGCAATTATGAAACAGCAATCAAGAGGCTCGCTTCCATCGAAAAAAAATTAGATCGAGACGCAGATCTAAAACAGAAATATAGTGAACAAATGAACTCCCTAGTACAAAAGGGATACGCCGAGATAGCGCCGAAATCTAGCACACCAGGAAGGACATGGCACCTGCCAAACTTCGACGTCCACAACCCAATGAAGCCAGAGAAGTTTCGAATAGTGCACGATGCCGCAGACAAAACAAAGGGGGTGGCATTGAACGACTTTCTGCTCACGGGTCCAGATCTACTACAGTCACTACCAGGGGTTATGATGCGTTTTCGCCACCATAGTATCACTGTCTCCGTGGACATAGCCGAAATGTTCATGCAAGTTAAAATCAGACCCGAAGACAGAGACGCCTTAAGATATCTCTGGAGAGGGGATCGACGTGATGGAGCTCCACAAGAATATAGAATGACGTCGATCATCTTCGGTGCGGCTAGTTCACCCTGCACAGCCATATTCGCCAAAAACTGGAACGCTAAGAAACATATAGAAGAGTATCCAGAAGCCGTAGAAGCCATCGTCCAAAACCACTATATGGACGATTATCTCGACAGTTTCCAGTCCCTGGAAGAGGCAACGCGAATATCGAAGGAAGTACGCGACATACACAGAAAGGCGCACTTCAACTTAAGAAAATGAGTTTCCAACGCACCAGAAGTTATAAAAGAATTAGAACCTGACCGCGATCCAACTGAGTCAGTCAACCTGGGCACAAGGGAACCGAGGAGAAGATTCTCGGATTGATCTGGAAACCGAGTACCGACCAGTTGAGCTTCAACCTCAAGCTCGCTTGAATTCCAATCGATTTGCTGCATAAAACACCGACCAACAGGGAAGCACTCAAAATAGTAATGTCGCTGTATGACCTCTCGGCCTCGCCTCCCCAGTTACAATTCGAGCGAAGCAGATACTGCAGGAAGCATGGAGACGAGGAACCGACTGGGACTAGGAGTTGGACGAAGACCTGAATAACCAGTGGTCCACATGGATCCAACACCTGGAACGACTCAAGTCAGTGAGCATCCCAAGATCCACGCCGACGCACACGCACACGCACACGACATCGACGCACGTTCACCCAAGTCCACTTGTTCACCGATGCCAGTGAGAGAGCCTACGCAACGGCAATCTACTGGAGGTCAATGACACCCAACGGGACAATACGCGTGAGCCTCATCATGGCCAAGGCGAAGGTAGCTCCGCTCAAAGTGACGTCTATACCTCGCCTCGAGTTGCAGGCCGCCGTGATGGGAGGTCGCGTAGCCGCCGCCGTCATCCAGGAGTATCACGTGAAGCCCGAAGCCGTCACCTATTGGACTGACAGTAAAACAGTCCTCACATGGATAAAAGAGGGCTCCGGAACTTACAAACCTTTCGTCGCCCACCGAATAGCAGCAATCGAGGAACACAGTAAGGTGGAAGACTGGCGCTGGGTACCTACCAAATTAAACATAGCTGACATCGCCACGAGGGACGTACCACCGAACTTCAACTCAAATCACGAGTGGTACAAAGGCCCATCGTTTCTGTATAAAGAACCGTCAGCATGGCCGACCGAAAGACCCACTTCGTCGGAATCTACCGGCGAGGAAAGATCCTTGACGATCACAGAATCGCGTCGTGCTCCGCAACTCCGAGATGTCGTCCCCGATCCAGTCAAGTTTTCTAGATGGGAACGCTTATTGCGAGCTACGGCCAGAGTGCTACAATTTATAACACTCTGCCGCAAAACCACGGATAGAACCTTCTACAAGAGGACTAAAAGAAATAAAGAACAAGATCCCGACTGGAGGAAATCGACAAATAATCCGCGACACCTCGCACAACCTCCCAGTCGTGTGAAAAGTACAGATGTCAAAAAATACATCATACTCGAGGCCGAATTCATCAGAGAGGCCGAAAAGCTCCTAATACGTGTCATCCAAGAAGACTCCTTCAAACAAGAGATAGTCGATATCCGTAAAGATAAAAAGGTCGCCCATGACAGCTGTCTACGACCGCTCCAGATAGAATTGAAAGACGGGACCATCGCTCTACGAAATCGCATAGCCGCCGTAAAGGGAGTCACAGAAGATATGACGGGGCCACCTATATTGTGTTGATTGTGCTACACTCTATGTCACCGGCCATTCACACAAAAACACTACACACTCACCTAGTGTCACAAACACTGAGGACAACAACGGATGGGACGCAGCGAGTCCGCAGATGGGCGCGCCGCACACCCTCCACACCGCGTACACACTGCACACCCGCATCCCTGGGCGGTTTTCACTGCCCAGAACATCGAACGATACGACTACGAGTTAGCTGTCAGAGCTGGGGTCCGCTACCCCCTGTTCTGACGACCGTTATGGCGGCTGCACACGCTCGTCTCGTTGCCTCGCGTACCTCTCATCGCGTAGAGGCTTGACACGAGAGCACACCATGTACACACTCGTTGTATCATTTATGGCGGCTGTACACGCTCGTCTCGTTGCCTCGCGTACCTCTCGTCGCGTAACGGCTAGACACGAGAGCACACCATGTACACACTCGTTGTATCACTTGAACTACGGATGCCTGCTGCGATGGACCTAGAAGAAACTGTTGCTGCGTTTTGCTTTTGTGCTATTAGTTATTATAATTTCTACACATTTAGCATAAAAAGAAAATTAATTAAGCCATGACGAAGAAGATAGTGAATGGTTTCTATTCACCGTAACAGAACCATGTAACTACCTATATTTTATTTAACAATATTGAAGCCTACAGTACATGTGTACAGGCGCGCTCTCGTTTTCATCACGAGACCCACGAGACCCTTTGACTCGAACGCAAATAACCGACACGCTTCCGAGAGCAAACGAGGGCCGGGAGACGCGACGCGACGCGACGAGGGCACCATGTACACGCTCGTACTCGGCCTGTCTCGAGGTGTCTCGACGAGCGTGTACAGCCGCCATTAGATAACTCATCCACGTGTACTATAAATTTTCCTAGGAGTCATCGTTACGCAAGTAACGATGCGGTGTAATAAAAATTCACCCTCCTTTTACCTGCCCTAAGTCCGATGAGCCTATATAAGCCAAAAATCTAACAGCACAAACATCATCAGAAACCAGTATAGATGGTGCTTTCAACGCAATGTTATCAGTAGACCAGTAAATGTAATTTTCTTACTTTTATGCGACAAAGCCGATGCAAAGAAGCAGATTGTTTCTTGCTCCTCATGTTTAGAAATAGCTCATATACCAATGTTAACTTCGGTAGGATATATTTACTGTAAATGCGTTCTGATATAAAGTTTATTTAATAGCGCCTATCTGTTAATAAAAAGTAAAGTAACATCCCAATAATGGCTCACGGCTGAGTACTAGTATATGCATTGTTGAGAGCATTGACTTACTTATTACTTTGACTTACATTGTTTGAGAGGGTTTTCTTGGGGCGGGGAAGAGTCCATCGCGATGCCTTTGACGTGCTGTCCTGACGCATTTGTTCTCTTTACTTAATTTTATTTTTATTTACTTAATTTTAATTTTAAAATTTGGATTTAGTAATGAAGTGAATGTTATTCGTTTATATTATTATTTGCTAAGGAAATTCTTAAAATTAGACAAAATCCTTACTTTATAACAGAAATCTTTAGTTTAGAAATAGTGTTTATGAAAATTCATTTTTAATGGACATGATGACAACTTAAATAGAATAGAATTCAATTAGCCGTAGATTTAGTTTTGCCATTTACCTACAGGTGTAACTGTTCACTTTTTATCTACTATATCCTCTTTTTAATATAAAAGATGTGCTGAGTGACTGACTCATCTTTCAACGCACATTCCAAACCGCTTGGCTTGGCGAAGAAATCTGAAATTTGGACAGTAGCTACCTTTTATGACGTAGACATTCATTGAGAAAGGATTTAGGAAAATTCGACCCCTAAGAGGGTGAATTAGTGTGTTACAGTTTTTAAGAAAGTTTTTATTTTACGGGGTGATTGACGGCGATTTCAGAAATTGTTCAATTTTGTATGGAGAAAACATATTTAATGCTTTAAAACAATGTATTTTCTTATTTTATTTTTTATAGAATAGGGTGACAAACGAGCACACAGTCCACTTGATGGTAAGTGGATGCTGTGACCCATAGACATCTACATTTATGCTCAATTAAGAATCAAAATGCAGATGTGTTGTCACCCCTGAGGACTAAGATGGAATGCCTCATTTCCAGTAAAAAGGGTCTCCAGTTCTCTACACTCGACATACGAAACACAGCAGCATTAAGCTACTATTTTACGTTGGTAGGTATTCTGTGAGAGAGTGGTCCTTCCCCGGTCGAGCCGACCCATCGTGATGCAATCATAATATAGCAGCAGCGTGGCTCTACCACGTATAAAAATGTAATTTAGCCTTACGGATTTTAAAAAAGGGTGCAAATTTTGTATAAAAGTAATGTATTTAGACGCACAGTTCAATCCGCTGGCCGTAGAAGCGTGAAAATAGGACAATAACTTCCTTTTATTACGTATGCATCCACTAAGAAAGGATTTTGGAAAATTTAAACTCTTAAAGGATGAAATATGGTGTTCCAACTTTTATGAAACTTTTTTACAGGGCGATTTCAAATTTGATTTAGATTGATTGATAGAGAAAAAATATTAAATGATTTTCGTAACTTGAAAATTAGTACTCATACTTTTGGATTAATGAATTAAATATTTTTTTTTAATTTTCCGAAATCTTAAAGTGATAAGACGAGATCTTATCACTTTACACAGCAAAGTTAAAAAAAACGTTTTTAATTGCATGGTGGTGGGGAAATACGTAGAACGATATTATAAAATTTATCAATAATACATGTTTTAGAACTTTACAATAATCTGCGCCTATTTACCCCTTAGAGGTGGAGAATTGTTATACAAAATAGTAAAGTTGTCTATTTAACATTGTGTATAGCTGTATAGGTTAGTATTATTGCAATTTTCAACTAGATGGCGTTAGCGCAGAATTAAAAGGTTTTGTTGCCACCAAAGACCTTTAAGTAGTAGTTAGTATACCTATATACATATTTAAATCTCTGGTTACCACCATAGGTTATATTAAAAGGTTTATTAAGTTTTTGAATGCGTTATACTTATATTTGAGTATTTCTGCTTTTGAGTATTTAAGTGTTAAGTGTTTTGAGCGCTGAATACTTTTAATTTTTTTATGTTCTTACTCTTTATAACATACCATCAAACCCTTTAGGCTGAATTACATCAACGGAAACTATCCGTTTATGCAGGACATTGAGATATTATGTACGAACCTTTCGGTAAAGAGTACCTAATAGTGTTATAGGTACGTAAGTACCAAGGGAGTACCTACATTTTATTTAAATGACGCAGGACAGGATTTTGAATTACGAGTGTTTGCGTAAGCACAGGTGCACTTTTTATTCCCTCACTCTCATAGTCCGATGTACAGATAATTGGTGATAGAGCTTGCCACAAACCCACAAACTAATAAGAAGTTGGAGCGTGCTTATTTCGGGCGATCTCTTATCTGTTGTATAGAAACCAAGTGTTGGCTAGAGAAATTCGATGGCAAATTATGGATGGTAATTTTCTATATACAATATTACTTAATTAATTTTCTTACTTAATTTTCTATATACAATATACAATATTATGAAATACAAGCTAATAGTTTGTCAAATTCGTTTCTTGGTTCGATCGTGGGTCCGTCCATTAGTTCGTTTGTGGGCCTGCCTATTTGTTCGTTCATTAGTTTGTCTGATTGACTGACTAACTGAATATTTCTATCCAAATTAGTGTCTTTCTAGATCTTCCCGATATTTAAAATTACAAATAAATCATCATCAATTATCATATGAAAAGTACTAATTCCACGCAAACGAAGTCGCGACCACTGCTAGTACTAATTATAAAAAAAACATGCGTGAGTGTCGTGGAACACTCGGTTGGAACGAAGTTCCTTTCGTAGTACATTATTATTGATAAACGTATTATATTATTGATTAACAAATACAAATAAATAAATTACTAGCGTCTATTAAAATCAAAGAGATTTAAATATATAGGTATACTAAAATGAAGCGTCATTTAAAATAATATTTCATTCATGGCAAAATAAGAAAAAGTGCGAGGAAGATGGATATTGTTCCATCTCGCTTCTTTATAGCCGCCAACGCCATCTACACTACGTCAGAAGGGGTTCGCCTCACGGCATCATCAGGTATAAGAATAACGAACATATTATGCAAACATACCTGCTTACATTACACAGTTTGGTTTCATATTACATTTTGGTTCATGACATAGATGTGGTATAGGTGGGGACTATAAGTGGACTGCGTTCTCTATGTCACCCATACCTATTTAATAAAACTAAAAAGTGGTAATCGAGGCGATATTACTCACGTTACAGGTGATGTTCACGGACTGGACGGTGTTTCCGGCGGACGATGAATCGAGCCTTGTACATCCAAATACAGAATCCTTTCACAACTTATACGGTATCTATACCTACTGTTCTGAAGACGTACAGCAACTTCATGTCTCAAGGTTAGCTCTCAAATTAAAACTTAATAAAAAATCTTTATACATAATATTATAGACTTGCGACTCGAAAATTTCAAAACTGCAGCCCAATTAAAGGCAGTAATGATATTACAGACAGACACTTTAGTTTTATATATAACTGTACAGATAATCGTTATTGCGTCTGTTAGTGATCGTGTAATTACTGCACGACAAGTCGTATAATGTATAGTGGCCCGTGTAGTGGCGGGTAAGAATACCTACTACCCCATATCTTCCCGTGGGTGTCGTAAGGGGCGACAGAGAGAAACTGAAGCAGAAGACGGGCAGCAGCATCTTTCTAATAACAGCAATAGTACTATAAAAAAAAACTGCGGTTGCCAACCCGCACGCGATCACTGAGACAACTGTTCAGTAATGTCTCAGTGATCGCGAGGGTGAAAACCGGCAGCGATCACCGAATGGTGAGAGGCACACTGAACCTAAACGTTAAGTTGGAGAGGTCTCGTCTAATGAAGTCAACGCTCCGTCCCCCTCGTGCTCTAATCCAAAGTCCCGAAACCTTTCAGCTCGAGCTACAAAACCGTTTTCAGTGCCTAGAAGATTGCAATGCAGTGGACGATATGAATGACAAGCTCGTGGAAACTGTCCATGCGGTCGGAGCTAAGTTCTGCAAGACCCGCCGCAGAAGAACACAAAAACTCTCCGATCACACTCTTAATCTCATGGCTGTTAGACGCTGCAGTGTTCAGCAGATTTGACAGCGTACAGACAACTGAACAGACAGATCTCCAAATGCATGTGGCGGGACTTACGCAACTACAATACAGCTCGTATTGAAGAAGCGATCTAGCGGAACCAGGGCTCCAAAGTTGTTGCTAGAGATCTAAGTATCTGCCAGAAACAGCCAACTGTCAAAGCTGAAGACCGAGTGTGGCAGCACCGTTTCCGGGACACCTGAGATTTTGAGTGAGATTGAGAGATTCTATGAGCAGCTGTACACATCATCGTTGGAGCCACACGCAGGTGTGAGTAACGATGCAAGAGCAAGTCTTATCCGACACTATTCCGATGATATTCCGGACGTCAGTCTGAGCGAGATTAGAATGGCTCCCCAGCACCTTACAAAAGTTAAAAGGGCCCCAGGCGAGGATGGAATTACAGCGGAGCTTCTGAAAGCGGATGAGCAACCGCAACCGGTACTTGAAGTCCTTCAGAAGCTCTTTAATTCCGTCCTCCATGGTGGCACTACACCGGAGGCGTGGAGAAGATGTTCGGTGGTCTTGTTCTTCAAGGAAGGCGGCAACGCTCTCTTGAAGAATTACAGACCGATTTCCCTTCTGAACCGCGTCTACGTGCTGTTTTCGAAAGTCATTACGAATCGTCTCGCATGCAGACTCGACGACTTCCAGACTCCCGAACAAGCCGGTTTCCGAATAGACTTTAGCACCACAGACCACATACATACCCTTCAGCAAATTGTACAGAAGTCCGAGGAGTACAATTTGCCACTATGTCTGGCGTATGTGGACTATGAGAAAGCCTTTGATTCCGTCGAAATTTGGGCGGTACTGCAGCGGTCCCTTCAGCGGTGCCAAGTTGACTGTCGGTATATCGAAGTGCAGAAGTGTTTGTACAGTAGGGCTACGATGACTATCCGAGTACAGAACCAGAGTACGAAACCTATCCAACTGCAGAGAGGTGTAAGACAGGGTGACGTTATATCCCCGAAACTCTTCACCGCTGCATTGGAAGACGTTTTCATCTACTGGACTCGAAAGATTACGGTATTAACATCAACGGCGAGTACATCACTCACCTTAGATTTGCCGACGATATAGTCCTTATGGCAGGCAAGGCTATAGTCCTTATCGCTTGAGGACCTAAGAACATGCTCAATGACCTCAATAGTGCCTCCCAACGGATAGGTCTTAAGATTAACATGGACAAAACAAAGATCATGTATAACGTCCATGTCACACCTATGCCGGTAGTTGTTGGGAGCACTAAGCTCGAAGTTGTTGACGAGTATGAGAGGTTAATCGACGGATTCAACTCGGCTGGGCAGCGTTCGGGAAATTACGGCACATCTTCTCGTCAGGTATACCTCAAAACTTGAAAACGAGACTGTACAACCAGTGCGTGTTGCCAGTGATGACCTATGGAACTGAGATGTGGTCCTTCACTGCTGGCCGTATGAGGAAGCTCAAGGTCGCTCAGTGATCTACGGAGAGGGCTATACTCGGGGTTTCTCTGCGTAATAAACTTAGAAATGAGGATATCCGCATTAGAACCAGAGTGACCGGCATAGCCCAACGAATTAGTAAGATGAAGTGGCAATGAGCCGGCCATATAGCTCGAAGAACCGACAACCGATAGGGAAAGAAGGTTCTCGAGTGGCGGCCTCATACCGGCGGACGAAGTGTAGGGCGTCCCCAGTAGATGGAGTGACGACCTGGTAAGACATGCAGGAAGTCGATGGATGCAGATGGCTCAGGACCGTGCTTTGTGGCAGTCCTTGGGGTAGGCCTATGTTCAGCAGTAGACTTGTGAAGGGCTGTAATGATGATGATGATGAAGTCGTATAAAGTCTTGACCGATTGAGGTCATATTCACATACTATATAATCATATATTATAATATATTTGTTTTGTCGAGATGGTTCATAGCTATGCTAGGATCCGATAGGTAGATAGCAAGTTAATAACAAAGTCTCTATTTATCGACCAAAATGACTCATACTCACAATTCATGTTGGTTTAGTGCCCAACTGAACCTGATAAATGGTGCTGTGGTCCATCGCGCCACCTACCGGAAAGGGGAGAACAATGTCAGCCGAGCCACCTAGTTAATATTTATAATAATATTTACTAACCCTTAACAGCTGGACATAGATCTTCCTCATTGTAGAGAGAATTTGTCGCAATAGTCGCGCTTGGCAGGCGGATTGACAATCGCAGTACCAAAAGTTTATTTAACTCTGCTTCTTGTCACTGGTTCGGACATTTTACATCAGCCAAATAAAAGATTTTTCAATGGTCGCTTTTAAATACCCACGTGATGAAATAAAATTATTAACCCTTTCCTCATAAAGTAACTATTATTACAACAATAAAAAGGAATTCACATTAAAATGTAATTCCTTTTTAATTTTTTTTGCTTTCAATTTTGTACGTCTAGTTTTTATCAAAGAATACATGGGTATATTTTATTTATTTAATATTGTATTTGGCCGTTATTACTAACAAAAATAGGATACAAGAAGTCAGATAAAAAAGGAAAAAATAATAAAAAATGTGGTTTTTCGCCGAGTCTTCTACGATCAGGGATCGTCATTTTTAAACGTCAGTAAGATATTGTTAGAATTCTATGTATAAAAAGTGGTAAAATAAAAAAAATTGTACAACCGACTTCTATATAAAATATTAAGGAGTTATGCTTAATATTTTATATTGGAGTCGGTTGAGTTTTTATATTGGAGTCGGTTGAGTTATCAAAAACTACTGGTCAGACCTTGATCAAATTTATATGGGACCACATGAGAAGCACCAGCTTTCAAATTAAAAAAGGATCATCAAAATCGGTTCACCTAGAAAAAAGTTATTAGGTAACACACATAAAAAAATACAGTCGAATTGAGTACCTCCTCATTTTTGAAGTAGGTTAAAAAAAGGAAGCTTCTATAGACGTTGCTAGAGCCAGCATACGGGTTCATCATCAGTATTGCATTGTCATCAAAGTTACATAAGTATGCCAATAAGTGCTTCAAAAATTGATTACAAAGCAGACAATTGTTTTTGGGCCCACAAGTTTTAACGTACTCGTAACTTATTGGTATTACAAATGAAAAAGATACCAATTTATTATAGTAAACTGCCTTAAGATTTTATGAAAATCCAACCGAAATCATGAAATCTGAAAAAAGAGTTGTTTTGATATTCGTGTTCTGGCTAATGTAATATGAAGAAAAAAGTTTGTTTTTAGGTTATTGCGATATTCATATTTCAACTGTAAATTTCTCAGTAATCCCGTTAGATGCGGTAAAACTAATATTAATATTGTAATCTATAGATTATAAGGAATAAATCGGCATGCATTTCATTAAGTAACGCCACAATTTGTGGTGGGCCCATAAAGAAATTGTCTCTTTTTGAACCGGAATGACCGACCGAAAGCAAGATAAAAGCTTGTAAAAATACACGAAAAATACGTTTGACTTAACAAACAAAATGTTTTATTTGAAGAAATTATTACTTAAAGAATATTAAATAAAAATCAGTTTTTTGTGCAGCCGAAAATGTTACTTCTCCAAGGAAGTTACTCCGCCATATTTTAGAGAGTACCATAACTCGGACTGCAACCTTGCGTGCTTCTTAATCGAAGTGGAGGATCAATGCCACTGTACCATGTTATACGTGCCTCGAGTGAATCCCCACCGCGCCTGCAATATCACCAGCCTAGTCTGCATTGCGAAAGTTAAAAGTACCTACACTTTTATATTATTTAAATAACTTTAGTTTTTATATATTAAATGAATAAATTGCTACTGCGGTCCATGAACTTCTACGACCAACTCCAAACAAAGAACTAAGCTACAGATGTTTACGTGGTAGAGCCATGCTGCAGCTATATTAATAGTATAATTGTAGCACGAATGGGTCGGCTCGACCGGGGAAGGACCACGCTCTCACAGAATACCAGCGTAAAATAGCAGCTTAATGCTGCTGTGTTTCATATGGTGAGTGTAGAGAACCGGAGACCCTTTTTACTGGAAAAGAGGCATTCTATCTTAGTCCTCACGGCTGACAACGCATCTGCATTTAAATTCGCAAACGAAGATAGATGTAGATGTCTATGTGCCACAGCAACCACTTACCATCAGGTGGACTGTGTGCTCGTTTGTCACGCTTATTCTATAAAAAAAAAAGATGCGTTGTCACCTCTGACGACTAAAATACAATCAAAAGCATTCCGCTTTACAGCCCGTATTTAGACTGGTTCTCTTCTTTATTATTTTTCTCTTTATTGGTTTTCTTTGAAGACACAGCGGTTTAACGGCAATAGGTAAGAGTAGTACCTACCCAGACGGACTCATTAGGCAGAAAGAAGCTACCTCTAGTGTGCATTCAATCTTTTTAGTGACCAAGAAAAGCCAAGAGAATTTTATAGGTTTTGGAATAGATTTGAAACTGAACTATTGCCTTTTATTTTTGCCGCTAAACATCTGTGGTCTTTGTGTTCTTTGGTTGATAGCAATAATTACTGTGTTAGAGCCATTCTATATTAGTCGTTAGGGGACACACAATACACTTATGCCCTTCTTTCAATTTGAAGTTTGAATATCTCTTCCAACTTCAATGTACCTTAGAATGTACTGTGTGAACTTATACCAAGAACTGCGAATTCGTTGTCAGTCATAAAAAGATACAAAAATGTCAATCTACTGAACCATGGACCTGTAGCAACTGGAATAATGACAGAGCCTGTCTATCTTACTATTGATGACACGTAAAGTTTATAACTTAAAATATTACCAGTACTGGGCACAGCTTTCTCTCATTTTCGAAGAATTAATTTCGCAGATTCAACCTTCCACCTTCAACCTTCAACAAGTTGAAGGAATTCGCGTGGCCTCGATTTTTTAAAAATAATTCAGACATTTGGGTTCCTCTGCTGTACTTTCATTGTTAGACATAATATGGTAAGTCAGTCCTAAACATTTCAACAAACTATTTCGTTCAAACTAATCGAATACGGTTCGCTTATACGTGCTATGCAACTTTAGTAGGAACGTTTATCTTCTGAGTTACCAAGATTCTTTACTATAAGTTTTTATATTATTTACTGTGCGTAAAACTTACCTAATTAGTGTAAGAAATACAAAAGCAAATTGTAAAACAAATAAACACCATTTCTTTTAGCGCAAATAAGCAGGTGGCATCAGAGATGCAAGTGCCTCAGAGACTGTGTGTCGAGGCGCTACAGAGCCGATTTGATTTTGGGAAATCTTGATGCAATGGAACATATGAATTTTAATCCATAGTGAGTAATGTCTGCGTTTAAGGTATAGTAAAATGTAGCATCGAGCCGATGCATTCATGCTGCTGCCATAATAAGCGTGACTCTACCTCGTCAAAGTAGTACACATACGTACGGGTAATTTAAGAATTTAGAGAAAAAAAATTACATCTCATACGTGAATGCAGGCCACAAAGTAAATGGAGCTCTCCACTCTACTGTGGAAAGTCAGAATGATTCAAAAAAGCCACGTATATCAATTCATAATTCCGTATTAGTCCTTATCTTAATGTATGTAAGAAGCATGAGAGTAAAATTTATGCTGTAGAAGTGTTATCATTATTTAAGTTAGCGGGACACTAAATGATAGGATGAGAAATTGTGTGATACGAAAAAATCAGGGTATGGCTGTGTCTTGTACACGGCCGTGGTATATAAAAGTACTCTGTGGTTTTACGTGAATACGTGTACCTACGTAACGTCAAAATTTATCCTAAACGGAAATCATGCGACGCAGCAAAACGACCGACCACAAAATGGCGGCGCTCCCCCCTCCACCGCGCTCGATGCGTCACAGATCGTGCTCAGTCAATGTACCGAATTCTTTGATCCTTTAGCTATCGAGTGACGTAGATGATAGATATGTAACTGCAACACCAAACTGTATCCCCCGATTTTGTTATCATCGGTTTTCTGAATTTCCTTCCACTATGGAAGCAAATTTAAAGATGTATTCATGTCAAAAAGCGTGGTTTGCAAGATATTATGACCAGAATCAGGGAAGGCGAAAAATTATTCCGTGGTTCGGAAACATAGAGAGAATGAATGAGGAAAGTGAAAAAGCAAATTTACGCTTCAAAAGTGAGTGGTAGAGTCGGCAAGGAATGCCCTAGACAGAAATTGATCAATCAAATTGGCGATGTATTGAAGTTGGGTCAATTTCAGAGTATATACGTAGATATATGGATGTAAAAGAAGCGGGAGAGCGTCAGTATCGTGCCAAGTGGTAGTCCGTAGTCTTCGTCTACCACTCTAGGTGACAGTCGTGAGAGTCTATGGCCCGTATTAATAAACGTTACTCAACGACGAACTCAATTGCGTAATCATTTGATACGCCCTCATTACGAAATCAGCATCTCAAGATCGTTGCTAATTAATAAACACATAAAAACAGTATCTCAAAACACTGTACTTAGAACACTGTTCTGTGACTTGCACTCAAGTATACACGCGTGAGAGTCGAGTTTCGTTTATTAATCAGTGTGGCACTCAGCTGATATCGTAAATCTAAACCGCATCTTGAGATATGTTTATTAATAAGATCATAACCTCAAGATTGTATTCAAGTGCGTGTACTTGACCTGAGTAACGTTTATTAATACGGGCCTATGTCCGTATGTATAATTAAGACTGCCTATGGGCTACACTGAATAAGTGTGTAGTATGTCTGTGGTGCGGAGACTTAATGTATGAAACTTAAAATGAAACATCGAACGCGATACCGTTGCGATAAGAGACAGTATCCGCAATCTACAAACACCATATACAATAGACGACCAAGACAAAGGTACGGGCTACTTCTTCAGCCGGTACGGGCTGAAGAAGTAGTACCGGTCGAATATGAATAGGTATTATAATACCAATTTTGTGGAGTTTAATAAGTAGCAAAATAAAAATATTGAAAGCAACTGATAATACTTCTGCGTAGTTATGTACCTATTATAATATACATTCATATTTATGTGCCTATTATATTATCCAGGGTTGTTAAGCAATATACGCCCTTTACTACGCACGCACACATTCGAAGGGTCGCTTGATCGGCAAAAACGTTGTGAATTGAATCGCACACAGAGGAGCGCAGTTATTGGTTGTTGCTAGAGTTCCCAATCCTCCCGGATTGCCCAGGAGACTCCGGTAATAATGGTTAATCTCCCGATCTCCCGGGTGCAATAATTTCTCCGGTTTTCTAAAAATTATACGCATCCTTCGCTCGCACGTGTCGCTACTCACTCGCTTTGCGGTCATACACAACATCGCGCGCTGCTGCCATAAATCTGTTCGTCTCGCCGTTGAAGTTGTCGATTCGACGGTGTCTGTCCGGTCCGGTGAAGATCCGGAATACCAAGCAATGAAAATTTTATCTCTAAAAGAACCAATCACATGGACAGGCATTACTAGACTCCAGGAATTATGCGGCTAGACTTTTGCTGTGGTTGACTACAGCTCGTTGAAAAAAATCGAGTGGATTTACTTCTTTACAAAATCGAAAGACAGAAATCCCTGTCCTGAATTGGAAAAAATGGTCACAATTGTTCTTTCCATTCCTGTCTCTAATGCTTCTTGCGAGCGCGTATTCAGCATGATGGAACAAGCATGGAGCAAGGAAAGAAACCGAATGAGTATTTCTTTAGTATTTCATAAAATTCTCCCGGGTTGGTCCTTTCGAGTTGGTAACCCTAATTGTTGCCCATAAATCACATTCAATTTGGAATCATTTCAAATAAAAGTAGAAGCCTTATTTACTCGTATTTTCAAAAACTGCAACAACGGTATATCATTATATACATAAATATATTTTGAACCTAAATATAAAATTTGGATACTTTTTGAAAAATAACTCGCTATAACATTGCGATTGCTAACGCGCTTGTCAAGAGTGCCGTTTATTGCAGATCTTCCCTCAAGCGAGACCCATCTTAATCTTTTTTAAATTTTGCAGGCGAAAGAGGAATAACAAGTAGAAGTTGTAATAAAATGCCAAAAACCTTAAAGCTAGTTGTATTTAACAATCCAACAGAAACCCAACTTACTGCAATGATTCATTGATAAAATGAATTTATTGTTTTCCAGTACTGGGATTGTGTTCAACAGGAGCACGAGCATCATGCACTTCTACTTTACCAGCTCCGTGTACGTAACACAGAAGCAAGAAACTGTGATATCCCTCATCAGTTTAACTTGTAAGTATTAAAGTAGAAGCATTCGAATAACGATTATCTTATATACCTAATATATTAGTTGTTGACGATTGGACCTATAAGTCTGGGACTTAATAAAAAATAATGTGTAAACTGTGTTACTTGTCTGACATGTCGTAAAAACGAGTACTGGGATAATGAGTTTGTGATTGTGTAGGCGATGGGCTTTCCGGTCACTTTTGACCGCTAGACCCAACAATTTGCGTTTTGCTCAAATCAGAACTGGGATTCGAAAGTAGCATCGTAGCCAGGAGGGTCTCATACCATTAGGCTATGGATCTACTGTTGCTGTAATAATATGATGATCTAAATATGAAAGTGGAGAAGTTCATATCAAAATGTTGGCATTTTAACAAAAATTTATAACAGTGTAAAGCGAGTACACATTACGCAGATACGATAAGATATATGTATCTGAGCGCATATCTTCGCTATAACACAGCGCAGATAATTTATATTTTATCGTTAAGTATCTGTAGGCACCGACCGATATCGAAAGATGGTGACAATATTATCTGCTTATACAAATATATCTGCAGATACAAATATGGCATAGGATTTTACCTGCAGATAAATACAGAATGGTCGCGCTGAGGCTTTATATGACATTCTATTCAAATTCTTCGCCTTTTAGCCTAAATACTAATGCAACACGTGCATCAAAATAAAAATAATAATCCCCTTCCGACGAGCTGTCTAGCAAATTGTCATGTGTAGCGCGGCAAAAACTTATATCTCAAGGTTTTGCCGCGCTACATATCCTAGATTTTACTTTATTTCTCACTTATGCAGACATAGCCGAGTAAGCACTAGGTGACTAGAAGGGGTGAGGCTTAATCTTTAATCCGTTTACTTTCGTTTTAACGGTACTTAATATTTTTGATACTCTAGCTAATGCACACTGAAGCAATGTACATGTGAACCTACACTTCAAGTAACACGAACCCACCATCGTGAGATAAAAATATAGTTAAACAGTTAACAATTTTAACAGTGTACACCAGCGGAGATTGAACTCGGTTTGCTTACGTTCTATGAAGTTTTAAGATGAACTTATAATGATACAATATCTGCGAGTTATTTTAAATACTTACAAAAACCTTTTATTAATTTGTTTCCGACAGTTGCATCAAAGTAGTATTACAGTGTCTAATTATTTTTATTAACAGCCAATTTAGGCGGTGTGTTCGGACTCTGTCTGGGTTGCAGTTTCATCAGCTTGATTGAGATGTGGTTTTACATTTACATGGTTATAAAAGGTTTCATACGGAAGCAACTCAATATCAGGCATGACCGTCAGCGAGTGGGTTACTTCAACTGAATACTAACATATTAAAATCAACACCAAGCAGCAAACTAAGATACAATATGAAGTATTAATTCTAGCACTACAATTTTTCTCATTATTTTTACATGTTTAATTTTAAGAAAATAAATATTATTGTCCGGGTCAATTGCAAATGTTATTAGTTTTGTTTTTTAAATTAGTCTGTAATAAAATTTTCGGGATATTTTTATATGTTATAATAAGTAGTTTAATAAATTATAATTAAATAATAGTTAAATTATATGTTTTAAGTTTTATATTATGTATTTTATAGCGTTTATTCAGTCCAACAAAGACGGAGTACTGCGTTGCGTACATTTCAATTCTCAACTGACAGCGAAAACATGCTTGACTTATTGTAAGAACTCATACGCATAATATGCATCTAACATCATTTGCAACCAGTGAACACAAATTTTCGTCATTTGCTTTCACTGTTTACAATCAACAAAATGGTTTTAGGTGTATTTGTGTGCGTCCAGTACCGACTTTTATTTATTCTTTGCTTTTACGAGCTGTTAAAAAAAAGAAAGAAAAAAGATGTGTGCGTGAGTGCGTGTTAAGAAGTAGAGCATGGTTTCAGTTGTTGTTTGAATGTTCATGTGAAGCTGCGTACATTTCATGTACGCAGCTTCACATGAACATTAAATGATGAAATGTATGTAGAAGCGGTATGGCTACCTTTATTACCATGCACAGGAGGCACACATGGACGCGGAGTGTTAGATAAAATCCGTAATTTAATGTGTAGGTAGTATTCCCAGAATTATAAGAAATATTATTAACTTTAAATGATTTGATTACGAAATTTCCATTCTCTAATTCAATGAGTATTAGAAAACGGCAATTTTAAGTTCGAATTCTTGCGCTCCACTTGGAACTTTAAGTTCAAATTAATGTCATAAAAACAATGACAATGATTTCCATCCATGGCAAAACTGAAGTTTACTTTGTGCCATTTTTTTAAAAACAATTTATATTACTATTTCAGCGACTATGACAACTTGAATTCTAATAGTAATGTTTAAAACTATTCTTCCTTCCTAAAAAGTCTAAGTAAGTACTTACTAAAAAGTTCTGCAAGCACATATTTAAATTTAAAAAAAATATAGTAATGAACGATATTCTCTTTAAACTGTGACGAGATTTAGTCCAAATAGGTAGGTACTGAATATAAGAAGCGTAAGAGTGAAGACAAGAAGTAGTTTTACTTATCCCGAACTACTATTATTGGGATATACTACATAGAATTTTCCTTACGAGTGGTATACGTATAAATATTACGAACAACGCTATTCGTCTATTTTCGAGAAGTTGATGCTGTTAGCCTATGCGGCTCTTACAGCTTTATCTGACACAGGGCTATTTAAAAAAGGGAAAGGCGGATGAGGATGGGGATGAGGATGATGATGGTTTATGATTTGGTATTGTTACCAATCATCATGTCCCCTATTGAGGTTTATTAAGCTATCTAACCGCTCTCCGAGTGGGGGTGTGCCTACCCCCGCCTCTGACTGCTTAGCTCGTGTCGGTCGATGGCTCGTGTCGGCCGATGGCTCGTGTCGGTCGATGGCTCGTGTCGGTCGATGGCTTATAGGGTCGGTCGATGGCTTATAGGGATAACTAAAAGCATATGACCTACGCAAATAATAGCACAAAAGTTCTTGCAGCAAATCTATGCACAGTACCATTGTACAACTTTAATCGCACACAATTATATGATATATAATGTTGTATTAATTCACTTTAATGTATACATAGTACTCTATGCTTTTATGACACTAAAAGTCAAATGTATAAGTGTCTTTGCTCTTGTAACGTAGGTATAATAAACAAGTGATCTTTTTTAAATGTTGTACTAAAAAATATTAATATACCACGATTCATATTCCTATATTGTCATCCGATTCTGAGCTATGTTCAAAATTTCAACTCTCTAGCTCATCGGGAAGTGTTCGAAAGTTGAGTTGCAAGATCCCACCCGGAACGACAGATAGACAGGCAGACAAACAAGAAAATTACTTAATAAAAACGTGGTAGAAAATTATACCTCATTACAAAAATAGTATAATCAACCAAATCTAATGGCGGCTGTACACGCTCGTCGAGACACCACGAGACAGGCCGAGTATGAGTGTGTACATGGTGCCCTCGTCGCGTCGCGTCGCGTCTCGCGGCCCTCGTTTGCTCTCGGAAGCGTGTCGGTTATTTGCGTTCGAGTCAAAGGGTCTCCGTGAGTCTCGTGATGAAAACGAGAGCGCGCCTGTACACACTCGTTTGTTTTCTGATAATTATAAAAATTATCAAAAAAATGGTTCAATATTGTTAAATACAATATAGGAACTTACATAGTTCTATTACAGTGAATAGAAACCATCTACCATGGCTTATTAATTTTCTTTTTATTGGAAATATGTAAAAAATTATAATGAAAAATAGCAAAGGCAAATCATAGCAACAGTTTCTTCTACGTCCATCGCAGTGGGCATCCGTAGTTCAAGTGATACGAGTGTGTACATGGTGTGCTCTCGTGTCGAACCTCTACGCGACGAGAGGCACGCGAGGCGACGAGACGAGCGTGTACAGCCGCCATAAGAAATAAAATACTGTAAAATACCTTTTGACAGCTGTTAGACTTATTAGACTAGGTATGCCAACCAAAAAATCGGTACGTACAATATTCGATTCTTTAGAAAAATCGATATCGATTCTTTAGAGTTGGTAATAATTTATTACAGTTTTGTTTCGATTAATACCAGAATAAATTAGAAACGGATAATTTAAAACACAAGATTTATTAGTATCTTCGTTTTTATTATTACTGCTTATTTCTAGAGGCAAAGTCGTATAAATTTAAAATTTGAAATTAGATGGAAAATTAAATTTATTCAGTCACTTTCACTACAACTAGTTGAGCTGACGTTGTTTACATGCGGCGTTTTAAAATGATTCTCGAAGACTATACTACCATTGTATAAACCGCCATCTACTAAACTTTCTTGCAACTAAGCCGCAGTATGATATTCTTATTTAGATAATATCATAATATTAGATATTATTATTTACGATATTCCAGTATATAACTTGCCAAGGTCAACGAATATAGTAGAATCAGTCCAAAAAGTTACAGCCGAATCACAAAATAAGATATACACAAAATGACAAAAGTACGCACAGTAAGCTCCTAAAATCGCGGGAGATTGGAATTACGTAGTGTTTTTTTCAGCGCGGCTTTGGATATGAGTTTTTTTGCCTACATAATTTACACTGACAAAGTAGGAAATTATAAAATAAATAAACTTGTTTTATTCATAATTCATATAATTTAAGCAATTCTAAAAATGAAATTTATATAAGCAAATAATAAATTAAAACATTTCAAGATTCGATTAATTGAAAATTTTTACCGATTATTCGCATAACGATGAATTTTAATCATTCAAACACTACGGTAAGGTACATAGTGACATATCATTGGAACAACGTAAGGCAAAAAAGTTGACTCTGGTAATTTTTTTTATATTTTGCTTTTTTTTTGTAAGATTCTAGTTTAAATTAGTGATAAAGAACTATACATGTTATAATGAAATATAGATAACTTCATAATTCTTTGGATTTACGTAAAGGTTATTTTAAATCGTGTGAATACGCTTGTACAAAGTTATTGCGGAATGATTAATGTGAAACGTCAAAAGGTATTTCTTAGATTTGGTTGAGTATAGATACCTGTAATTACTAGATAACTGTAATTTTTGCCCAATAAATCATTTATTCCTTCAAAATGTTTACATTATTTTACTTTTACCTTGAAATTTTGTAAATAATCTGATTTAATACCGTTTTATAAGTGTAAAATGATATAAGGTAAATTTTTTGAGATAATTAAAACCCAACATTCTGATGTACGTAAACAAATTTATATTTTCTGATTTACATATATAATATTTGACTACAATCTGTTTTTTAATATTCAAATAATTTTATCAAATATATTGCTTTGCTAATTTCCATGAAAAAATACAAAAGTATTCTACAATTGCGATAAGAAAAACTTTCTAGAAAAAATCACCTCTCTCTTAACATCTAAAATGTTCATATTATGCGTAGTATTTCATATTTCGAATGTAGCCTACTATAGTGAAAAATTGTCGTTTATAAAAAGTGCGAAACGTCGCCGTTTGCGCACGTCGATGACACTGAATACACAATTACAATATACATACTAAATAAATACTCCATTTTACTCGCCGTCTAACCCAATAATACTTTAACGGAAATAAATGGCGGCTAAATCTATTATATCTAATATAACGACATAAATCAATTTTTGGCTTAGATTTTAATTAAAACTACGATAAAGCACATAAAAGTAATAATTTGGTCTAAGTTATGCGTATTATAATAAAATTGTTAAGTGCCTTAATCTAATTATTGCCTTATTCTACATAATGTTTAATTCCAGGAGTCATTAATAGTACAAATATCTAAATGACTCATGCCTCACGAAAGTAATACAGACAAGTGAAAATACAGATTAAATAAATTAAACAAGCATATAACAAATTTGCTGTAGAGTAAAAAATATAGTTTTCCTAAATGTTAAAGTTTATGCGCTTTATTTGTGATATATAAATGATTCAATACTCAATATTAGACGGAGAGGGCATGAGTCAATTACACAATAACAGAACGCCCCCCAAAGCCGGAGAAGCGAATCACTGGACGTATCACAAATTCCTTAACATTAACAATCGTTAAATAACACTACCAGTACCTAATTCAATGGAACGGTAAGACTTTACATCGACATTGAGCTAACTTACATTCAATATATTAATTATTTCTTTAAGTATTATTTATTGCTGTTAGTCGTATGGTTAACTTAATATTTCGTATTCTTTAATTATTGTATTTCCGAGAGTAGACGTAGTAAATGGCACGAAGGTTATTATGACAAGATACTATAGGACCATACAATTTTGTGCCGTTGCAATTCGTACAGGTTGTAAAAGAGATCTTTTACACAACATACAATATAAAAATACAATTTCCTAGTCTAGCCTCGCTAGATTAAGCACAACTCGAAAGAAATCCCTGAAATGCTTTAAATAAAACTCTGTTTTATTTTTACATCACAATTATTATTTCTGCTGAAGTACACATCTATTGTATAAAAAATATTTTCTCCGTATAGAATACTAAAACAGCTCATCAATTGACTTTTGTGAACTGGCAACACTGCCAGTATACAAGAACGTTATAATAAGACTACTTTAATTATAATATTATAAATACAAAGCAGATAGTGAGCAAGTAACATTACTTAAATACAAGAGCTCCGCAATAAGTTATAAGAGTGAAAGTTGATCGCCAAAACAGGAGCTTGAAGTAGAAATTTTAGAAAAACAGCTCCAAGAAGAATTCTATAGATAAGTATGGAAGATAGTTAAGAAGGCAGAATTAAAATGAATAAATAAGTATTGCGTAGTCTCACATCACGATACTCGTTGCACGAACTAGGTTCGTTAGGCGCCGGCCGTTACGTCACACGTAGGGCCCAATAAGGCACGCGCATTAAACTTTACTAGATATATATATAAACGATCGGAAACCGCCTCCCGACAAATGTACAGATATAAATCCACTTTCGAAGTTAAAGACCAACCACTTTGCGACATTTAATTCTGAATAAAGTATAATATAAATTCAATTTTATCTCCTCATTGGAGGGATGTATTAGTTTACAATCAGTAAACTCCAAAATTTGAAGATACAAAGACCATTTAAAATGGTATTAAATATTTCGAGTAGCTAAAAACTACTTTCAAGTAACAATGAACAGTATAAGTTACTAAATTGAAAAAGCACGTTTTTTTCCTCTTTATAAATTTTCGTAAACAAGACTGTTTTCAGTCAAACAGTTAAATCACAAAATTATTGTGATACAGAAACATGTACTAAGAATTATTTTGTCACATATTACGATTTACGATAATACAAAAAAGCCCATCAAGGGCTGGTAACAAGCACAAAGTGACGTCACGGATCATATACTACGATAGTAGACGCGGCAACGGCATTGTAATCAAATCTGACAATATAAGTCCTTAAGGCTTGAGTGATTAGTTCGAAATTGGCGTGCCGCGTCCCCGAAACGGTCGCAGAGTGACAGAGGATTTTGTCCCTTCATAGGCTGGCTTCAAGGTCGAAGGCGGCGTGTGCGTCTCAAAGGCTGACCAGGCTGCCGTGGTCGGGCGAGGCGAGGTCGGGCGCGGCGCGCTGCTGCTGCGCGCACGGGTGCGGGTGCGGGTGCACGGGCGTCAGCCCCGTGCCGCCCTCCATCAGGCTGTCGAAGTTGAAGGGGATGCCGTTACTCGGCGTGCTGATCTCGATGCCGGCGATCTTGTTGTTGCCAAGCGCTTTGCTGTTGTGAATCTGAAACGGACATTGACACTAGTACTACAAGCATTTTCAACACTTTTATACGTGGTAGAGCCGTGCTGCAGCTATATTACTGGTATAGTTATAGCACGTATGGGTCGACTCGACCGGGAAGGTCCACGCTCTCACATAATACCAGCGTGAAATAACAGCTTTACGCTGCTGTGTTTCGTATGGTGAGTGTAGAGAATCAGAGACCCTTTTTACTGGAAAAGAGACATTCCATCTTAGTCCTCACGGGTGACAACGTATCCGCATTTTGATTCGTAATCGAGGATAGATGTAGATGTCTATGGGCCACAGCAACCACTTATCATCAGGTGGACTGTGTACTCGTTTGTCACCCCTATCCTATAAAAAAAATATTTAGTTTTTTTACTGAAATCTAATTCAGGCTGGCATTTAAGAAACAGTTACACCGCCATCTAACGGCGACCATGAGATGTTTTCGGCACTTTCCATAGTCGCCTCTTACGACACTGGGACACTGGTACGGATAGTGCATAGTGGATTCTCTCCGTGTATTACCTAAAATAAATTTCAATCCCCATAAACAAAACCAATAAAAAGTAATTTGTGCACTTCATAACGGGAGTAGACGCGTTTTCTTGGCGATTATTTCCCAATACTACCGGAAGTTGTCCACCATAGAGAATAGAGTAGTTTATGCGAAAACATCGATGCACTCAACATTCTAAGCCTTACCACATCCGGTGTAACACTTACGCAATAAGATCAGAAAGATTGAGGTGGATAGTCATACCCAGATGCGTAAAACGCTCGTTTTTCTTTATGAACAAACTATTTCACTCTAACTTCGGTTCTTTAGTCACTAGGCTGATGTCAAAGTAGTTTTTGTTTATGAACAAGACTATTTGACTGGTTCAGTCACTAAGCTTTGTTTTTGTTTACAAATACAATACTTAACTACAGCTGGTTATTTAGTAACCAATGCCCAAATACTCAAACTTTAATTTAAAGTGACTGCGACACCACGAGACTTACCGACATTTTAAAATTGAGTAGCGTTTGAGTATTCGGCCATAAGCTGCTTAAAACAAATGAGACAAATGTAATAGTTACCTGCGCAGGTGTGAGGCTGACGGGCACGTGTAGGAAGTTGGGGCGGTTGGGGCGCGTGGTGACTGGCGGCGTGTCCAGCGAGATAACGCCACTAGTCAGCACTGCAGGGTTCGCCGCCGACAGCATTATTCTGTAACAACGGATTACACACAATAAACAACTATTTTCAATGCTCTTGACGTTTTAAGAAGCATCATTTTTATACTTTTCATTTGGGAAAGTGAATGCTCCCCAGTACAGTTCGACATCTTTAACTACCCCCCTCAAGGAAGGTAATGTTTTTAAGCCGGCAATACATGTTGGCCAAAACTCAGCCAACGCGAGCGTAGGCAAATTGATACAAGGCGAGTGCTACAGTCTACATGTTGGCCAAGTTTGAATGAGTGATCATACTGACATGGCCAACTATCATGTGGACACGAATTGCCGAGTGCAGGCGAGCGCCTTTGATTTGTGCAGAAAAACCGACACTGTTCCGAAGTGAGACGAGTCGTGGCGAGCGATCCCGTGTGGCGGCAAGGCACACCACACGAACCGTATACACGTTGGCTCTCGCCTGCACTCGGCCAGCTAGGCGAGCGACGACAAGCAATGGCGAGGCTAAGCAAATGTTCTGTCCATATGCTGGTACTCGCCTTCGCTCGGCCAACATGTATAGCCGGCTTTATAAATAAGTACTAGCGACCCTCGCGGCTTCGTCCGCGTACACTGCATAATTTACACAATATCTTTATAAATTATAGCCTATGTGTTAATCCGATTTATAAACTATATTACTGTAAAGTTTCATCAAAATGCGTTCAGTAGTTTTTGCGTGGGAGAGTAACAAACATCCATCCATACATCCTCACAAACTTTCACGTTTATATTAATAAATAGTAGGAGTATGTATGTATATTTGTCCCCAGAGTGTCAAAAGCTATATTATATATCTACTGTCCATCACCTGTTTTATTTATCTCTATCGCCTCTTTACACACACGAGATATGGAGCAGTGGAATCTCTAACGCCGCCACTACACAGCAATTATTTTAAGCCGACTTACTTGCTAGTCTATTTCAAAAATGAAAGCGGTTTTTCATTACACTTACAACGCTCTAAAAAGATCAAGTAAACTGGACATAAAATTAAAAAAAAGAACAAAGATAATATTAGAGTATCATATAGTGAGTGTTGATAACTGGAGGATAACCATCTTAGTTCTCAGGGGTGACAACGCATCTGCATTTTGATTCTTATTGGATGATAGATGTAGATGTCTATAGGACCACTTACCATATGGTGGACTATATGCTTGTTTGTCACCCCTATTATATATAAAAAATCATCTCGACAAAAGAAATTACCGTGTGAAACTGATCTTAATCGTTCAAGTCGTTCAGAAGTTACGCGATCACTAACCGACGACCAAAGACTGTATAAAAATAATAATACGTAATATTGTATAGAAAACAAAGAGAATTCAAACCATGGCTAAATTTTATACTAGATAAAATCGTCTTTATAATGCATAATAACCGTTTTATAATTTAAAAGTAATAATTTGGCTCAACAGCGTGCGAATCCAACACATTCGGCATGCCCTATCAGTTTCTCACGAATGTGCAAAAAAACTTCGTGTACATGCAACACTAAAACTGGTTTCGAGCTGCAGCCTTATTGTAAGACCAACAATTCCATTTTATTCGCGATGCCTTGCTCGATCGTAACAATATATTTAAATGAATCTTTGCATCCGGTCTGAGTTGTAAGTAGCTCTGATCGATTTTAATTAGTAAGTCACAAAATTCACCTGACACTATATTATAATAAACCTTAATACAGTGCATGAAGGTTCAAACTTACTGAGCCTAGGTGTTTAAAGATCATGATTTCCCTATATTATCTATGACAAGGATCTAATCAATACAAAAAGTTTAAATGTGATGTAACAGAGTCAATTCATCGAAACTATGCAGATTAATTTTACTGATTAGGCTAGGCTATCCAACTGTTCACACAATTCTTTTCAAAATTTTAATTAGTGACGCGATTTAGCTGAAATTATTCATAATCATCATCATCATCATTACAGCCTATCACACGTCTACTACTGTCGTAAACATAGAAACTCTTCGATTAGTCAATTCATAGAGAGGGGGGGGGTAGCCTACCACTTAATAGCTTGCCTTTGCAAGACTGCTACTCCAGAACTTGTTTTGTTAATATAAAATGAAGTAAATGAAGAAAGAGACCGCTTACCTTTTGTCAGGCGTCGGCGATGTGAAGATATCATTATCTAAGCCGAGCACTGGATCAACCACGGGGTCCATCACTTCCACTTTCACACGTACACCATCTTCAGGCACGTCGGGATACGCGTATGGATCCTGGAAGGGTTTCACATCGGGCGGACTCGTGGAACGCTTGTTGAGCCGGCAAGACTGCAGATGGTTCTGTAGCAAGGCCTGTAGGTGTTCGCGGTCGGCGTTCAACTTGCGGATCTCGTCTTGCAAGGACTGTTTCTTCTCCTCGAGTTTGTCGGTCTCCTCCTGGAGCTCGTTGGTGTGGTCGAGGCGTCGCTTGCGGCAGCGGGCGGCGGCCATTTTATTGCGCTCGCGTCGTATCTTGCGGCGCTCCTCCTCCTCGGGGGTGAGGTCTTGCGGCGCTTTGGTTGGTCGGCGGCCGCCCATGTTGCGTCGCTTGGGCGCGGGCAGGCTCGGGCTGCTGCTGCTGTCGCTGGTGGAGAGCGGGCCCGGCGACACGTGCAGCGCCGTCGTCGGGCCCGACTCGCAGTACCCCACCGTATTCAGGATGCCTGCAATTCAAAATTAAATAAGTATGTACATGAAACAAACTAATACTAATCAATTAGTAAATAAAAGTCCCTCCCATAATTGGGAGGCTTATAAAGCAGGAAGAGACGGCCACGCTTGTTAAGTACCTACGTATCGGCAATTTTCACAACACTTAAAAAATTTAGTAGTATCCACTAGATCGAGAGTATAGTAATAAAATGTTCAATGGAGCTTTGATTATGCTTGTGGTAGGTAACGTGGCATACGTACGAGTAAGAGATGGTTATTGCTCTACTGATTATCTTGGCATTTTTCTGATTTCTACAACCCTACTCCACAACAAAGAATATTAGGTCTCACTGACATTCTCGCTATCACGAACAGTCTGTTCGTTATTTGATATAAAGCAAGGTCCTCAAATACCAAGCTTTGTAATGTTGAAGAATAAAAATGTTACCAGTATCAAAATAATTTTATGTTCTTAATTAGATCACAGACAATAAGCTTGAAGATATATTGCTTAATTATTCAACATTAATATATCGATATTATCGAGAGCTTCCAACACACGTAGTAAATCGCGTAGTAAATGCTGTAATTTGTTTAATTATAAAGCCTCATTACTCCATGTAGTTTATCGTACACTTACCGTAATTGTTGGCGTGCGTGACAGAAGGTGGTACGAAGCCCGCGTGGTTGGCCTGCTCGCCGCGGCAGTTGGTGAGCTCGATGTATGTCTGCTCGAAGTTGCGCAGCTGGGTTGGAGTGATGGTCGCCGTCGTGCGGGTTGGTACCCCCGACTGGAGGCCCTCGAGGTTTGCCAACTGGAAAAAGGAAATTGAAATTACAGAAATCGCATGTTAAAAATATTGAAGTTGGTGTGACTTAATGTATACGACAGAGCTGATTTGATTAAAATATTTACAAAGAGGCGTCGCAGTAGCGCAATGACTAAACATTTGGTTGTGACGCCACCGGCCGCGGGTTCGATTCCAGGCGGAACAAGTATTGGTATGACCTGTAAATAATTGTTCTAAATCTGGGTGTTTGTATGAGCAATACATAAATTGCATGTGCATCATAGGGGCGATTTGTGTATTTAAACGCCTCCATGATAAAATATAAATTACTTGTGGGAAATTATTAATTATATATTATAATTTGTATAATAATTCGATAACAATTTGCGTTTTCAAGTTTTCAGTGTATAATAATAACTAAAATTCGCCGAAAACACTAAAACAAGTTTGTTCAACATTTTATTATCATTGTAAAAAAAAAGTAGCATTATTTATATATTTGGCAGTAAGGTGAACAAGAAAACAGCATAAAATTTACAATATGCCCAAGTGTTGCGCAATGTTAATGTTTATTTATTATCTTGTTTAAGTTGCTTCCACATACCGGTCGCATTTTATCAGCGCAATATTTACAAGCAACTGGCACAATAACAACACGACAATTTAACAATATTATAACTTTCGCATCTTCACGCTGATACCCAATAAACTGAATTCAGAGACTTTGATCAATAAAGAATATTTTTATCGACCAAAGTCTATACCTGATAGTAAGTAATATATACATTTGTTTACTTGACCGGAATTAATAAGTAAATTATAAAGAAGACATTATTATCATTTTTTTATAAAAGTGAAGTAGCAAATGGACGTATAGTGCACCTGATTTTTTTATAGAATAAAGGAGACTAACCGAGTCGGTGTTTGCCCATAGTCAACTGTATCTAACTTCGATTAATCTTCACTTTGAATTGTCACCCCTAAAGACTAAGATAGACTGCCTCATTACCGGTAAAAAGGGTCTCTGGTTATCTAAACAATACGCAGCAGCATTAAGCTGTTATTTCACTCTGGTATTCTATGAGAGCGTAGTCCTTACCTGGTCAGGCGGACCCATTCGAGCTGCATCCATAATATAGCTGCAGCGTGGCTCGTACCATTAAATATCTTTTATACATATAATATGAAGGAACTGCGTCCACTAGCTAATGCGCTAACTAAATTATACAGGTTGCAAGTGCAGAGTAGATAGTTCCTAATTACCATTAACAAGGCCATTTCGCCAAATGATTTTTGTGCCCTGATATCATTTCTAGTAAGTTTTCAAGATGCAGGACTTTTGGTACAGTGAATCCTTACGGGGTTAAGGAAAAGAAACTAAGGTTTTGCATGCGGGTGACTGGTCGGCCACTGAGCCATACGGTCGTTATAATGTTTACAATACTTTTGTGTTCGAAACGCTCCGATTTATTTTTACGCACTCCATTGGGTTATCTTTGAACTAGTCAGTTAAGAGGCAAGATCAACTTAATGACGTTATGTTAAAAATGTATGCATAAATCTTTCACCTCGCCTTAATTTATATAGAATAATATAAACACCAGCTCTGACTAAGAGCATTTTTAAACTGACAAAATGGTCAGCTTTAAAACTCATTACTCATGTTTTCCTAGTACTACTTAAAGATAATGCATACGCATTGTTTATATGTTTATAATTAAATGCAAGTATAATAAGTTTTTTGAACCGATTCAACCAAATCAACAGCTTTCAAGCACTTTCGTAGCTTTTCAACTGCACAGAATTTTGTGACAATGGTGTTTACATTTCATCTGATTGTAACTTAAAACAAGAAAAACTAGAGACGTTGAAAGCCATAAGGAATTCTTCTTTGAGTGGCGTTCGAATTTTTTGGGCATATATAAATACTGGCTTTATAGATAACAAGTGGCAAAATAGATCAAACTGTGGTATCTATCCCAGTTAGACTGTCAGACAGAAAAGTAAACCGTTAGTGACATCATACTGTCGCAAACAAACGCACTTAGATGCAGTATGAGTGATACGAAGTGAATCAAAATATGTACTAAGCAACATGTATGCGATATCATAATAAATGATATCTATTTATAATATTATAAAATATCGAGTATGTTTTATACTACGAGAGTCGGCAATACGTAAGAAGTAAAATAATATCAAAAAATCACACAGAAAGAGTTTACAGGTACATCTTTTCCGAGACTTGCTAAGGTGAATTGTAGTGTATGCTAAATCTTGGTGCAATACTATATCCGTTAGAAAATAATGAAAACCTTTAATCTCTCTATTGAGTTCTGCGTTAAAATGCAATTAGTTGTGCTTTGGACGGAATATACTAACTACTTTCTAGTAATGTATTCTCACCTCTCGAAGAATTTACTATTCGTTCTACCAGATTTGAGAAAACCATAATAGACTTAGGCAATGTCAAAATTTGAGTCAGTAGGCTACTATTTACACCGATTATGAAGTTTGACTTTAAACTCGAAATTGTGCAACTCGAAATCTCAATACTGGGTTTTGTCTCGGCACCCGGGCTCGAATCTCTTAGAGCGAAGATTTAAGCATAAGTTGTCGGTGCTCTGGTCTGCAAGTGATGCAATTATTTCCGCGTTTTTTGCGTTACATCATGTCCCATTACCGTTAAATCAGACACCGATAGGTTAGAACGCGGGAGCAAAGTGTTTGCTTGCATACGTTTATGGCACTATAATATCTCCTACACAATTAAAGGGAAGGCTGTGTGTGGCCTGCAATAAGAACATCAAAATAGTAATCAGAAAGAATCTTTGTGATCGAAGTTACAAGAGAATAAGATATCAATCTCCATGTAAATATCAGAAACTGTGGCATGGTATGAAGATACTAAACAGGTGTTCCAAGCTAAGTGAATTGACACGTCTCTGACCTACTTCCATAACTGCTCTACTTGTGTGAGAATGAGGTAATTGGTATAAGATTAACATTATCATGTCGCCAAATTGTATCTACCTAATTGAGCTTTTCCTTATTGGCACACCACGTTATTTTACTCGATGATATACTATTTTGTTCTTTACCATATTTCATGCAAATAAATCAACATCATAATTAGCATCATATTTGGTCTTAAAAAAATTTGGAAGCCCATTACAAAACGCCTTAGATGAGTACTTGACTAACAACCGCGTGGCTTTACCGGGTTTAAAGTCAGCGAGAATGCGTGTTGCTCGCGACGTTTACAGCGTCATACCTGCTGACACCACAACTCGGTGGCCAGGATGTTGGCGAACTCCAGCGGATCAATGTTCTGCATCCCGAAGTCGCTCACTCAACCACGTTTATAATTAGACGCTTACTCTATTGTGTTGCGCTTTTTGCGACGCGACACCTTCGTGCGGTTCGAGTTAGTTAGTCGATTTGTTCGTTATATGCCGCCCTCGCAAAGTTTCGGTGTGTGGTGCAATCGATCCTACGCTGCACTGCCGTTCGATTTTCGAATCGTCGACACTTTTCGGTGTTGGTACGCGTTTTCTTTGATCGGGATCGTCGGTTGCGATAGTTTCGCAAGTGCGGTTCGTTCGTTCGTTGCGCGCGCGTACGGCGTCCAGCCGCGACGGATCGCGCGCTACTGCTGTGCCGTGGCCCGCCCTCGCCGCCCGAAACGCTCGCCCACGAGCGACGTCGAATCATATATTTATAGAACACTCCTCAACTCCGGAAATATTTCGCATCATTTCGCATCGCATGCTGTTGGTTATCTTAGATAAACGCCGACAGCCTGAAATAAGGTCGCGGCGCGACGCAAGCGCCATATCATGACACCGTGTGGACCACAGACATCTAAACAGCATTGTAAATAAACTGTCTATCTATGCGAGGGAAAATTTTCGTACTTTACATAATTTTAAACATTAAAAATTAAATAAATTATTATATTGAGTAAAGTAAAGTTACAGCCTATATACGTCCCGAGCACGTGGTAAATTAGCACTTAAAATTGCAATTGACAATTTCATTGGTGCCGGCGGGGATCGAACCCGGGTTGCTCGCGTACTGTGTAACTTACAGCGATTGAGTAATAAATTATATTTCTGATGAAGAATCATGCTACAAATGTACTTGACTAACGAAAATTTTCAAAACGTGCGTATAAATTACTAATAAATTTTAAATCTTCTTTACGGTTACATATTCGTTATATAATATCAATTTGGGATAATGGCGTCAGACAGAAGCGTTGGCAGGCAAGTAGGCGGGAGGCTCGGCTGGACCTTGTGGCAAGGTCGGTTTGCATCGTAGGCGCTAAGCTCCTTCGAATGCCACCATAATTGGCACCGCCAATTTAAATTTCTTTAAACAGCTTGTTATAACTTATTATACAAGTAACGGACCATTTTAAGTCAAAAATCTAACAGATGAAGATTTGGAAGTTACATAATATCCTCGTGACGTTATATGTAAATAATAGTTTTTTTATTTATAGAATAAGAGTGACAAACAAGCACACAGTCCACTTGACGGTGAGTGGATGCTGCGACCCACAGACATCTACATTTATCCTCAATTAAGAATCAAAATGCAATTGCGTTGTCACCTCTGAGGATTAAGATGGAATGACTCATTTCAGTAAAAAGTGTCTCCGGTTCTCTACACTCACGAAATGAAACATGCTATTTTACGCTGGTTTTCTTTTAGAGTGTGTTCCTAACCCGGTCGAGCCGATCTATTCGTGCTACAACCATAATATTATAGCTGCAGCGTGGCTCTACCAGGTATAAATAGCTTTTTGATATCAAGTAAAAAAATATAATCTATTTAAAGATTATATTTTTATTATTTTTTAAAATTTTCACCTAATATAAAATTAAATACATGTTTGTTCGTTTTCTATGCGTTCTTACACCATTCATTCGATTACGATGAAAATAGCGGCATTGTAACTTTGCTACACAAGCACAACTAGTACTAAATAAGAAGAAGACAGAATGGATAGTAGGTATATTAGGAGATACAGTACACCCCAGCTATGTCATATTCAGTCAACAGATATTAGTCGGGATACACAACGCTACTGCCACTAAACGCAAATATTAATATTGGTGTGAGTAACACAGATCAACAACGACACTACAGCAATCAGTCTATAGACTAGACTACAGTGTCTGCTGTCTGTATAATGTTTTAATGTTATGTTTACTAAGTGGCAGGACTCCTTTTCTGGTTACGATGGTTTCAGAGGGACTGGGTAGGTAGCCTGCACTGCTGTGTTCCGATCTGCATTATATAGAGAGCCAGTATAATTACACACTGTGAGGCATTTCATCTTAGTATTTAGAGGTAACAACGTATCTGTTTTTGAAGCCATCTTTATTTGAAGTTGATTGCAGCTGTGAACGGGCTGCGATAGCCACTTACCATCAGGTGGACTGTAAGTTCGTTTGACACCTCAATTTTATAAAAAATAAAAAACACTAATAAGTCTCTATTACACTCGACACTCATTTTGATTGACTCTGATGTCAGAAATAATGAAATGTTTACCGTCGAAACAAAGTAAACAGTTCGACACTCAATCTATATAGATTAAGTGTCTAGTGTTGTCGTGTATTTTAGGCATAAGGATCGCATTTTATAGGTTATCCGGTGCCCAACCTGTCAAATACAGCTAGGTTCTTGAGCCAATCAATTATGCGTCAAATACGGAAAACCTTATCATCATTACTTAGAACGTACGAAAGGTACTGGTAATTACAAAAAGTCGTGCATTTTGTATTCGCAATTCGCCTAATGTCACGGACCATTTCTAACACAAGCCGTTTAAGCTTAGTTGATTAATGTGGGCTTTTCTTTATAGAATAAGAGTGACAAACGAACACATATTTCACCTGATAGTAAATGAATGTTATGGCCATAGATATCTAGACACATCTATCCTCGAATAAGGATCAAAATGCAGATGCGTGGGGACTAAGATAGATATTTTCATTAGTCTTATCCAAGTATTTTGTGCCTGCTTGAGTAGCGACAGCCCTACAAACGGGACCGCTGCATCGAACGAGGATTGATTTCGTCCACAATTACAGCTCAATCGTATTATTCCTACGCTCATTACGCGCAGGACAATGCGCGCTCCGGAAGACGGCCGCCCGGTCAATTACCACAATTGCTTAAATGAAATTCGTCTCAAACGGACGCGCGGGCGCACCGACTCTAATTGGTCACGGTGCTTACCTAGCAATTAACTAAACATTATCTATTTACTTGCATTCCTCTGGTGTTGTCGTTAATTGCGGCATTGGGCTACTCTTTGTGTCAGTTTTCTAAACGGCCTTTGGAATTCGGTCGCCCGGAATACTTTGCTCTAACATTGCCAAACATTAAAAAGAGACAGCTAGACATCATCTATTTTCTGTGATGTTGGTGCTATTAGCCTATGCGGCTCTTACAGCTTCATCTGACACAGGGCTCTGCTATACTCTCAGCTATTTAAAAAAAGGGAAAGGCAATGAAGATGAGGATGAGGATGATGATGGTTTATGATTTGGTATTGTTACCAATCATCATGTTCCCTCTCTTGAGGTTGTTTTGAGCTATCTAACCAACAGCTAGACATGAGCCTCTCCCGTTGTAGGGAGGTTTTTCCTGAATCTTTACGTTTGGACGGCGAAGTGACGATCGCAGCACCAGACGTCTCGCCCGTCGCCAGTCTTGGAATTTTACACCTGGCGTAAACAGATGGTTATGCCACCATCAATCGGAAGCCATGGATTTTTCTGGCTTATCACATCCCATAATCGTTTACCGCGGTTACCCCCGTTGTATAGTATATTATTATAATATTATAAATTCAATGCCGGTATAGGCAGTGATCTAACATCATGGAGTAGTGGTTAATACTATTATCGCGCTGATTAAAATGTAGGATGATCGATCTGCGGCTACGTGATGAGCATCCGCACCATGATTCTAATGTGAATGGAGAGTTTTATAATAGTTAAATGAGATTATTGCCTGTTTAAACTCATATCAGAACGCTGTAAATTTTAGTTTCAATTTTATAGGTAGCAGTAGGTAAAATGTCGATTTTTTATTCAAAAATCAAAGATATATTTATTTATTAGAATTAAATTACAAATTATGGATATATATTCGAAAAAAAAAGTAAGAACTTGCGGCCAGCAGCCCAACGTTTTGCCATTGACTACTGAGCCTCCTTATTTATTTCTTGATGATTTTTTTTTTTTCGAGGATATAGATTGTAAATAATTAAATATTTTGACAAAACCATATTGGAACGAAGTTCCTTATCGGGCGGTACGAATTTGGCGGATGGGGGCTAGGCGAGAAAAGTGTAACATTTTTCCGACCCCTTCTGACGTAGTGTGGACGGCCTTTTTCTTATCTTGCCATGAAAGAAATATTATTTTATTTTAAATGACACTTCATTTAATAGACACTTAATATAATACGATTATCAATAATAATATACTACGGAAGGAACTTCGTTCCAACCGAATGTTCCACGACACTCACGCATGTTTTTTTTATGACTAAAACTGGAACATTTTAATATGTTTACCGTTTAGGGCGACTTAAGACAATTTATCAACTTAATTCGTCCCTTGGGTGTCTTGAAAAGCAAATAAGGAAACGCCAAAAAGATCTCATGGATTCTCATTGACTTTGATATAAGCAAGTTGTATATGCCAGATATAAAATACCCAAACCGGTGACGAGGAGGAGGAACCTCAAAGGTGCAAGATAACCTTCCCAGGTTAATCTCCAGCACTGAAACTTTGTGGGCATAAAGAATGTTACGATAAATAATTTATAATATTGATATATTATATTATTACTAAAGTTACAATAAAAAAAAAACGAATCTTGTATCTAGTTTTCTTTTTAATTCACTATGTGACACAATATTGGCGTTGGCGGGATATTATAATTTGCGAAGGCAGTCGGCCAACATTACTAAAACAATGGCCACGCGGTCTCGTCGAGTTCGGCGGCTCTTGAGGAGTAGTTATCCGTTAGCGTAGCTGAGTGAGATCACCTCTATATCTAGTCGTGACGTTGGACGCGCTTGAAGTAGGCGCCGCGCCGTACTAATGCATACACGGTACACGCAGCTTCAACTGCTTTGCAGCAATAAACTAACGTCAATATATAAGTAAATAGATTAAAGTAATGTTTTTTTTTATTATAGAATAAGGGTGACAAACTAGCACACAGTCCACCTGCAGGGCTAGCATGGGTAGGAGACAATTTTATCCCCGGGGAAAGGAGAAAATGTTTATCGCCTCGCTTAGTTTTATCCACCCTTAGAGCATGGGCACACCGGTGGATATAATATCCACAGTAGATAAAATGGGAGATAGACTTAGACTTCGATAGATTTTTTGTATGAATATAAACTTTAATCCACGTCCAATGAACTAGGATAAAATTGTCCCTTTCAAATGTCATAAAAGCATAATTTTTTATCTTTCATTTGGCTCCATGCTACGAATGGGGGATATATGTCTACTTGTTATGTCAAACGGGGATATACTTCTCCCCGTTGCCGTGCTTTGGCATAAGGACAAGATAATTCTCATATGCTGTAAGGGTAATTATTATACGTCATTCACTAGGTATCACTGCTGCGCGTATTACACACCTTGCATCTTCACATTCATCGTGCTAAATCTCTTTCTACTTCAAAGTCTTGTTTTGAGCTTATTAATTGGAACGCTACAGTAAAAATTTCTTTAATTTTTTGTGTTTACACCGATTTTGTGTTTTATCATTTTATTTTTGATCGCTATCATTTAACACATATTTCATCATCCCTCTTTTATTTGATTTCAACATCTATTCTTTGATTACATCTAATGTGTATAATGTGTTTCTATACGCAGAGGTTGTCGGAAAAAATCTAATAAATATTATTTATCGTGTGTTGTACTTATGTTTAATTGTACTTATTCATTGATTCCGTATTTGGTATACAATAAGGAATAAATAAGTAAGCGGACGGCCCACCACTAGATGGAGTCACGACTTGCGGGAAGTCGATGGATGCAGGTTGTTCAGGGCCGTGTTTTGAGGCGTTCCTTGCAGAAGGCCTATGTTCAGCAGTAGACTGATGAAGGACTATTATAATAATTATGATGATGATGATGATAAAATAATAAATAAGTAAAGAATCATTTATGCAAGACAATAGCAATTTTTTACATTTGCTAGTCGAAATCATATCCGACCTAGACATTAAACAAGTTTACACAGGCATATATTTAGCCAGCTTTATTAATTGGGTTAAAATTGTGTTATATATTATATGTATATGTACTAGTGATAATTATTTTACTTGTAATTAATAAGTTATTAGAGTGAAGTCTGTTTTTCTTTTATAATTTGGAATACAGAACGGTTTTTAGCGCTCTTCGAAAAAGAGATTTGTTTTTAAACACGAACAAAGCGTTCATCATAAAACACGTTGCCAGTACTTTCTACAATTCGAATGCACCAACAGATCCGCGTTATTAGTACGCAACAGGCATTGTGCAGATAAGGCAGGCCGTTATCCGCACGTGTGCTCACACACGTACTCGTGTTCACTAATCTATCGGATTCCGGACCCAAAACAACAATCGATGGCGTTTTTTTGTTTCCAGAAAGACGTTGGCGTTTTTACAGAATCATATTGTTTATTTTAGTTATTTTTTACAAGTTAGGATGACAAACGGGCACACAATTCTCTAGAAATGTTAAGTGGATGCATCTTTCGTTAATTATAGATACAAAAAGCAGACGCCTTGTCATCTATGAAGTCTAAACACGGAGTGCCTTGTTACTGCTACAAATACGAAACACAGAAGCATTACATTACTGTTTTTCGCGTATAGATATTCTGTGAGAACTTGGCCTTACCTGGTCCGGTCGACCCATTCGAGCTGCAACCATAATATAGCTGCAGCGTAGCTCCATTTAAATATCGAGCCATGTAAACGGTTTCAACCACGATAATATTCATTAACATTAATTTATTATTTATGCAACGAAAAATATCAAATTGCGCAGGATTGCCTTAGTATGTACCTATTATGGTAGGTAAACGTGCAATTCTGCCCTATGAAGTCCAGACCCAGTCACATGCACACGCACACTTTAAAAATTGCTGGTATCGTCTGTGGTCGAAATTACACAGCATACAGCCATGAACATGACCAAAATGCTTTCGTTAGCGTTTTTTATGGAAAAATCATACTATTTCTTCTTTATTTTGCTTGTCTGCATACTGCCTTAAGGGTAAGTTACACACATATGACTTTGCAAATCTTTAGCACAGTACCGTTCGGATGATACGTTTCATACCTCCTTTTATAAAAAATACTTAACAAGTGTCATAATATTCGATATCGTTTCACAATTTGCTTTAATTAGGATAGCGTGTTGGGGCGTGAAATAATTCTGGACCCCTTATCGACCCATGGGTGTCATAATAGGTGTATAAATGCCAGAATTTCATTCAATCACATTAACTCCGATAAATTGCAGTATACCCAACTTATCATTAATTCGCTGATCATGCATGACAATTATGACAATACCTCTATATGAAGGCAAAAGCCCATGTTCAGCTGTAGACTGTGATGGCTGATGAAGAAAAAGGAAAATGCGAACCCAAAGACCATGTTACAGTAGAGACTCTAAGCGCCTAACAGTCAGTGGTCTCTATAACTTTAAAAGGTCATTCAAATACTGAAGCATTTTTTATCAAGCAGTGCATTTTCCTCTAACCACTGGCTACAGTAGCAAGGCTATCTGCTAGTTATTTGGATGTGGACCGAAACGAGTTTTCCTCAAATCGCACACGAGTGTCGCTCAGTTTTCCCGAACGTAGTCGTCACGTTTTTATTTGGCCCGTTATCAGAAACGCGGGCTTCACTCTCCACGGGCGATGCGGCTTTCCGGGAACGGCAAGTGTCTTTGCATACGGGGAAGTGGTTATATTCTAAAATATCTGAGAATTAAAATATTTATCTTGGCTACTATTTGAATTAACTTCTTTTTATCGACTTCCGAGAAAACAAATATATAATTAATGTTCAAAAATTTGGCACTACACCGCGGGAAATAGGACTGTATGATCATTTTTTTTTATAATTAACAATTTAATTTTGAAAAAGTACAAGTACTAAATAAATATTGCCAATTACCCCGGTCACGCCTCGGCCTTAGCCTCACAAAGTGTTTAAATGACCACATTTTAATTCAAAGTAACTATTTTTGTCGTAGTAATGATTATTATTGCGACAATAAATTAATACATTGCTTTAACGTACGTAAAACGAAAAGAAGAGGCGTAAATACTTGGACTTCGATCCTTGTACGAAAGGTTGAACAACATGCAGTAGTAGTACTTAAACATTATTTCACAACAATAACGAAAGTTGTGACACTCGTAATCCGGTTCGGTTCAGATTTTGACATACAAATATGTAAAAAAAATGCGAAATTAATAATATGTAATATCAACCGTAGTAACAACCAAATAACGATATTTTAAATGAAAAGTAGCTCCACCACAGCTCGGATGCTAAGATTTTATTGACCTAGCTTCTGGAGAACAGAAGACTAAGTCTTCTCATGTCTTCGCGGGTCTATATGTCCAATAATGCCTAAACTACGTCACAATGAAAAGGTCTGGCAGTGTGTTGTTGTTTGGAGCGCAAAGTCGCACGCGCTCGTTGGTTGCGTACTACACGCACGTGGCAGCCGCGTGACCAGGCAGGTGTGCCACGCCCACCCACGTTTCTGCGCGCCACTCAATTTTTTCCCAAAAGAAAACCTTGGTTTGCATTTTGTACACAAACGAATGGTTTTATAAGGATATTGATTAGGTCGACCATAAAGTGAATCAAGTAGATATTTAATATAAAATTCAGGATGGATACATTAATATTCCAGAAACACTTAATAATTGGAACAGGATGATAGTTTTGAGACGGATAATTTTTGCTAAAAGTAACAATTTACATCAAATTATATTTTACTTTTTTATAGTTCATTTATTTCTTCATTCATTACATCCAAGGGGATATTTGGCAAAGTTGCCTCGCTTGGTAGACAGGTTTACCTGGTTTGTTTCTATCTGTCGCCTCTTGCGAGACCCACGGGAAGATATGGGGTAATGGATATACTTACACCGCCACTACTCGGTATTGTATAGTAATCAGATATATTTTTAATGTTTGTAAGGGTAATAGTACTGATCACAAAAATAATATCTATAAATAAATTGAATTTTATGAAAATAAGCAACGTTAACAAAGATGCGATATAAAATGTAACGAAAAATAAATGAATGTCCTTTTAACTATCTATCAAACAATTAAACCATAACTCAAAGAACGGGATGTATGTGGGCACTGGGCACATACAATTTAATAAGGCCAACGCCCTGTTAAGTTTGAACGGAGTCAGCCTCGAGCAGGAAATAAATGAGGAAAGACGTGTATTGTAAGAGGTAGACGATAAACAGCTGCATTAATACATGTTCAAGGTTACAGAGCGTAAAATAAGCTTAAATATTAACTAAGTCTAGTACTAAGTCCACCCCATTGAAGCCTATCTTAACGTTACTTAGTTTATGTACAATTACAGAAAACTAGCGATTTCGGGATCTCGACAACAGCCCCACCTAACGGGTCTGAATCTAAACCATCTAGTGACCCATTCATACACACACAAAATATTTCATTAAAATCCGTTGCGTAGTTTAAAAGATTTAAGCGTACAGACGGCGGGAAGCGACTTTGTTTTATACTATGTAAAGATAGAGAAGCCGAGAAAGGTATAATATAAAAGTTATTAATAAGATTGATATACACTACAATTACAAATTCATCTCAATAGCATCCTTACAATATTTTGCCAAATTACTAAATAAAATATACTCTAAAACAGAAAAATAAAAAACATGCGTGGAACACTCGGTTGGAACCAAAGACATTTAAGTAGATATTTAAATCTCTTTGGTTGGAACGAAGTTCCTTTATTATTATTAATAAACGTATTATATTATTGATTAACAAATACAAATAAATGAATTACTAGTGTCGTTAATGAAGCGTCATTTAAAATAATATTTCTTTCATGGCAAAATAAGAAAAAGTGCGAGGAGATGTATATTATTCCATCTCGCTCGCACTATAGAAAGGGGGTCGTGACGGAAAGATCTTACACTTTTTCTCGCCTAGCCCCCATCCGTCAAATTCGTACCGTGCGATAAGGAACTTCGTTCCAATAATATTTTTGTACAGTTTTGTTTGTGAGTAATCAGAACGTTTCCTGAATTACTTTTAAGTTCTAACTCATTTGCCTTTCAAAAAATTTCAGTCAGTAAACATAAGATTGACTAGAGAAACTAAGAACAAACCATAATCAAAATTAACAGCCTCAGCGAAATAATGCTACACAAGTACAAAATTACTTCTTATTTTAATAAGACTACAGTGCATTTTACCTTGCGGTGTTAACGCCATAAAACACCCAGACTGTTACATTATCGAGTTAGAGTGGCCATCAAGTCGTGCCCGGCGGCCGCCTATCCGTATCTGGACGGCTGTGTGCAGCTCATTAACTCGGCGCTAATTGCTCGCACTAATAGCGTTGCTCGAGTTAGAGGATTCCTTGAACCGATTCTGTGTAACCTTTGTTTGTATTTGCAGCAATGCTATATTCATATGAAAATTGAAGTGGAAACATGTAAAATACCCAGATACCGAAAGTACTTCAGACGTGTAACTGAGAACTCTCGATTGTAAGAATACAATTACGACCTTTTTACAATTTCAGCCACGTCTATAAGATATCTACGACATGTTATTATAATGTCACAAATAGAACCCTCTCCTATATATTCAACTTTTGCATATTATGCCCTATCTTAACTCTTTGCAAATCGGAATTAGTATTTAAGTGAATTAAGAGTTTAGAGAAAGCGAATCGGGTGTTGCTTTACTTGGAAACCTTTAAGCCGTATGGTGGCAGTATAATAGAATGCGTCACCCCATTTCGGCCCGTGGGAGTCGTATAGGCAATTATAAGAAACGCCAGAAAAATATTATGGCTTCTGAAAGATGGCTGTTTATCGTCTCGTTTACGCCAGACATAAAATAACCAGACATAATTTTTTTTACGTGGTAGAGCCATATTATGGTTCCAGCACGAATAGGTCCTCGCAGAATACCAGCGTAAAATAGCAGTTTAATGCTGCTGTGTTTACTGGAAACGAGGCATTCCATCTCAGTCCTCAGGGGTGACAACGCATCTGCATTTTAATTCTTAATTGAGGATAAATGTAGATGTCTATAGGCCACAGCATCCACTTACCATCAGGTGGACTGTGTGCACGTTTGTCACCCTTATTCTATAAAAAAAAAACAGACCGTTCATAACCAACAGTCAAAAGTGCGAGACATCTCCTCTGCGATCGTCAATTCTCCTGTCAAGCGTGGCGATTAAGGTAAATATTTCCTAAAGGAAAGATATCTATGACCAGCAGTGGACTTTTACGAACTGATGAAGATTCACATATCATATACATTTCTTCCATCCATTACAGCCAATAAAGGTCCACTGCTGAACATAGGCCTCCCTCATAGATTGCCTCATGGGGATTTTACCATAGTTGGCACGCTTGGCAAGCGGGTTGGTAACCGCAGTTTTTATTATTTTGAGTTGTTTTCAGGAAGATGCTGCTGCCCATCTCTTGATTTATTTTCCCTCTATCGCCTTACGACACCCTCGGGACGATAATATGGGGTGGTGGATATTCTTACACCGCCACTACACATATCGTATACATCATTCTAAATCCACTCAAGTACTTTATAATTCTATGACTTAATTAGTTTTTCAATAGAAATTCGTTTATATAACGAAAATACGATTGATTCTTTTCAGTGACGTCAATTTGTTTGTGATTTTGAGTTATGTAAACAGAGCGACAGGTCAGCTGACGTCACTGAAACAAAATCACAATACATACAGTTTACAGCGGCCTGACAAATTAAGACATCCAATTTACTTACTTCTTCACCGTGTGATATAGCTTTCCTTGGGCTGCTTATGTTCAGCAGTAGACGTGTTGATGTTGATAATGCATTATCTTACAATAAGATTCTATGTATCCTTCGAGTAAACCCTTTCGAAATTCATAAACGAAATACTTATCGTTCGATGATAACGATTATTGTTCTTCTTTTTTTGTTAATACATATTTTTTTTGGATTTTACAAATCAATAAACTATCTGTTTAGATTCCTGAGATATACCTAATTGTTTCGCAGGTTACTTTTTTGTGCGGAAACTCAAACAATAGTCCTTGTACAATCCATTACGTTAACTGTGAGAGTGTTAACCCCAAGGCCAGCGTTAGCTACCGGTTCACGTTCAAGAGCGTACAATATAAACTAACAAGCATTATATTTTTCCTTTTACTAAATAAAAAATACATTTTCCCTGTATAAAGTCCATTTAAGGCCCGCTTTTTCAATCATTAGATTAAAGTTATCCATCAAATAAGTTATTACCTGAATATAAAAGTGAAACAATGAACTATTTTATTCATAAAACTATCATTTTTAATTTTAATTGTATTACGTTGTATTTTAGCCTATGAATAACTTTTATGTAATGATTGAAAAGCCCTAAATGAAATATATAAGACATGAACTATCGAAGGATGTTTTTCATTATGTATTAAACCTCCATAGCGACAATTCGCATGCCGTACGTGGTACTTACAATCATAGTACTAATTTAACTTTAAAATACATTAAACAAGGAGGCTCCAGTCGCACATGCAGTGGCGGTGCGGCGCCGACTGGCGCGACATTGACCGTCGCTCGACGAATAATAAAACAAATCGACGCTTGGTACCGCGCCAGAAACCCTTCCCTACACTTTACTTCATATATATACGTTTTTGTATTAACTGCAACCATTGCTGCTTTACCATTGCCAGCAAAAGTGAAAAACGCTCATAAAATACAATGAAAACGAAATGAAACGCAATGCAATCCGCACGCGATAGATGCTTTATCATTTGTCAACTCACTCCCCTAAAATGTTTTCATGCGAGCTTTGACTGACTTGAAAAAAGGGTTAATATGATCCTTTTAAAACGCGGTTAACACCGACGGGCAAATAATTATAACAGTTATACTTTAAATATTATCAATCAGTTTCAAAGTTTTTTAATTAACACACTATCATTTTGACACTACTATGGCATGGATTCATGATAGAGTCACGCTGCGGCTACAAATATAGAGTCAGCTTGACCGGGAAGGGCGATGCTCCTACAGGATACTATAATTTGCGTAATATAGCATCATAGTGTATTTACAAATAAAACGTTTCAAAAATTGGGATCCGCGTTATGTAAATATCGAAAAGAGCATGATAAAAAAATGTAACCTTATATTAAAATTGAGACCTTTCGGGATAACATATTACTAGGTTTGTATGTAGTTCGGTTAAAAACTCTAGACGTTACGAAGGGAGATATATGCCATAATTGCCACGGTTGGCAAGCGGATTGGCAACCGCAGTTTGTTTTAAATAATATTAAGTTGTCATCAGGAAGATCCTGCTGCCTATCTCCTGTTTCAGTTTCGCTCTGTCACTTTTACGACACCCATTGGGGATGACTTTGGTTAGTAGGCTTTAGGCCGCTACTACGCGGATTAATTTTTATTTAATTATAATATAAAGTAAAAAAATATGCTATACGTTATGTATTAGGGAAAACGCTGGGTCGTTAACTGAAACGTTCGGCGAATTACGACCTTTGTTTTCATGAAAAACGCACCGCTCCGTTTCTTGGAAAACCCGCGTGACTCACCGTCACTCTATCGCGGGTCACTACGGCTTGAGTATTTCATTCGGCCGACGCGATTCAAAAACTCGATTACGCTGAATGATTCATGCGTCTCTATGAATCAGCATTGAGTGAAAACTACGTTGTCAACACAGCTGCAAACCTATTAAATCACATTTCATACGCACATTTAAAATTATAATAACGAAACATAACTGTAAAGTACAAAAGAAAGTAGACTTTGGAAGACATTTTATACTAAGGAAGTAAGAAGACGGTAAAAACTATTATACTCGGTAGAGCCACGCTGCAGCTATATAATGGTTGTAGCACGAATGAGTCGGGTTGACCGGGAAAGGACCACGCTCTCATAGAAAACGTAAAATAGCAGCTTAATACTGCTGTTTTTCGTATGGTGAACGTAGAAAACCGGAAACCTTTTTTACTGGAAACGAGGCATGCTATGTTACTAAGGGGTGAAAACGCATCTGCATTTTGATTATTAATCGAGGATAGATGTAGAATGTCTATGGGCCACGGCATCCTGATGGTAAATCAGGTGGACTGTGTGCTCGTTTGTCATCCTTATTCTATAAAAAAAACCTAGCACGAATGCGGAAAACTGAGTTTAAGTCGATTTAGGACATTTTTAAAATAACTTCACATTGGTTGCATGTGATGATAGTGTCACTAACGTTATATAAGATAGCTTATCTGTTGACGCTATGATTGGCGCCATTCTGAGGACCGGATATCGTCCGGAAATGGCGAGCATTCCGCGCGGCGCCGTTCGCGACCGCAGACTCGGCCGAAAAAAAATGTATCGTGCATTATTTTTATTTTTTACGCCGTTTTATAGAACGTGTAAAAACACTCCTAAATAATAACGTTAAATGACTCGCCATTATACTAAACTTAGTTCTACCTAGTGGTGTTCCGCGTAGGTACCGTACCTAAGTAGACTTATTAGTTTCCATGATAACCATGATGAATTGAATATTTTCGTACGACCATTTTCTACAATACTAACCAAGATTTTCATAGTTAATTACGCACTTTGCGCTTATAACTGTTATAATGTTAACAACATTGTTATTATCTTTATATAGATTTATATATTTAACTATGATCAGCACTATTATTTATACAATTCTATGGTGTTAAGTAATGTTGTAGGACACGAATTCGATGCAAAGTATAAAACCGTTAATTAATAAGATTTAATGCAAAACATAGAAGGGCAAAGCAGGTTATCTGTTTCCGAGAAGTGTTTTAAATCGGCATATTATTGTTCCACGACGATAAGCGACAGCTGCGCGGTCGTGGAACAAAGACTGTATAATTCTAACGTGTTAAATTGTTATGCAAATAACATTAAACTGCAACAAATTGCATGCTCTCTAACGTGGCACGATTATAGCTTACGTATGCGCATTATCTCGAAATAATTAAGTGGAAGTCGGTGTCGCAATTGAAAAATCGCTATACATATTGGATAATGGCACAATAATTCCTCAATGCACGGCCATATACTTAGTTAACTGAATCTGAATGAAAGTATTAGGTATCAGAGTGGGCAATGGACATCAATGTATTTGTATATGCTTTTGCGGAATATATTTTTGTTACATCAAAGCGAAAAATATTTAAACTGATCTATTTTTTTAATTATTCTCTTATATATACGACGTCATCGCAGTCATTGCCTTTTATCGTTTTTCAAACAGATCGCCTTACGGACAAAGACTCTGTACATTCTTACCCACGCGTCATTCTTGTTTTATTTAATTTTTTAATTGCGTCGCCCACATAACGTCCCAAGTGTGCGCTTCGCTCTCTGTCGGCCACTTTCGGCAGGCTTCGTGGTGCCTTTGAACTCAAGATTTTCTTTAGAATTATATTTCCTATAATTGATAATTTGTACTTTGCTCGTTAGTTCCATGTTTATTATTGACAATCGAAAACATTTACATTTGCGTGGTGCAAAATTTTAAAAGTTTTGTATTTGTAATTACATTAAAATCGACAATTGTATTGTTTTTGAAAACATATCAATGATACTCCATTGTATTCAATACTGGAGTCATGTAAAGTATTCGAAAGGAAAAAAAGCAATTCTCAACAATAGGCACTTGAAGACTTCAATAAAAACCTACCATAATTAACATCATCACTACAACCCATTCCAAGTTGCCGTATGCCTACCCCTAGGAACGCTACAAAGTTCGGTCATGAGCCACCTGCATCCATCGAGTTCTTGCATCTCTTCACGTCGTCATTCAATCTAGCCCGCCTCACTTCGCTTACTAGTACGAGGCTGCCACTCGGAAACTTTTCTTTCCCATCGGTTGCGTTTCTTTTAAATTTTTAATTATACAGTTTTTGATATAATATATTACCGGCCCATTGCCACTTCAGCTTATCTACTGCTGGTTCTACTGCCACTAAAAACCTACTACACTAACAATCTTTTTCCTCCTATGTTGATTGTTTAATAACATGTTTTTTTTAACTTAAAAATTTTGGGGATATCGAAAGTTAGCATTAATGATATACTCTCTTATTTTCAATCTTTGCACAAAATTATTCAGTGGAACTTAAAAATTGCGCAGTCTAGAACGTATTACGACGTTATGACAAAGTGCAGACGAATAGACAGACAAAGGCTTTGTCTCGGCGCGGCGCGGCGTACGCTGCGTTTGGCGGTGCTTATGCAAATTTCTTTTGAGGTTCGCTACAACCTTCCATTGCGGGCCGGCATGTACTTTATTGCTTGCAATATTTTTCAAGTGAATACAATCGAGGTAACTGCTGTGAGGCGCAAGCTTACAGTGTTCAACACGGTGTTAATAATACCAACCTTACAAAAAGATGTGCGCAATGGATTACGTTCGAAAACGTTACCGGATCAGACTTGTAAAAAATAATATGTTAAGGGATCTCGATGGTCTGTTGAATCCTAATTTACGCCAGCCGCGATAGGATTTATTATTTTTTATTTCTTTTGTTAATATCTTGATTAGCCAGGCGATCGATGACTAGAGTTTCTCAGTCATCGATTGGGTATTAAAGATCACTCTCACTCTGAGCGTAGACGACTTGGTTTCAAATAATGATCGTGAGCTTTTAGTCTAGTCAACAAGTTCAAAAACGTGTTAATTCTTGTTCCCGCTCTTAAAAATATGTGCGATAGCTCATTCGATTCGGAATGACGTAGACGTCATATAGACGTCTACGTTACTACGTCCTCTAGACACATTATTTGCACATAAAAATTACAATTTTTACTAACAAAATAAGATATCCTTAAAGAGGAGGAAATATCCAATAAAAAAAACTCAACTCTCGGAATTCTATGTCCATTATTTATTATTTTTACTTAACGCTGAAAATAGGACTCCGCGCGACCGTTACGGCTAGAGCGCATCGCCGCTGAAGACAGTATATCACATAAAATATTTTTTTGTAGTATTAAATATTAAATTAAAAATTTGAAAAAATTATGGTATTATCAGAACACTTCAATAAATAAAGCACCGTTGGAAAAAAAATTATGTCGATTTTTCAAAAAGTTAACGATTGTTAATTAACAATTTTTTTTCAATCTCTGTTTTTACAAGAGTCGACATAAAAGTTTAAATAATTGACTTATAATTTTTTTACTTCTTGGAGTCCTTCTTATATACTTAACAAGATCACGTGATAAAAGTTTATTAAAGTTTTGTATTTTATTAGTAACACTTTTTAACATAAATAACGAACGGTTTCAAATGACAGTAATTGTTATGTGACTTATCAAGTAAACTATAAATAAACAACAACGATTTCTCATTGTTTCCGCAATATGCTTTTTGATATTTTTAATGTCATAACAAAACACGTCTATTAAAGTTATGAATAACAATACGAGTTCTTTGTAGCAAACATTTGAACCTACAGTTTCTTTGGCCATAAGCCAAATTTGTTGGCTATGAAATACTTTCGCATGAAAGACCTAATAAATGTAACAAAGATTAATTAAATTATGTTTTCGAAACACGCATTTTGTTATCGATTTATAAATAAATTCCAATTATCGTATATTGTATATTCATCGATTAAATGTTTTCGAAAACATACGTGTAGTTAAATAAATTTACAGTGGAAGGGCAAAGCTGCGCGGGCGCGGTCACAAGTACCCATTTATCGGCTGGGCGCGGAAAGGCCGTCGCAGCGACCCTGGCACCGACAAGCACCACCAGATAATTCCATCGGCTGACGTCACAGCCCGCTGCTGTCTCGTTCGAGGATAAATCGAGTTTTTCCTTTGCCATTAGTTAAATTGTCGTAATTATTTGACTGCGCAGTTATGCTACAAATGAGATAAATGCATCACATGGCAAAATGCGATAGTGTATTTGTCTGCATGTAAATTAAAATTACTGAAGGGTAACCAACAATGATATCGACAAATTATTACTTTCGTTATCACTGTGGTCGGCGAGGTGAGAAAGGGTTTGTGTAAAATACAAGATAGCAATATTTGTGTATAAAGGAACGTCTTTCGAGCATACTTTCAAGCTTCATACATTATGTAGGTTTTCCTTAATAAGATACGACTGCTAAATTATAAATAAATAATAGTTTAAAAAAACAAAAAAAAAACACGCTTTTGTAGATAACCAAACTAAAAAGTAGAAAATAATTTTAAATAAGTTTAAAATAAGAAAATGGTGATAAACATAAAAAAAAACATTTTATTGTAAAAAAGCGTGGTATTATTTATTTTCTATTTTTTAGTGCGGCTAACTACAAAAGCGTGTTTTTTTTTGGAACGAAGTTCTTTTACGCGACTTACTAGATTGAACTGGCAGAAATCGTAGTTGTTTTATGAATTATTCGCAAATCCTGAGGATCCTGGCAAGGATAATGGGACAAACTATTTAAATTATTGCATTGTCCTCGGCCCTTGATAAGTGTGCGAATTTTCAAATCAATCCGACGTTTAGAAGGGGATAAAAATCACATTCAAAAATTCCGTTACATACCATGCTAATAAAAGCGTGTTAAAAATAGTCTCAGTCACAGTCCCGGTTAAATAAAAAAATGATAAGTGTCATTTCCAATAGCATAAATATATTTTTTAATGCCGTAACGCTACAGACTTCGCTATCTATCAACGTTGTTGATAAAGGTGTCCGGAATTGTCTGACAACTTCGCTATCGCCCTTCCACGAAGCCGGCGAAACACAGTTGCAATTATCGCGAAGCGTTTCGTAATCACAACTCTTAAGTCGGGGAATAACACACTGCTTATTTACAGGTCATGTAATAGCAAAAGATAGTTAATATAAGAAATCTTTCGTGGGGAAATTAGCCAAATGAATCCACGTATGTAATAGAAAATTGATGGAAGTAGAGACACCTATGTTCAGCCGTGGCGTGCTGATGATGACGTTAAACCTAACCTAATTGTTCATTTTCGAATTCTAAACAACAGTAGCGTTACACCTTGAAATAAATGCGATTTTTAGACACATGCGGCCTTATTACAAAAAGAACTTTATAATTAGTTTTAGGTTTAAACAAGAATCTGTTTCACGGAAGAAGTCCCGCGGAAATCTAAAGAATGGAATGGTATATGATAGCAAAATATCAAAAAGCGGCTGACGGTGGCGCCGCGGCTAAGCGCCTTCTTTAGTTAGAAGGAATCTTCATAAACCATAGCCAAACCGAGACTATGAATAAACCACGTTTTGTTACAAGACGGATACTGTTATCAAAGAAATAAAATTGTAGACAAATAACGCAACCATTAACTAATTTTAAAAGATAAAGCTCACTTACAACATTTGGAACGATGTATTTTAACTAAAACAAAATTTATTTTTGTATTCGTAATCGTCTTAAGACGCTATATAATTAATGGCAACATGTTTATGATAAATAAAACAACTAATAAAGTTGAATAGTAGGACTACACTACTAATACTAGGTAGGACTTTCTGGAAGGGAAACATGCCCAAAGTAACTTTTTAAATAAATTTAATGAATATTTGCATTTTCTGATTATAGATTGTATTACACATTTAACGTGAGGCTTGATTATTCAACGAAAACATTTACGTAAAAGTTCTCAACCTAATATTTATGATAAAATTATGCTAACATTAACATAAAAGCATTAGTAATGCGAATGGCAATTTTAGCCTTTTGTACCTACTTTTCTCGCATCCGGCTTAGACTTCTTTCTAACAAATATGCGTACTGGTGATAGAATGTTGAAACATACATATATGGATTTGAAATCATTTTGTTTTATATGAAATCTGCACAGTCTATATTGTCCTCGGACGAACAAAGAAAGACGGAGTGGTGCGAACGTTTCAAGTGATGCCAAAACCATGCTTAACTTCTAGACACATTCAGACACACTCACGCATACATCTTCTCTTTCTTTCTTTATCAGCACGTAAAAATACACAGCTGGACGCACACATACGCACCTAAAACCATGTTAAATGAAACTAATTTTACGGATTTATCGCCTTTAATTTTAACTTTTTAATTCCTCTTTACAACACTCACGGTGGGGGGGAGGGGGGGGGGGGAAGACTGAGTTAATCTTCAGTTTTTGAATATTATTTTTGGTCTGATCTATGCAGAATACGCTTATAGTAACTTATAATCTAGGGTCCCAAGCAGATGGTAGCACCCATCCTTCTCCTTTATTGAAATTAAGATATTTCTTCATATCAATATATCAATAGCCTCGCGAATCATCTTTGTTAGGAATCAGGGTTCTTTTGCGAGGACCTGTGGTCTATCAAATCTGATGTAATGGCGGTGACGATCTTGAACATGTTCACAGACAGCAGACTTCCCGTAGTGTCGTCGGTGGTTCACGTCAGCTATATGTTCTTTTATAAGCTGGTTTTTATACATCTTTTTGTTTGTCCTAAGTGTAAGAGAAGCTTATTGCAAATTATTAAAGCTGGAAAAATTTACTTTGCCAACATCCGCTCACTCTGCTCACTCTTCATTGAGCGGATGTTGGCAAAGTAATTTTTCGAAATTTAATATAATGGATTTGTGTAAAGTAAGGTATGATTTTATTAATTGTTGCAAATTATTTAAGATGTATGTGTGCTTGAGTGCGTGTTCTTAGTTCTTACAATAAGTTGAGCTGATATTTTGTGTGATTTTTTTCTTTTATGTGTCTTTTATGTTTCTCTATGCATGGCAAATATCGTTGAATTATTTGAATACGTGAAATTAATATTAAAAACAAATTATACTGCACTAAAAGTTAACAATAAAATCATATATTTTTCCGTATTTGCTTTAAGTACTGTACGCATTAAAAAAAGAATCTGCGGTGGAACAAAAACATAATTCTCTCTCAGGTGAGCACATTAAATCATGAGCGTGGCGTAGCGGCTCCGTTCACGGGGCCTTCATACCTACGTATAATATAATTGGCGTCAATTTGGCATAAAGCCCAAGGATCATGGATTGTCCGCCGCTGAGGCGCGTATATCATGGAGGATATAACTGAACTAATTGCTTGGTTGAATGCGATTGACATATTCACAACTGATAGTCGTAGTCTATATTTTTAGTTGTATATTGACTATAAAATTTTATCAGTAACAAAACAATCAAACAAGTCGTTAATACGAAATTGAGAATTCAATTGACATAACATTTCAAAGTTGAGATGTCGCCTTTTTTTAAATTAACTCATTCCATACTTGTAAATGGAATATTCAACGTTATAAGACATTTTGCAATCAAAAGGTTCGATTAAAGAATTACTCTTCAGGCATACCGCGCAAAATAATTTTTGCGAAAATATTTAAATAGACGAGATTGCCTCCATAAACTTTAAGTGTTGTGTTTTTACTGTTTTCATAAAAAAACCACAACACGTTTTATGCGACGCACCTTGAATAATAAAACCTTTAATGTACAATATATGTATACATATTTATAGATTTGTTAACAGGACATACGTCTAGCGATTTGAATAAAAATGTAAAAGAAAACAATATAAGGATTCATCATATTATAAACAATACGCTTGTGAAATGTCAACTATAATACTCAAGTTAAATCAGAACGAAATTATTTCAGACTACAATTTACCTTACTAAACATATATCTATAAATATATAAAATACTTACTAACTGTTCCCTGCGACTTCGCCCGCGTTGTAATTTTTTTGCGCGGAACCCTAAAATAAAAGTAGCCTAAGTTACTCCTTATAACATCAGCTATCTGCAAGTGAAAGTCCCATCCAAATCGGTTCACAGGTTTTTGCGTGAGACGTGTTAGAGTTTTATTATAGTATAGATAGATTTAAAAAAAAAAACATGCTTGAGTGTCGTGGAATACTCGGTTGGAACGAAGTTCCTTTCGTAGTAGGTATATTATTATTGATAAACGTATTATATTATTGATTAACAAATACAAATAAATGAATTACTAGCGTCTATTAAAATTAAGCGTCATTTAAAATATTTCTTTCATGGCAAGATAAGAAAAAGTACCAGGGAGATGGATATTATTCCATTTCGCTTCCTTATAGCCGCCAAGGCCGTCACAAAAGGGGTCGTGACGGAAAAATCTTACACTTTTTCTCGCCTAGCCCCCATCCGCCGAATTCGTACCGTCCGATAAGGAACTTCATTCCAATAAAGATTATTTTAAGTTAAAGATCTTAAAAATGATTTTGCTTATATCCGCGTAATTTAATAAAATGATGTGTCTTCCCTAGTCTGAAGAGGAGCATCTCCCGCCTTAAGCCTTAGCGGTCAGCCACCGCAGAGTCTACTTCACCTGAGGATGCCTCGTGTAGAGGCGAAACACGTATCGTATTATCAACGGTGGTGTGTCTTTCCTGGTGTGGTGGTGTTGGCAGTTCTGGTGCTGGGATTAGTGGTGACGGGGATAGTGCACGCAATAGAGGGAGAGCGGGAGGTGCACCTCTTCAGACTAAGGAAGACACATCATTTTATTATATTACGCGAATATAAGCAAATAAATTTTTAAGATCTTTAATATAATGGCTTTCCGCGAAGTAACGCCTGATTATGCTTGTTTAAAAAAAAACTAATTTGCATTAAGTTTATTTCACATATATTTGACAATTTCACCATTAGCCCTTAAATGTTTTATTGCTAAACAAACAACTATCTACATCTACATCTACACAACTTCAATCTTCTGCATCAGTACATAAACAGCCCACTATTGAGCCTACCTACCACCCTTAGTAGGGCTGATTTATCAGAATTATCAATCTTGTTAGTTTTGGCAGCACATTACGTCCTGTCGTCGGTTTCGGCATAGGTACTGAAGAGGCCATAAGTTCCTCCTTGTTTAATGACGTCGGACGACCGTACCGTTTAAAATAATGATGTAGCGCCTTTCGGGATCATGTTGGCGGGGACACTCGTATCCCCCAAATAACAAGTAAAACCAATGGTATTGACTAAAATTAGTGCCCCTATTTATTTCACAGGAACGATACCTCAAATTCCAGTTAAAAAGCATAGATAAACTGACCAAGCCCATCACGTTGCTCGAAGTGTCCTTCTTTACCCGGAATTTTGTAATTCTGTCCGTTATCGCTGTGTACACTGCCCATTAACGTACTTGAAAGCTATTGTTTATTGTACAGGTCTATCTAGTGCCGCGTTTTAGTTTTTAATCTTATCGCGAAGATTATCATTCGATAGCGTGCATACACCAAGAACTATCTTACCGTGGACATTGAAAACGTTATTTTTAATAGCGTTGACAACCATTACCTTTTTACTACGTCTTTATTAGATTTCGTGTATGTCTGTTCGGGTCGAATTTAGTAATTGATTTTAAAGTAACTTCCCGATGAGCTAGAGACTCAGAATCGGATGGAAATGGAAAAGTATGAATGTGCAAAAACATGGTAAATAAAAAAAAAATTCACAATGCCATTAAATTTCACGCAATATGTTACACTAGGGAGTTTACTCATTTCAATTAAGTACGAAAAGTGACGGCGTTATATGAGGGTCCCATAGTGAGACACTTACGAATTTTAGAAAATTAAATGCAGTCTATAGTAGATAATATGTAACTACATTCGTAAAACGAAATACTGTGTCGTACACTGAAACGATCTTTAGTAAGTACAGTTATTATACTTTAAAATAATTAAAACTAGATAGAAGAAATTTAGGTAACAAAGTTTAAAAATGAATATTTTTAGATAATTATTAATAGGTATCCCAGGTTTTACAACCTATAAATCTAAGCTAGTGACTATAACAGACAGTCCCAGTCACGGAGTGTAAATTTAGCGCGACTATTCTTAGATATCGAAATTTAGACTTACGTTTTCCCAGAAATAGCACAGAGATAACAACGGGCTATGCGGTGGTTGTTGTGTGTCAATAATCAAGATTAATGCATATGAAACTTGTTATTGGTCATGTTTACTCTTTTTTACTTTTTTTCACTCTTTAAAATATCATTTAAATATTTCAAACACACATGCTTTCTGTTCACTTACAAGGCTGCAGTAACTGGCAGTATTTTCGACGTTTTTACATGAGCATTATTCCGCATAAACAAATTTATTAAAGCCCATTACGCTTGCTTAGTCGTCCTATGGTATGCTCTACGAGTCCTGTCATACGAAAAATGAAATCGAAATGACAATAACAAAAAGGTTTTCAAGTATTAATTTAGGTATGTCAAATGAAGGAATGACCAGACAACAAATGATTGCGAAACGTCAACAATGTCAGATCGGGATCGGGATTTGACGGGCGACTTGAGCTCGGGGCTCATCTGTCGGCTCGAGGCAATTAGAGGCACGCTCACAGCTCACGGTGGGCACAATAGCGATGCAAATAATCGCGATTATGGCAAGGTTGACGTCGGCCGCAGAGGGTTCGTTCAACTGACCGCGAGCGATGACACGGCGCCCGCGCACCGTTGCGGCCCGCCACCACTACCCATCATCTCATCACATCATCATAATTGGATTAATAACACTCATCATTATAATCCAGATTTGCAGCATTCTTCAACCTAATTATAGATGTCGAACATTAAAAAAATGACGCAATTCGATGAAATGATTTTTGACGTTTGTCAACTCACCAAGTCCCTGGTCCCTGCAACTGGTGCAGAAAGCAATCCAAATATCGCACTTCACTGCCAAAGAATTATCCTTTATGAACTTCAACTTTTAAGAAAAAAGAACTTGTCGCAACTTGACATAGCGGACGCGCAAAGCGTGCGCGCGACGAAAACAATCGGACAGATGTCTCGGAAAACCCCTAGAGCACAACGCGGGCACGGATCAACGCAGTATGTAAATATTATGCTTCGACTGGACAAAGGTTTTTGTTATCTAAAACCGATGTGAGCGAGCGTGCGGGACGCGAGACGCGCGGTCAGCGGCGGTGCGTGGAGTGAGGCTCGCGCGCCGGCCCCGCCGCCGTCTGATAAGGCTGGCGCGACGCCCCCCGGCGACGCCTACGCCCCACTCGGCGCCGCAACGGTGCATCGTAAACACCACCGTACCACCGGCCGCCCCTTGGCACCCGACGCCGTCCAGACGGGCCCCCGCGCACCGCATTATGCACCGCGCCTACGCGAAATTTCACAATCGCACCACGCAGTTGCAGCGGCATCGACAACTTTCCACTCCTTAAAAAGACGTGGAAACTGAACGGTGATTACGTAACGATACCAGCCCAGATACCGATGAGAACAATGAGGCGCAAACGAACGCAGCCTTTTTAGTGTCCTCCTAATTGGGCCGAGGTGCGTCGGGTAGGCTGAAACTCAATATGCAACGCGATCCGCTCGCTACATAAACAGAATAATTGAATTAGTGCGAGCGTGTCGAGCACGAGCAGCCGCTGGCATTGGCCACCTATAAAGCTGCAGTGTCGAAATGCACAGCCGACATCATAACCCCATTTCACCTCAACGCCTCCCGCAACCGAACAACAACGAAACAAGCCTAAATCACAAAACATTGTCAATAAACATTCTGATGCAGCCAAATCTGTAGTCAGCTCTCAGTGTACACTAATAAAAATTAGTATGCAAGGCCTTATATTTTAGCGTAATAAAAAAATCTTTAAAGCATGGCTGAATAATAGATTACTTATTTTAAATCGAAAGTGGTAACCAAAAAGCTACTTTACTCCCTTTAAATAAAACTTACTATTAGATCGTTTATGCATAAATCGATAAAATAAATCATATCGAAACATGTGCGTCATTAACTTAAAATAATTGATCATAATATCCTTGTATATTATTTCACCGAACAAATGTTTAACCACGAAAAGCCATTATCAATAAATAGGGCAAACATCAAGATGTCATTTTGAAAAACCTACATACGTCAAATAATTAAAAAAAAATACTATGCATCTGTGATGTGACCTACGACTGCGGATTACATTTTATGTCCAATACGCAGTTATAGTAACATTTTTATAAAAAATCCTACTTACTATCGACGGGTAAGAACCGCAGACAGAGACGCATTGAGGAAAATAATTCCATTGTAGATAGGTTCAGCGTTAAAACTAAAATATTACTAAAAGGTTTAAAACACACAAAAACGATTACAATAATTGCAGAGGATACGCGAACTGTGTTTGCTTCCTAATCTCTGTTTACAAGTTCAATGGCCGCCGTGCATGTGGCATGACCTTACGTAGTTTGTAATTTTTAATTAGTAATAACGTGCAAACGCGCAAAATATTAGGAAAATAACTAATTGTAATACTTATTTAAATGTTTCAACGCGTATTTTAGTCTACTTACGAAAAATAACTTAATTTTTCCTAAAATACGACTCTACATGTTTATATTAATTTCTCCATAATTTTTCTATATGAAGCCATTACTGTTTTTCAAGCTTCTACATAACTTGTACTAAGTTATTTTAAAGGAATGTCTAATTATTAATCACAATAAGATAAACAAAAAATAAACATAGGCATATTAACGTTTAAAACGCCCATCTATGATTATTTTTAAATTGAGTGATATAAACGAAATTATTGTCAACCGACCAAGCACAAAATTTGACCTTTTCGAAACGCATCGAAAATTACGAACTGCGTGGGAGTAGCTAAAATACGTAATTGGTTTCGGCGAATTGCGCCGAGTAACCAGTCGGTTGAAACACATTAATTCGGAGCATACAAGCTGCAACCTTTATAAATGCGGACCTTACGATCTTTATAACCACATAATATACGTTTATTAGAAAATCGAAAATCACAGGGCCCAGCAGCGACTGTAGAAACAAAAAAACGAATGTTATAAAATACTAGCTGGTAGGTACCTCGTACCTACTCAGCGCGTTGCAGCCGCAGAAAAAATATTTGTGAAAATATCGTTTTAAATTTGGATATAAAATATGAACATGACACACAATGACATATAAATTTTATATGTCATAAAATTTCATTGAAATTGAATGACATATTTAGACTTTCAAATAAATATGTCGGTACGACAAGCGCGCCACCTACTGTAATTTAATTGCACTATGCCTATAACCTTCGCGCAAGTGCAAGCAATAAGTTGACCAAATTTTAGCGCAATCTGATGAACAGTATGGCAGCGTATAAAATACGAACAAACATAAATTAATTTGTATATATTAGAAGATAAATGTAAGCCACAATTTGTCTGTAATAAACATTTCTTTGTTAGTTATGTAGTGTTTTTTATTTTATTTTACACGTAAGTACTGGCTAACAAGGTTTAAACAACATAATATATTAGTGTAATACCTTACTGGCCAGTATCTGATAACTTCGCGTATCAAAATTCTAAAGTTATGATTTTCAAGAATGTGAACTGACGTCAAATTTCGGGACATTGTATCGGCTTAAGGAACGTTGATTTATACAAGACTCGGTGAAAACGCAGCCGACGTCGTAAATGTTTACGAGTGCATTACTCTCGATCTGGCACGCCCGTGTAAATTATCCTTTTCAAATTGACTACTAATACCACATTATACAACCCTAAAGGAGAATGGGATTTTTGGGTCTGAAGTTAACAAATTGATATATACTTCAAAAAATTGTTTATATTTTTCTGAGTACAAATTCAAAAAACTAGCTCATTTTACAATCTAGAATCCGAAAAAACATTAAAATAATTTCTTATTTTAATGTTTTTTAGTAGAAATTATTTGGAATATCGATTATATTAATACAATCGATTTTAAATTTATTCGGACAAAAATAAATATAAACTAAAAAAGCTACTAAGATTTAATTTAAAAGAAATAATATATTACTTTGAATAATATTTGGATCCCTTTGAAATCAAAATATGTTATTTGCAATAAGGTAAAAATGAAATAAACATTTATTATCAATAAATCGATTAACACAAAGAATCGATACACTAGTGTAATCCTCGTTTTGGAGCGATACATAGACTAACGTCTTCTAAATAGTTCGCAGGACTTCTCATTTGAAAACTTGACAGTACAAACTGCAAAATTATTGTCACTCGCTTTATGGGTTAAGGGATATTTGTGAGAATAAAGTTTATGAATAAACCATGCTTGCCCGAGTGTTCTCGAAGTATAGCCAAGCCAAGTATATAGCTAGCTTGGTTGAATATTTATTTACCAATTATAATATTTACTTGAATTACAAGGAAGCTTGGGACAGTTTATAATTTATAATATAAGAGCTGATGTTATTTGAGCAAAGCGTTACAGGCGAAGTAAGTAGGCGTTTACCTCCATTTACGCTTATAATATGAGAATTTATAAATATAATTATTCTTTAAAGCTTCTACCATCTTTAACACGAAAAAAATATTTTTAGTAGTTAAATCTATAGTTTAAAATCGACTGTTACAGTGTACGTAAAATATAACCTCACTTTTACTTAATCTTAAATAATTCAGCTCCTAGATTGACAAATCTTGCCAAATTTTCAACTATGAATTGTTTATATGTAAGCTTTCAAATGATCTAACTTTCATCTTGTTAACACCTGGGCCCAAGAATGTATGGAAACGTATCCGTCTCCTTTGTTCATAAATCATAAACCAGTCATATTATTGTTGTTCATTATTTTTTATATCATATGACAAATTATTAAAAACTATCTGACTTCAGTGATCAATTAAGTGCTTGCTTGTAGAGGGCCATATTATGTTTTGCGAGTGTCGGATTAGTAACATCGCCATAAACAAATTGTAGCGTATAAAGCTCTTCAAAACTATCTAGTGACAAAAGAACAGACATACGTGCTTACACAAAAACACACCCAAAAAACAACCCTCCTTCCGGACAGTCGGGTAAATGACTTGTTAAGATTTCGAACCAAGTTATTTGTTATAACTTATAACAACACAATAGGCTCATTCAAACTTCACAGCGTATTCAATAACTGTAAAAACGTAACTGAATCCTTTGTTTTGTTTTTAATAAAAATTCGCCGTATTTGGTATTGTTCTGTAAGAAACTTTATTTGTTCGACTACTTTTTGTAGAGTTTACGTGCGCGACAACACCTATGTAGTAATTCTAATAAGCATCAACTTAAAAAAATACTTGTTAACCACCTCTCTCTTCTAAAAGAAATTAGACGTAGGTACAAAGTGGTGAAAAAGGCGGGAAGGAAATTTTTGTGAAAGATTTTAAGGTCAATCGTGAGACCCGCAGCAGAATATAAAATTTATGACGTAATAAATTAAATTGAATATATAAAAGAAATTTCTTTATTAGTGTTATATAAAACCAGATTATTTTAAATGAGACCTAAACGACACATATATTATGTTATATTAAAAAACTATTAACCTTATTTAAACCAAATAAAATGTACAAAGTATATTCATAATGACACACGTGGGTCGTCTGAGAAATCCGACGGGTAACATTGGGCCCACATAAATTACGAGATTAATCTCTTCAAATAATTTGACCTTTACAACTGACGAGGGTTCATTAAATAATGGCATTGGTATTGGGACTGATGTTATTGTTCCGTCTATCAATTTTGGTCCGAAGCGGAATAAGAGGTTCGCTCGACACAGCCCCCATGAAAGCGTTGGAGGAGAGGACTATTCAATGGCATCTGATAAACCCTAATTCCTTATAACATTCATTCAAAGCAATCATTCGTATGATTCGAAATATTTCATGATGAGTAAATATGTTAATCGCTTTAAAATGTCGTCATATAAGAATCGTCCTTAAAAATGTGTAACGAAAGCATTGGAGTGGTTTTCCTAGAGTGAAAAACCAACCTGATGGTAAGTGGCTTAATGTTCAGCATTGGAGTTTTATAGGTTTTAATGTTAATGACGATGATGATAAACATTCACTACAATATCACAAAAGTACGTAATCAGGTAGAAAAGAATAGAATAAAATAGTTTTTTTCAATATAGACTATAAATAATTCTTATCAAATAATTATTTATTATATTAAATACGAGAACGAAAATGCAAGAAACCTAGCAGTTTTTTTAAGGTAACTACACTAAAAAGTAAACTAAAAAGCACAGGCTGTACAATTACTATGCCAAGATAAGACGTAAAAGCTTAGATAAAAACACACGAATGTCGATTATTTTATAATCAATAAAAAAAAAGTGATGCCATGTGGTGACAGCGGAAGAGAATCTATCACCCCATTTGGTCCCGTAGGTCTCGCAAGACGTGACTTTGTGAAAGGCCGAAAATATCTCGAGCTCAGATCTCATTTCTCGTAAATGCAGATGTCATTTACGGCGGCGACCGGCGATGGGAAGCAAGGTCAAAGGTACGAGACATCTGACACTGTTTGTCTCAATCGGTCTGCAAATAGTGGAGATTAAGGCATATCCTTCCTACAATAGGATTAGCCCAGCAGTGAACTGTAACAGGCTAACAATAGCTTAGTTAAACTTAAGCTTCACAGAGGAAAATAAGTTTAATATGAGATTAAAAGAAATGCTAATATTTAATATAATTTAAATATTTTTAAAAACCAGTTTAATAGGACTGATAGGGCTGGATCACTTCATCAGATCAGCTACTTTTTTTTTAAACAATAAGGGTAACAATCTACATCTATCCTCAATTAAGAATCAAAATGCATATGCGCTGCCACCTCTGAGAACTAAGATGGAATGCCTCGCTTCCAGTAAAAAGTGTCTCCGGTTCTCTACACTCACCATACGACTATTTTACGCTGGTATTCTGTAAGTGCGTGGTCGACCCATTCGTGCTACAACCATAATATAGCTGCAATATTAATGCATTGTCATTGAATTTCAGTTTAATCGAATGTCAAACTATGCAAGTGCTTCAAAAATTGATTACAAATTTTGAACCGGAAAGATATACGAAGAAAGCAAGTTAATTAAAACCTTCACACAATCACACGACAAATCGAGAAATAACCACACTTATATTTTAAAAAAGGCAAGGTAGAAACCGTACGGATTCCACGGCTGTGATGATAATTAAGAATATCATTTGGATACTTCGTCTATTAATAAAAATAAAATAAAAATGCATACAACAATGTCGCAGGCATGCCGTTCTTATGACAGCTTATTATATTTCTCATTCTCAGGGACCATTGCCTACCTTAATAGTCGCGAAGTCTTTAATCAGAAATGTAGGGCATAATATTTTATAACAACAATTAATGCACGTGCGTAAGCATGACATCTTTTAATATGGCGGTCGAGGCGGAAACGTGGAAAATGTCAGTAATCTACGACGCGGTAAGCACGATTCATGACCATAATCGGTACAAGGACTCCGCAGCTGTTGTGTGGATATCAGCTTTACGCTCTTTATTGTGACGTAATTGTTATTGCTGCGTTAAAACAAAGAAAATGCTCGCGAACTTATCAAGGGTTTCCTTTGTTTAATAATGACAACAGTTTCTTGGTTATGTTTTACAGTAGACAACCAAGTGGCCGAGTGATCGAAGTACCTACATTCTGATTGAGACCGAGGTCTAGGGTTTGATTCGAAGCCGGAGTACATATTCGTAAGCAACAGATTTTCAGTTCTGGAAATATTCGGGTATATTGTGATAGTCCCCGGGTTTTGGAAATACATCCAAGCCCATTTAGGTACTTACTTGTTACCGGGTACCTCTACGGTAGCGCGCAAAATTTCAGCACTATATCTGGCGCAGTTGCCATTTTAGCGGTTGAATACTGTCCACGAGAACATGCTGTTCCTGCAATATGAATGATAAACAATCCAAAGCGGGAATCAGCATGCATACATGGCCAGATTAGCGATCAAGAGCAAGCCTACGAGATGCTTTAACACTACTTGTTGCTAACAGTTTTTTTATACATAGAATAAGAGTAACAAGCGAGCACACACTCCATAATTCGGACTAGGATAGAATGACACGTTACTAGTAAAAAGGGTTTTTTCGGTTCTCTACACTCACCATACGTAACATAGCAAACATTAAGCTGCTGTTTTACGCTGGTATTTTGTGACTGTGGCCCTACCCCGTTGGGGCCGACCTATTAGTGCTGCCACCATAAAATTGTAGCTGTGTTAGAATCGAAAATAAAATGTAATATGAACAAATAATTGCTTATCTATCAGACTGAGTACAATTTTTTTATTTTCAATTAAAAACGAAAAAAAAGGTAAATATCTGTCTAAAAAGAAATATTAGCTTAGTTAAGCAATATAACATAATAAAAGTTGTAATATTTAAAACCTCAGATAGTATATATTACATAAAATCGACCAGAAACCACCACAGATCATCCACCTCTATTAAAATATGCATAGGTAGACATTGAAATATCGAAGATTCGAATTTCCTTCAATATTATAAAACCCTTCTGTCTTTTGTGTAAATATTTAAAACAAACTGCAATTTCATGTTAATTTTAATCAACAAGAGTTCATAATCGAGAGATTAAAGTAGCATAGAAGGTGTGTGTATGCGGTGCGTGTGTCCTGTCCGGTGGTATGGAATGCCAAACGGGCCATTCTCATGACTCACCGCACCATACTTGGCCCTAACTATCACCTTAACAGTGCCTTAAAAACCCCACACATAAAAACTTTACAATGCGTCTGGCTGGCGATTTTAAAAGCTTCCGAAAAAACTTCTAAGGTATTGAGTTGTTACCGGAATTTTACAACCAGGACTACTCTTTTGTATTTTTATTATACTATTTTGGTAAGAATAGACACTTAAGTGGCATTTGGACAAATATATTTACTGTAAACAACGACAAATCTATGTCAATTTCTATTGCGGCTTTGTGTGATCTCTATTAAACAATTGTCATCGTTATCTAGTAAACAGAAAAACGTTTCTAAATTGCAACTAAAATACCAACACACGCGTTTCATGAATACTAAATTATTATTAATTACTAATTAGTGATTATGCACCGTGTGGTGGCGACGTATGAGAATCCACTACCCCATATCATCCTGTGGCTGCCGTAAGAGGCGATCGAGCGAAACTGAAACAGGAGATAGGCAGCAGCATCTTCCTGATTACAGCTCAAAATAATAAAAAACCGGCCAAGTGCGAGTCGGGCTCGCGCATGAAGGGTTCCGTACCATCGTAATACACGTTTCTAGGAGAGCCCCCCTTAATTTTTAATTTATTTAAATTTTACTATTTATTGTTATAGCGGCAACAGAAATACACATTCTGTGTAAAATTTCAACTGTCTACCTCTTACGGATCATGAGATACACCCCCTGACAGACAGACGGACGGACGGACCCTTACCCTTTGGGTACGGAACTCTAAAGTGTGATTGCAAAGCCACCTACCAAGTGTGGCAATTATGATAAAAATTGGGATATTTGATATAAAAACCTCAAAAGCAATATATAGGTAGTGGAGCCTTTGTTCAGCATTGGACTTTGAAGGCTGTAATGATAATGATGATGATGAATTATTGTTAATAAGTTTATAGCCTTTACCTACACATCTTACTTCAAGTTCAGGCGCATTATTAGGAAGTAGATTGAGCGGCTAGAGTCCACTAGGGTGGTCCAGTGGGTCTTGACAGGGCTACTCGTGGCTCCTAACGATGTTTTCTTCAGCACTAGCACGTGGAAAATGTAAGTTAATTTGTAATTAACAATTTTTATGGTGCTGGCGACGGAAGTCGAACTTGTGTTGATGGAGGTACATAATACTGTACATGTAAAATATTGATATATTATATGCTTCTATAAATTTCGATACAGATGAATCAATTCCGGTTCTGGCAATCAATGGAGAACTATTTTTGGCAAGTTTTGGAAAACTAAAATGAGATTGTTAATGTAATACAATTTCAAGTTGGGATGTCATTGGGATTTTTATCTAAAACTGCGTTTGTTGAATAAATTGTTTTAAATTTTATGATAAGTTTGAAGACTATACTAAAAATAGAGATACGACAACTATTTTATACACGAGACATCAAGAAGTTTAGACAAATATTGTTTAAGCTATTATTAATGCTCAATAATTATGTTAGTTGATAGTTTCAGCGTTAAATTCTTTTGATTTTAACTATAATATACATTACATATACACTATGACCACTATGACTATCGTTATAAATTAACAGATTACCTATGAAAGTCCTGCTTCTACACAAAGGCTTACCCTATTGTTTATCATCTTGACGGAAATGTTGAATTACTTGTGGTTTTATTAAAAGTCTAATACCTATACTACATTTAACATTTGTTATATATGTAGATGAAAATAAACAAAATAAACTTGCTTATTTATTTTTATTAGCCGTATTTAAAAAAAAAGAAATAAGGATTATCCAATAACACTATGTTCCTCGGTCATTAAGACCTTTAAAAAACACGCATCAGCTTTTAATAGCCACCGATGAGGTCGGACAGCAGCTCTTTATGCTTCTAAAGGAATGTGTTTGTCCGTTCTAAAGGACCGTAGCCAAAGGCACGCTCCGGTCCATCCATCAACGACAAATCGACCTTTTATAATGTAAAACTCATGTACCTTTACATTTATCATTAAACTTGGATATATTCAGAGCAAGTATTAGTTACGCTGTTTAAAATAACTATAATTTAAATAAACAGGAAAGTATATAATACAAGGACAATAACGTAGGTAATTAGTTTAATAATCTATTTTCGTTTTAATTAATGCCATATGTTATGGGATTTGTTTTCAAATATATTTGTTTTGCTGTTTATATTCAGGGGGAATTATATTTAATTTTTGGAACGAAATGCCTTATCGATCGGTACGAATTTGGCGGATGGGGACTAGGCGAGAAAAAGTGTAAGCTTTTTCCGTCACGATCCCTTCTGATATAGTGTAGACGGCCTTGGCGGCTATAAGGAAGCGAGATGGAATAACATCCATCTCCCTCGCACTTTTTCTTATCTTGCCTTGAAAGAAATATTATTTTATTTTAAATGACGCTTCATTTTAATAGACGCTAGTAATTCATTTATTTGTATTTGTTAATCAATAATATAATACGTTTATCAATAACAATATACTACGAAAGGTACCTCGTTCCGACCGAGTGCTCCACGACACTCACGCATGGTTTTTTTCTTTGAATAAATGGAATTTGCTAACAAAGGAGAATCTCTACAATTACGTCAGATCAAAAACAGTTAATACAAATGTAGTTAAAATATTTAGGAATGTTTTCGTAATCCGGTCACTTTTTTCAATTAGAAATACGCATTAGTCAAACTAGCACAGACTGGTGACAGCGACGTGGGTGGTTGCGGTGTGACAAGAGTAGTGCGCGGCCGGGATGACGGACTGCCTACGGTGGCAGGTAACAAAGCCCAACAGTAACACGAAGGGATTATTTAAAATTATGTGCTGTATCATATCAGATACGAAATTATATATTGCACTGGATTTGAAATATATCATAAACAATGACATCAAATCGAAATTAAATTTCTAGTCAAATACATCACTCTATATTTAGCTAAGTCATCAGAGGTGACAAAGCACCTAGAGCCATCTTCACTTGAAGTTGCCTTTAGATATCCATGGACTGGTGCAACCAGTAGTCTCATGCCATCAGTTGAATTGTAAGTTCGTTTGCCACTTCAGTTTTATAAAAAAAGCCGACTCTTATTCTAAGCAAACCTAATAAAAACAACGCATTTTAACACCTACATAACCATAAGCAACCGGCAATAAAAAGGAATATCTTTAAAATCACATTTCATATAATTACTTCATATTATGTCAATTTATCAGTATATCAGTTTATGGTAACATTTAATTTTGAAAACCAAAACAAACAATTCGCTAACGCAAACTTAACAGCTACAAGATTATGTACAGTAAATAATTTAAAATTTTGTACAACCGCCTTCAATATAAATTATTAAGAATAACTCAAAAACTATTAGTCAGACCTTGATCAAATTTATATGGGACAACATGTGAAGCACCCAGCTTTTAATTAAAAAATAATAATAATCGAAATCGGTTCACCCAGAAAAAAGTTATGAGGTAACACAAATAAAAAAACATACAGTCGAATTGAATACCTCCTCTTGTTTGAAGTCGGTAGAAAAATATGTACTGTCAAATGGTTAAAGTACCGCGTGGTGGCAGTGTAAAAGATCAATCGCCCCATTTCGTTCCGCGTGTGGCGTTAGAGGCTACTATGGGAAAATTGATAGCCAGTTTGCTAACAGGCAGTGATGCACTCCATCTTAGTAGGAGATATTCTATATCTACCTTGGTTAAGAATTAAAGTGCAAAAGCATTGTCACCCCTGGAGACAAAAATGCCTCGTTGATCCTCCGAAGAGGGAACATGCTCAGACAGGTGATTAGGAGGGGGAGGGGCGCTTTGCGTTTACTAAATAATCATCATTACAGCCTATCAAAGTCATTTATACGCCTCCCCAATAGATTGCCTTAAAGGGGGGATATTTCTCATATTTGCAAAGAAGGAAGGAAAATGGTGCTGCCCATCTCCTGTTTCAGTTTTCCTCTGACGCGTCTTACGATACCCAGTACCCACGGAATTATATGAGGTAGTGGAGTGGACTCTCTCATACCACCACCATACGGTGTAAGAAACTTTTTTGTTTTATCTACCGAACAAAACAAAAGTGACTCATTTGACGCGAAGTACCGGTTCGAAAACCGACAAAACAGCAGCTTTTGAACGATATTAACCGTTTAAAACCAGCTCAACGTTTATGGTTAGCAATTTGTTTAGGGTCTCTCGAGTTTTAACATTCAAAGAGGCAGTTAACCGGGGACAATGGACACACTTTGTTTAATGGAAGAAAATGGATAACATTGGTCGACTTATCTGTAACGAAGGCAATAAAGAAGTCACTTAGGATCTTTGTTATTGCGACTGTGCTACTTAAACGACCTCTTAAGTTTATGGCGTTTTACGGATAATAATGTTGTAACGGAACCATAATCCATTATTAATATATTATAATGAATTTTAACCGACTTCAAAAAAGTATGAGGTTTCTAAATTTGTTTGAGTATATTTTTAATGTATGTTCGGGCATAACTTATTTCATTATGAACAGGTTTTGATGATTCTTCTTTTATTAAATTTGTTACAGTACTTTAGAGGTGATCCAATATAAATTTTAAGAATAAAATGCACCCCTAAGGGTGGAAATTAGGGGATGAAGTTTTTTATGGAACTATTAAGACGACATTTTTTTTATAGGATAAGGGTGACAAACGAAAACACAGTCCACCTGATGGTAAGTGGTTGCTGTGACCCATAGACATCTACATCTATCTTCAATAAAAAATCTAAATGCAGATGCGTTGTCACCCGTGAGGACTAAGATGGAATGCCTCTTTTCCAGTAAAAAGGGTCTCCGATTCTCTACACTCACCATACGAAACACAGCAGCGTTAAGCTGCTATTTTACGCTGGTATTCTGTGAGAGCGTGGTCCTTCCCCGGTCGAGCCGACCCATTCGTGCTACAACTATGCTTCTAATATAGAAGCAGCATGGCTCTACCACGTATAAAATTTTAGTTGTTATCTAGAACTTGTAATATTCCTAAGTTCACTCAAAAGAGTAAAAAATAAACTTTTTAATTCTTAGATGCACTATCTCTTAGTAAAGACTTCAGAAGCTATTATGCTCAAATTATATTTTTCTTCTTAGTTTTTCAAGTCGGTTTTAAATTTATTTTAAAATTTATTTTTTCACATTTGTCTGCAAGGCTAGACAAAATAAGAGTATAAGCCTATTAATAAGTAAATTTAAACATAAATGTAAAATGCAATACGTTTTATTAATAATTTTAATGTACTAAGCCTTAAACAAAAAAACAAAGTAACTTTTTTGTCGATGTTTCTTTATTGAGATTTTAATCTACATAAGATGATCAATAGTGATACTAATAATATAATTTTATGGACTAGTGGATTACTAACACCGCGACTAGGTACACGGTTATTATTATATTAGCATACTGGTGTGGTTCTGGTAATCCTTTATGTAATTAACGTATTTGTTCTAAGAACACTGTGACTCATCAAAGTATGTAGCGGAAAATCGGAAGTGATTGGTTTGACATGATTAAATAATAATGTTACGGCACAATAATAATAAATAAATTAAATAATAATGTTACGGCACAATAATAATAAATAAATTAAATAATAATGTTACGGCACAATAATAATAAATAAATTAAATAATAATGTTACGGCACAATAATAATAAATAAATTAAATAATAATGTTAGGCGACAGAGAGAAACTGAAACATGAGATGGGCAGCAGTATCTTCATGCCCATATATGAGGCAATCTATGGGGGAGGCCTATGTTCAGCAGAGGACTGTTATAGGATGGAATGGATAATATAATAAGCATGCCAATCCTTCCTTTCAACGACCTGGCCAAATGTCAATTGAAATGTCACAAGTTTCTCTGCACAGTACTTACAGTCGATTCTTACTCCACGACAATTAGATCAAATTGCCCACATCCGGGCTCTATTGGCTGGAACTATTAAAAAGGTGTTGTCAATCTAACAACTCAGCTGCTCGATTCATACGGTTCAATCATTAATTTCAATTAGAGCAATAACAAGAGGGATAGAAAGATATTTATAAGTAATAGCATTTTACTGCATAAATTGGCATAAGTAGATCGTTTTTAAACAAATCAAATTAAAAAAATATTGCCACTTCAAGTAAATAATACATATTCATATAGAATTATTCCTTAAGTTTGTTGTAAAATCCAAAATTTCGTAACACGGTCACCCAACTCACACTAACAAAAAAACTGGCAGAAAATATCAGAAAGCTGATCGACTTTCGTCAATATCTCTTAAACGATAAGGACATAGCTAACATAATTAGAGAGATAGAAGGAAACTGATTATGACGAAGTTTAATTTATTAATTGCATCAGACAACACAGAACGTCACGTGACGTCATCACTACTAATGAAATTTCGTTTGCATTTTGCTACTTACTTCAAGATTATGGTCAATCGATCTAAAAATGAAGTTTTCGTTTTATGAATGATAGAAGAAACAACTTAATGTAGAAGGTGAATAGCGTCATGACAGTTTATCAACAGTAAACTTGTAAAACGTCTTGTTGTCGCAAGCGATCTGCGCAAAAAAAACTAAAAGCTGGTTAAAGAGATTGGAAATCAATTCAACGCAAGTACAGCGACCCTGTCGTTTGGGGAATACCGCGCGGACATGTGTTCTTGGAAGCCATAAACAGTGTGGCGCAGGAGAAATTTCACAAGTTTGATGTAGGTCAAGTCAGCCGGACTTTTCGCTTCGTAAAGGTTAGCGTCGGAGCTACCGCCGCCGACAAATCCGGTTGGCTTCTTGCGCAACTGATAGACTCGTTTATCAGATCCCAAAAGATCAGTTGTTTCGAAAACAATTAATATATTGAGTACCTTTCAATGTTTGATGCCAAACCTTTATTTTTATGAGACGAAGAACAGATAATGAAAGGTGTGGGAAAAGGTATTGTGTACAAGTTTAATCTAATAGGTACTACGTAGTATGTATTATATTTCCTACGCTGATAACTGGTTTGCTAACCGAAAGTGGCGCAATAAAATGATCATGATGTCATCATTATCAACTTACTAATATTTACAAGGTTGGGAATTGGGAAATTGACCCTTGGGAATACCCAAGGTTTTCATTCATGCAATAAGTAGGTACTAATAACCACAAAGTAGGTTAGGTCGTAAGTTCTGAAAGTAAACAATATTGCGGTTAGTGACGCGTTATGCCTAAAGAATTAGTAATTTTGATCCAAGAGTTAAAATAATATCCTAAGAAATCATTGTAATGATTGATGAACTTTAAGTAACAAACACATGTTCCAATAACTACGTTGTTTCATGTTCATAACATGAGACAGTAGTCATTGACCTTAAACATATAATGCATAATACATACCATGTATCTTCTAATATATAAAAATTAATGTTTGTTTGTTCGTATTTTATGCGCTGCCATACCATTCATCAGATTGCGGTTAAAACTTTGTCAACTTATTGCTTGCACTTCCGCGAAGGTTATAGGCATAGTACAAATTAACTTACAGTGGGTGGCGCGCGTATCGTACCGACAAATTTATTTGAAATTTATATCTTATTCAACTTCAATGAATGTATTATTATCATTCCCAATTAAACAATACAACCTTTCCTAATTTAAAACGATATTTCCGCAATTATTTCTTCTGCGGCTGCAACGCGCAGCCAGTATGCAATAAAAATATATCAAAATCATAATAAATAAAACATTTATAAAATTAATTTAAATTTGTTTTTATCTCCTATAATATTTTTTATAATAAGTAATAATAATAATAATACTTAAGTAGCGTGTTACGTGAGTAAAAAAAAACTACGCGCACCTAGACCGTAGGATGGTACAATGTCTACGTGACTTCAAACACTTAGCATTATAAAAAATTCTGATATCACGTATTAACAAGTACAGTCATAAAATGACTATTAATTTTTTTAATACCATTGAACCCATAAAGGTTATAAAAAGCGGAGGAAATGCTATTAGCACCGCAAAAATAGTACCAAGAACTTGAGTTTCTAGAATATATCGTATAATATGTTTATGAAAGCAAAGTTTAAACAAATTACGTAGAAAGATCGAGTACCTAACTGTATATTATAACTATATTATTGAACGGTACGTAGGCAACGTAGCTGCCAAGAGTTCGTGGAATATCGCTCTTTGACAATTGGCGCATAGGGTGGTGTCACGTCAGGACGAAAAATATTTTATGAACGAAAGGTATGACGTCATGCAATCGTACGTTACAAATTGAGACAAGTTGATTAAAAAAGACTGTTCATACCTAGTACCTAACTATAACCATTTACTGTGACCTATTTACACTAGTTGTGTGTAATGACTAAGTATTAGTTTACAACAAAATTGACCAATAATGTTACTTAAAAATCATAAGGAGCTGATTATGTCATCTAAGATTATTATTCCAATTTCTTGGTCACTATCATAAAAAAAAAGTCAAGAAGGTAGTGCGCACTATCTTATTCACGCTTAGTGGCGCCATCTATGACGCACATGGGTAACTTAAAATGTTGCCAATGTTATGTAGATAATAGGTATCAACATAAAAATATTTAAGAAACACAATAATTGTTCATTATCTTGCGCTTTACTTCATGTAATTAATTCTTACTGGTTACCAATTAAGAATTTGTCGGATGAAATCTTGGTAAGTCCCCAAAATCAAATTACAAACTAATAAATTATGTAGGTATTTATTGATATTGAGTTCACGTCGAACGACAATCTACGTAGTTTATTGAAGCATATGGCCTAGATAAACAGCACAATATTCTTTAAAATGCGTACGTACGACTCCAAAATCAACAACATATTCAGACGATAAAAACGTAGTACGTTATATTATTAAAGATAAAACAACATAACAAAAACATATTAATTGAAAAGATAATATTTGTAAAGATAATATTTGAAAAGCGACAAACTTTGGAAAGTTGTTTCAAGATTCAAGTCACGGATGCGAATGTTTGGTGACCCAAATAAGCTGTCAAAAAGTTGTAGCAACAATCAACTCACCACTGGCTTATTGTATTCGTCCGTTTGGTAATCGAACATGGTAGCGAACATAAGACTGTCGTCCTGCTCGCCGCTGACAAGGTGATAGGGCACCAACTGCGACATGAGTGTTCAGTTTTTCACAACCGTCCGAGACAACAGGACACTTACGGATTTAATATGAAAATTGAAATCGACCGAAAACTTCAGACGCAGCGTGTTAAATCACTTCTGATAAGAGTATGAGTCATACGCTTCCTACAAAACGTAAACGTGCACACTAGTAGAATGTTTTATATCAAACTGAGCGAGTTCGCGCGACCACAGCCGGTTTTGTATGATGGCGAGCACCGTTCCGCGCACGCGCAAATTTCGACGCGTTACTACCAAAATGTCATAAGTAACAAGCATTCTAACAATTCATTAGTGGCGCCAAAAGCATTTTTTCAGCCTCTCCCATGATTCAGTAAACTGCATAGTTGCCTCATGACAAACACGCGGAGTGTATTTTGGCAAAATATTCAATAAATTTCAATACAGTTTTCTCCGTACCGATAATTATTGGAGCCAATCTGAATTTAGCAACTTTTTCAAAAACATCTGATTATTAACGAATATAATTACACACAAACACAACAGTCTGTAAACAATTCATATTTAGAAAAAAATGCAAGATTTTTCTACAGTTAAATTTAATATATTTGTAGTGAATACTATAAACGAGTAATATAGCAACTCAATATGAGAACGCAGATCAAGTCATTGAAGCACATAGTGTACTGTACGTAGTACATAGTACATACTACTTCAATGGGTCAAGTAGCAAAATTAAATTTGGAGCGAAAACCAAATCCGGAAACCTTGAATTGAAAACAAGTCAATTGGCGACGCAATATTTGGTTTTGGCATTAGCATAATGTATAGAACATATTTTGTTACAGTTAATGACCTAAGTATACTTTATATATATAAATCTTCTGTACGTGTGTTTGTCAGTGAACTCCTAAACGGCTGGACAGGTTTTGATGAATTATTTTTGTGTGTTTGAGTTGGTCTTACACGTTAGGTTAGTTTAGATTTATAATTGGACCCGGTAAGTGGCACTGTTGTCGAGATCCAGAAAAGACCCGTGCGAAGCCGGGGCGGAGCGCTAGCAGAAATTATAATAATATCCTAGTTACGATATTTCAAAATGATGATTAAAGGAACACGTTTCATTATGTTACGTGACAATAACGTAATATTAAACATAAAGAACTAGAGATAAAACAATTTATGTTTAACATATTAAGTATAGGTACAACACTCTCAGATACACAAAATCAATAAAAATGTTCTGTTCGTTGCTTCAGTTACGTGCAAGAGATATGTTATATTTACAACGATTATAAGCCAGTGCATGACCATGCAATATTCATTATAGAAAAAAAAAAGAAATATTTATTTGGCCATTTCTTTCCAAATTATGGTAGGCACTGGCAACTCAATATAAAATTATATAATCTTATAACTTAATTATACACTAACAAGGAAAAAAATAAATCGTTTTGAAAAAGTGCAGATAAGTACAAGCCAAGCGAATATCCAACCTTAAAAACCTATTTGACGTGAAATGGTAAAAATAGGACTCAGGATCAGCTATGATGTCATCCTATCCCTGATTTTTATTGCTAGTTTATAGGTTAACCGAATACTCGTTCTTAAGTTTTTAAGTTCTTGTTCGCAAAACTAGCTAGCTACTGGTAGGTAATTAAAAATAAGTAAAATGTTATTTTACCGCCAGTACCGGAACAGATGATATACTCAAAACCTTCGATGCAGAATACGAGTAGTTTTAAAGGTCGACATAAAAAAAACACATAAGACACCAGAAATCGTAAAACAAACCGGATTGCATAATCTATGCATGGTATTAGTTCACTAAAAAGAAACGAAACGTAAATGTCGGTGTCATTTTAAGTTATTATTCAAGACAGGACCGGTAAAGTTCTTGAAACTTCATTCTTGCGCCTTTTACTAGCCATTGAAATGGAAAGGATACAGGAGATATTAACGGCAGTACTCTATAGAACACCCAACTTAGCTTTATATTCATTGACCTAATCGTGTATTCCAATAATTAGGTTTTGAGAAGAGAATCCAACATCTATGTCCCAAAAAACCACGCTTGAAGTTGTTGAAGAATTTAAACTTGGGACATAAAGTTGGACTTATCTAGTCCAACTTTGACCAAGCTCAATCGACGAATTCAATACTTAACTTTCAATACTTACTTGCCAGCGTTCGAAGATACAGACTCTGCTTGTACACATTTTAAAAAAAACTAATATACAATCCGCGCTAGTTGCCCGTAATGATCTATGAGACCGTGATGCGATACTAAACTGGTGAAAGGTCTCTTTCTCTTTTTATTATTATTCTGTTATCGGTGAACACAGTAAAAGGGTACCCGAGGGTTATCCCTTAGGATAGGTAATATCATCTCAATACAGTAGTGTCTTTTTGTTTTTTAAAGTCACTTTTCTCCAACCATGAAAGAAGTCAACGCTCATAAAATAACTAACTTTAATGTCACTGTTACGACAATGTTAAAAGTACAGATTGAACAGGGGCTCAATCTGTCCTTATTTAGAGAGTAGTTCTTCTCGAAACCAGGACGACAGCTCCAGTTTATCCAGACTCCAAGAATAATAATGAATATTTTTTGAGAAATATTGGCTCCAGCCGAACGCAAACCCAACACCTGTAACCCAGTCGTCAGGTACTCGTAAATAGTGGTAAAATATTTCACTCCTCAATTTTTACATCGGACATTACCTATGCGGCTAAAAATAATCAGTAATACAATCGTCGCTTTGTGTACTCCGGTCCCAAGCTGTCTGACCGATATTGATAAAATTTACTGCAGGTGCCGTCAGTAATCAGTTCCAATGAAATCAAAACATTAGATCACGCCACAACATCGGAAATCATGTCACATAGTTCTCGGAATTTTAAAAAAAATATCATTTTATCGTGCTTTACTTTCCTTATTAAATTTTAGGCCCTAGAATCTTAGGCATTTATTAAATTGATATATCATCCTTATCGGTGTAGTTTCAACGAAATCCCTATGGCTAGTAACGAAATATAAGTAATTGTAATAACATAAATACGGAATTAAATCATAATCACTCAAATTTAATAAAACTTTAGTAGTGCACCGATAACAAATATCCATTTTATAGAATAAGAATGACAAAGGAGCACACAGATGGCTGATGGTAAGTAGCATCTACTTACCATCAGCCATCTGTGTGCTCTGGCCCATAGGCATCTTCATCTATCCTCGATTAGATTCAAAATGCAGATGCAGTCCCCCTGAGGGCTTAGATTGAATGCCTCGTTCCCAGTAATAAGGGTCTCCGGTTCTCTACACTCACCATACGAAATACAGCAGCATTAAGCTGCTATTTTACGCTGGTGTTCTGTGAGAGCGTAGTCCTTACCCGGTCGAGTCAAACGACTGCTGCAACCATAATATAGCTGCAGCATGACTCTACCACGTAAAAATATGTTTAAATGTAATTAAATGCAAATAATACAATCGCTGTGTAGTGACGGCGTAAAAGAATCCACCATCCCATATCATGGGTGTCGTAAGAGGTGACATAAACGGGAAAATAAAACTGGGGAGATGGTCAGCAGAATCTTCTTGGAAAAAACTCAATTTAATAAAAACTTAGGTTGCCCACCCGGCGGCCAAGCGTGGCAACAATATCAAGTATACCCTATGAGTCAATCAATGGAGGGGGAGCTTTGTTCAGCAGTGAACTTACAAGAAAAAATTGAGAACCATCTCTTTTTTTAAATCGCCGAAAATGACAGCAACTTTGTTGTCTAAACTGAAAATAATTGTTATATTATAAGAATAAATGATGCTCTCCGGTTTTCTGCGACTAGTCCTGGCGGCCTATAAATTTCTGCAGCATATGTTGTTTTTTTTTTATGTACGGTCAAGTACGATCATCAGATAGTGAGGGCACTTATTTGTCTTCATATACGCAACATATCCGATGTAACATGCAATACGAACGAGGGAGGAGTAACAAATTACAATTCTAGAGACATTAATTTGTCATTATTGAATGAAATTAGGTAATTTTACTGATTTTATTGCGTAACTTTTTTAACTTTTCTAAATACTCGAAACTTTGTTTTTGTAGGATAGGGTGACAAACGATCACACAGTCCACCTGATGGTAAGTGGTTGCTGTGACCCGTAGACATCTACATCTGTCGTCAATAAAGAATCAAAATGCAGATGCGTTGTCACCCGTGAGGACTAAGATGGAATGCCTCTTTTCCAGTAAAAAGGGTCTCCGGTTCTCTACACTCACCATACGATACACAGCAGCATTAAGATGCTATTTTACACTGGTATTCTGTGAGAGCGTGGTCCTTCCCCGGTCGAGCCGACCCATTCGTGATACACCTATACTCTTAATATAGATGTAGCATGGCTCTAACACGCTCTATCAAATATAAAAAACATACTTAAGTAAGTTAAACGCAATAAGATCCATAAAATATTACCTTCATGTTTACATTCAGTGTGTATGTAGTATCCACGTAAACCTCAGAAATCATTATTTGGCCATGATATACTACATTACTTTTATTATTTTCTAGTGTAATTTAAAAAAACGACAAGCACAACAAACAGTAAGCACGAAATGATTCCAATAATTTATTAAGAAAAATTCCGAAGCAAAGAGATTTTCTTCAACAGTACAGTGCAGATTTGGATATCTATTTAATAATCGTACATATAATGTAAGAAATCAAATAGAGAATGATAAAGCATAGTCAGAGATTAACATTCTGATAAAACTGAAACGGTGAATCATGCGGCTGGAGTTCAAGGGTGGGCACTGAAACACGCGGGTCGCCAGTTCACCTCATTCGACGAATCGTAGCGATCACGAACATAAATAAACACGACTACCAACACACTGGCTACAGTAAAATGTATGTGAAACCAATATTACATGAACTAATCGTGTCCAGGAAAAACTATTACTGATATTTACCTATGACTGGGCATTTGAACAAATTATACAGAATCTTAACTATGGTATTTCCATATTTGATATACAATTTCACCAACCTATCATCATCATCATCATTAAAATCCATTACAAGGCCACTTTTAAACATAAACCTTCCTCAACTTACATAAAGTACAAACAATTTTGGAATCACTGATTTGTAAAACAAATCGTTTACTCGTGTAATTTTATATTATATGTATGTATTATATTACAGTAATACCCCACTTAACGCGAGGGATACGTTCCGCAAAAAATCGCGTTAAGTGAAATTCGCGTTAGTTGGTTAAAGTTAATACAAAAAAAAATCATTTGAATCAATCACTTTAATTCTAAGAACACTTTATGCAACATTACATGTTTTTTTACGCAAAAATACATCTATTGTCTTTTGGGTAGCGTTTCTTTTACGTTCTTGTAAAATACGTTCATAACACTCAACGCTGTTTTTAATTGTTTGACACACGGTCAAAACACGGTCATCATCACTGTCTATGCTCTACAATATGTCCAAACCTGTATAAATTTTTAAAAGAGCATTTTGTATTCCGCTTAAAGATAAAACTCTCTCTTCTACTTGTTTTTCCTCATCGTTGATGGGATTATTCTTTAACTCGATCAGATCTTCATTGTTGAGAGGTTCGTCGTGCGTTGCAACAAGTTCCAGATCTTCTACCGCGACATCTTCAAGGTCAGACCCCTCAATCATTGCAGCAATGTCTTCAATCACTTGTCTCTGCATCTGTACAATTCTTCTAGGTGCTTCCACTACATCTGGCCAAAGATTACGCCACTCCCCGTTCATACAACTCTTTTTAACTTCGTTCCAAGCCTCGTATATGTTGTGAATAGCCTTCATGATGTTGTATGACCTCCACCACTCTCGCATAGACTGTCTTCCTTATCCGTCAGTTTCATGAATTAGTCGGCTAAAAGTGCGGCGATGGTAATAAGCTTTGAAGTTTTGCTATTGATCCCTGGTCCATAGATTGTAATATTGACGTAGTGTTTGGTGGAAAGAAGTTCACGTACACTTTTAAGTCTCTCGGCGTATCAAGTGAGGTTGGATGTCCTGGGGCATTGTCTAAGAGTAATATAACTTTACATTCAAGCCCATTTTTGTCACAGTAGGATTTGACTGACGGGCAGAAACTGTTAGAATACCAATCTTGAAAATCTTCCCGTGTAACCCACGTCTTTCTGTTGGACAGCCACACGACAGGTAGGCTTGTCTTGTCTGTATCTCGCATTGCAGGGGTGTTTATGAATGATACACCAGTAAAGGTTTCAGTTTGAAATCACCAGTGGCATTACCACCCAGCAGAAGTGTTAGTCGATCTTTCGCAGCTTTGAAACCGCTGGCTTGAGGTTCTTCTTTAGAAATGAATGTTCGAGATGGCATTTTTTTCAGTAAATCCCGGACTCATCAACATTGAAGATGAGACAAGCAGGAATTTTTTCCCGTGCTACGAACTCTTGAAACTTATCTGGAAACTCAGCTACAGCTTGAGTGTCCGCGCTGGCGGCCTCGCCTGTTATGTGGATATTATGAAGATTGGAACGCTGCTTGAACCGGTGAAACTAGCCTCTGCTGGCAGCAAAAGTCGGAGTTGAACTCCCTTCACCTTCTTCTGTCTTTAGCATCTCATACAAAGATTTCGCTTTTGTGCATATGAGATCTTGACTCAGTGGTGTGTTCTCCTTATTTAAATCTTCGATCCAGACTGCCAGCAACTTCTCCATTTCTTTCTAGGATAGAAATCTATCCTATAAGTGCAACAAAAATTTCTCGGACGAGAAATTTTTGTTGCACTTATATATTTTATTTTGTTATAGGTGTTTAACTTTCACTGGAAAGTTTAATTTTTTCCTGAATTTTAAAAATCGTTCTCACAGTCGATTCTGAGAGTGCAAAATCTCTGCCAACAATTGTTGCTTTTCCTCCATTATCCATTCTTCTTAACACCTTCATCTTCAATTCCAAAGTTATGCTTTTACGCTCTTTTATCTTCATAGGAGGCATTTTTAACGTAGCGTTAAATTATGTATCTCCACCATACGTTAAAACAAGACTGCCAGCCGAGATAAAAATATGGAACGAACGAAACAAACGAGAGAATCCCCAAAAAAATGGCGTGGGACGGGGAATCCCCCATTCTTCAATCAGAATGGTCAGAGAAAGCGGGGATTCCCGCGACCAAAGAGAAATCAATGACTACATTATGTACATACATATCCTTAAGTAAGAAATTCGCGTAATGCAAGGCATTTTAACGCGAAATTTGAAATTCGCAGTCGCGTAAAGCGGGGTATTACTGTATATCATCCATAGGCAGGGCCTATAGAATTCCATTTGGCACGACCCTGTCACGTAACACACTACAACCACACCAGTCTTTAGCTTCTCATATGTATATATATACATATATATAACATATACATGTACATGTATATATTTTTACGTGGTAGAGCCATGCTGCAGCTATATTAATAGTATAGTTATGGCACGAATGGGTCGGCTCGACCGGGGAAGGACCACGCTCTCACAGAATACCAGTGTAAAATAGCAGCTTAATGCTGCTGTGTTTCGTATGGTGAGTGTAGAGAACCGGAGACCCTTTTTACTGGAAAAGAGGCATTCTGTCTTATTCCTCACGGCTGACAACGCATCTGCATTTAAATTCGCAAACGAAGATAGATGTAGATGTCTATGGGCCACTGTAACCACTTACCATCAGGTGGACTGTCTGCTCGTTTGTCACCCTTATTCTATAAAAAAAAAAAAATAGATTTTTGGCTCGGATGCTTGTCCTTTAAGCTATGTCTTCATAATCTCAGTATCAAGTGATAATAATCTTTTATAGTACACTGCTTCACAATATGTTGATGCGTCACATTGCGTAGTTTTTGGGAAATTTTGACAGCAACTTGAGCCAGCAGACAGTTGGCGATAGTATCTCAAGGCGCCTAAGCAGGCAGACATCTTATCTTAAGATTCATATCACTGTTTTCACTAATAGTTCAATTCAATGATACTCTTTATTTGGCCAATCTCCAATTGTCGCCACTTTGGTCAATAAACTTCCGTCTAGGGCGTCTCTTGCCGATTTTGCCACTCACTTCTGCAGCATAAGTTTTGATGTAAGTAAACTAATAATACTTATTTTAGGAAAATGTTAAACTTTTAAAGGAATTTTAATAAAGAACCTTAAATAATGACATTACAATAATAATAATTCAAGGAAATAAAATAAAGACTTCATCCAATGAACATAAAACGCAAGTCATCTATTCTACAGATTTTCTACATCATGCAAATGACGCAACAGTAAACGCACTTGTAAGCTACGCGTAATATACTAAAACTATGTCCAATTGTTTAACATTAATTTGTTTAAAGAATGCTAGTGATAAATTTATTTCATACCAGCGTTTGTCCGTGGCTACGCTCGCGTGGAGTTTGGAAAACGACATCATTACAAAAAATCAGCGCCAGTGTTCAAAATTTAGAAATCCTAGACCCCAGACAGAATTAGGTAATTACAAAATTACGCTCCAGATCTATCCCACAGAAACCGTGCATTTTTCCGAGATAAAATATACCTGTCATTTTCCGGTCCGTAACTATCTCTACGCAAAAAATTATGTCGTTGCTGCGTGAAAGAAGGACAAACTTTCGCATTTAGAATATTAGTACCTTTAAATATTTAATTATTATATAGACATATTTAATTATTATAATAATTATTATAACGCCACTGAATGATCACATAGATGCCACTGCCCTGCTCACTATCGCTCCGCTACACCCATCTCCTGTTTTACTTTCCCCCTTTCACCCCTTAGATATCCACGGGATGATATTTAAAATTAAATAAAAAGTCTTCGGAAAATTTGAAAGCTAGCGATAGGTTTCACAAACTCTTTCTAGTTTGACAATAATTTAGTAGTTAAACAATAATTAAATGCGTAATTGATTTAAAGTCCTGTTAATTTTAACCACGTTAAAAGGCTTTCCGAACTACGACAATTGCACCATAATGTCACAGAAGTGCGTTCACCCAACATAGACTAATATCAATCACACCTACCCAATGGATAAATGCAAGAGTCAAGACGCCATACTAATTTACAAAATTAACGTTAGATTATAAATCAACAAGAGCCGTGGTAGCTCAGGGGCTAAGCGCTCGCTGTAAATTTCGTAGTACGCGAGAAACCCGGGTTTGATCCCCGCCGGCACCAATCAAATTGTTAATTGCAATTTTAAGTGCTGATTTACCACGTGCTCGGCGGTGAAGGAAAACATCGTGAGGAAACCGGCATGTCTGAGAAATAAGAAAAGAAAATATTTCGAAGACACGTGAAGTTCACCAACACGCATTGGAGCAGCGTGGCAGATATTTCCTAGCCCTAAAAACCCTCTTAGAAATGAGAGGAGGCCTGTGCCCAGCAGTGGAACGTATATAGGCTGTAACTTTAATTGTTTAGATTCAAAATTGGACCCGGTAGGTGGAGCTGTCGTTGAGATCCAGAAATCACACGTGCGAAGTCGGGGCGAATCGCTAGTTTTAAATAATTTCTGGGAACGCCAACGAGAGGTGGTTTTGGACCGAGAAATGGAAAAGATATTATTCAAAAATTTTGGAAATCTAAGGCCAAATGAGAAAATATCCTCATATTCTATAGCTGGATAGTAAAAAATCAAACATTTTAAAATTAATAAGTATTATATAAAGTTAAAACGCACTGTGAAATATTTCCTCCTTGCTAAAGCGGTTGGTATCGAGCAACAAGATTATCTACAAGACGTGAGGGTCGAGTTTTTCCGCGAATCTGTGACGTCATTTAACCGGTCATCGCCTCCCTCTTGATGGCATTGTTGCTTCACTTTTTCTAGTACTGAATCCTACAATTTATTAATATTCCATATAAAATAAAACACAAAACAAACTCTCACGTCTCTCACGCGACCTAAAGCGACAAACACAGCGTTGTATAATATAATTGCCATCATTCATTCATTACAGCCAGAGGTTCGGGATGATCTATAGATTCGATGAATTGAATCTATAGATTGGCTCATAGGGGCGATATTTACCATAGTTGCCACGCTTGGCAGGCAGGTTGGCTACCGCAGTTCTTCTATTATTTTTAGTTGTTATCAGAAAGATGCTGCTGCCCATCTCCTGTATCATTTCTCTCTGCCGCCCCTTACAACACCCGTGATGATGTAAGGCACCCATATGTATATTGCTAAAGATGCCTTTTTGACTTCTCATAATAAAGTGAAGAGACTCTTTCACTCTATGACCTGCATGCACTCTTCGTCATGTCCTTTTCATGTTTACCACTTGCTCAACCAACTCCTCGTTTTTCTTATTTAACATATCATTTTACTTTTTCTCTTTCAAAAACTATCACTTTCGTATTACTTGTGTTAACAATAATTCCCCTTTCTTTTCTAGATATGTTCATTAAACAAGCCATTATTTGATTTTTAATAATTACATAAATTGATCGTCGGCGTACAAAAGAAATTTGGCAGCTCAATTCTACTAATTCTCAACCCATATTTTATCCAAAGACTTTCAAAATCCCAATTTTTTCATTTAATTTTTAGTCCTGCCGTGACTTTGCCCTAATATGGTGGGACTGTAATAGCCTTACACCTGTCTTCTAGTAAATACTTGAGTTAGGGCTTGCATGCGTTGTCTCCCGTGAGGACTGAGTTGGAATGTGTCGTATCTAGTAAAAAGGGTCTACGGTTCTCTACACTCAACATACGAAACACAGCATCGTTAAGTTGTTATTTTACGCTGGTATTCTGTGAGAGCGTGGTCCTTCACCAGTCGAGTCGGCAAAGTAATAATATAGCCGTAGCATCGCTCTACCACGTAAAAACCTAATACAAAGGGTATAAGGTTTTTACGTGACGGCCCCCACCGTTACATTAGATATGATAAACCACATATTCTCACGAAAGAACATCAATTCCTGCCAAGGATGATATAGAGGGAGGCTGGGTAATACCACCTGCTTGGGATCCTGTAATTAATAAAATTAAAACTAAAGCCAAGCATACCACTGCAAGACTTCAAGACACAGTAGTTCATTCTGCATAGATCGGACCAAAACTAATAATTAAAAAAGCTGAAGGTACTCCGGGTTAACTGTGACATCGGGACGTCAATCACCTCAGTCCCCCGTGACCATGGGTGCTGTAAAGCACCCGAAACGTCGGGAGTTTAATTGATAGCGATAGAATCCGTAAAAGTAGTTTTATTCAATGTGTAGTGTTCGTGTAAATATAAGAAATCAATTGCAATATATTTAGGTATCTATATCATTGTATAGCTTACAACCTCAACTAAAATGCTGCAACCATTAAATGTTAACAAGAGTAAACATAACTAAAACTCAACTCGACAATGTCTATAGCCCCTTTGTACAAAAAATTTGCAGTAAGAAATTCCCATAATTTCTATTAGTGATCCAAATAGATTAACAACTGTAATATAAGCTGGAATATAAACACACCTATCATCCATTCACATTTTAAGAAATATTAATATAACAACAAGCTTGTTAATATAACAAGTGTTTTTTTTTAAATTAAATATATTCAATACACCACCAATTTTCAAACCTACATTTTCCTACATTGTCCTCCGATTTTGAGCTATGTTCAAAATTTCAAGTCTCCAGCTCATCGGGAAGTCCTTGAAATTTGAGTTGCATGATTCCACCCGGAACAACAGACAGACAGACAGACAAACAAGAAAGTGACTTAACAAAAACGTGGTAAATAATAGATTGCATGGTAAACATGTTATTAAAAAATTCTATATTCATGGACCAAATTGACTCATATTCACAATAAATATTGGTTTAGTACCAAAAAGAAAATCATAGAATCTGGACCCATTAGATTACATTAACACTGAAAAAGTCCAGAGTGAATTCGTAATTTGGAGAGAAGGCGGAAAAATGTCTGTCAAGCCAGCTTGGTACATGTATAACTTAAATTTATGGTTAAAGCTTATCATAAAGCATGATAAATTGACGAGTTAGCGTATTACAGTACTTGTTTCTTTCTATTCAATTCAAAACATTTTGAATCACACATTTCAATATAAAATATGATACAACTTAAGGCATTTTTAAAAACAACAATAAAATATAATTTTATCAGTTATTAAATATAAATAATTTAAAATACAAAATTAGAGAAAAACTTTATAACAAATAAAGAAAACTAAACTTAAGTCTATTATTCATGATATAATAATAATGATATGTTTTAAATATAAAACAATTGAAGGGCTAATTAAAAAATCCGACTTTTTTGCATGAACATAGGTTTTAACTGATGGTTAATCAATTCATGAACTTAAAACACGCCAGTTCTAATTCGTTACATAGTTACAGACGCTAGCAAAGGTGTTAACTGCCAATCAAGTATATACATATTTCAGATTTGCAAATGTATTATCAGCAGAAATATTTTCAGATCCATTATCATTGCTACTTTTGGAACAATATAAGGTGATTATCAATCAATAAATCTTCTGCATCTTCACAAGGATAACATGATTTAATATTAAAAATAAGAACAAATAAGCTATAGTTTACGTTTGCTAATGTAAAATAGAATTTTTTTTTCAAATCCTCTTTTACAACGGTTGTTTTATCTTTATTCACCAGTGTGAGTTTTGAATTGAAGTATTGGTTTTTTATTTTAAATTATAGCGTTTTAAATACGTTAAAATATTTCCGAATGCACAATTTTTGACTACGTAACTTAGTTCAGTTCAAATGGAATAATTTGTTTTTATAGTTGGTTTCACATAAAATGTTTGCATCTATTGAACACAAATTTCCAGAAGTAGGTCACACATTTTTAGATTGTGACAGAGATTTTGGCCGCATAGAAAAACTTTTAAGAAGAAATGAAAAAATATTTACTCCTAATAATTACTTACAGAAATATAATTAGAATGTTAAAATTCCGTCGAAATTTGGGAGGCGCTGCAGTCCCTTCAGCGGTGCCAAGTTGACTGTCGGTATATCGAAGTGCTGAAGTGTTTGTACAGTGGGGCTATGATGGTTATCCGAGTACAGAACCAGAGTACGAAACTTATCCAACAGCAGAAAGGTGTAAGACTGGGTGACATAATATCCCCGAAACTCTTCACCGCTGCATTGGAAGACGTTTTCAAGCTACTGGACTGGAAAGGATACAGTATAAACGTCAATGGCGAGTACATCACTTAACTTCGATTTGCCGGCGATATAGTCCTTATGGCAGAACCGCTGGAGTACTTAAGCACTATGCTCAATGACCTCAATAATGTCTCCCAATGGATAGGTCTTTAGCTGAACATGGACAAAACAAATATCATGTATAACGTCCATGTCACACCTATGCCGGTAGTTGTTGGGAGCACTAAGCTCGAAGTTGTTGACGAGTATGTTTACCTGGGACAAATAGTCCGACTAGGTAAGTCCAACTTCGACCGAGAGGTCAATCGACGGATTCAACTCGGCTGGGCAGCGTTCGGGAAATTACGACTAATCTTCTCGTCAGGTATACCTCAAAACTTGAAAACGAGATTGTACAAACAGTGTGTGTTGCCAGTGATGACTTATGGAACTGAGACGTGGTTCTTCACTGCTGGCCGTATGAGGAAGCTCAAAGTCGCTCAGGGAGCTATGAAGAGGGCTATGCTCGGGGTTTCTCTGCGTGATAAACTTAGAAATGAGGATATCCGCAGTAGAACTAGAGTAACCGACATAGCCCAAAGGAATAGTAAACTGAAATGGCAATTGGCCGGCCATGTAGCTCGAAGAACCGACAACCGATGGGGAAGAAAGGTTCTCGAGTGGCAGACTCGTACCGGCAGGCGAAGTGTAGGACGTCCCCCTACTAGATGGGGCGATGACCTGGTAAGACATGCAGGAAGTCAATGGATACAGGTGGCTCGGGACCATGCTTTGTGGCATTCCTTGGGGGGGCCTATGTTCAGCGGTGGACTTGTGGAGGGCTGTAATGATGATGACGAATTAGAATGGCATCAAAAGAAATCGGTTATTGAAGTTAGGAATCACCACTTTTACGATTTTAACAAATTAAAAGACGATTTGGGGATAGTAATACCTAGCTCAAATACATTAAAACAAAAATCAACATAAAAGTTAATGTCAAGTGGATTCACATTGAAGACTTTGGCAGATACTTTTATAAGACAAACTATGACCCCTACACACCATTTCTGGAAGTCTCTCTTGTAAAAAAATATGATGTTATCCCAACAGTGTCCATTAGATGTGACATGATCACAAGGGTAAAATTTCAAAAGAAAATATTGGCGAATATATATATATATATATATAAGAACACAACTTGAGTATATTGAGCAGGAGTCTCAGTGGTTTTACATAAATATTCTAAATTCTCAATAATTAATAAATAGTCTTATAAAAATTATAAAATTAATTAGAATTTGTTTTAATAATAAAAGTATTTTATATAAATAAAGGTATTTTATTTTTTTACGCGTTTGTAAGTTCTTCTTAACAAAACTTAATATGGTTTATAGTAAACAAAGGTGGTATGTTAATATTTTCATTGTTTTTTATAAATTTGCATAGAATAACCTATTTTTTAATATAATATATATAATAATTAATCTTATCTAAGTATTGGTACTAATATTGTATTTTAAAACTATAAGATTTAATTACTAAATTCATTCAATTATTTATTATTTTCGAATGTCATTACTCCTTTAGAACTATTTGCTAGTTAACACCTTTGTCCACTTAACTCTTCAATTGTAAATGGTGAGTAAGTTTATCAAGCACCCCATATATATGTATTTTAACAATAAGTGCTATAATTCTATAAATCAGTATCATTGTTCATTTTTCATATACAAATATTGAAAATAGATATATGATTTACACATATAATATTCCATTCTACAAAACATGATCCCTTAAACTCTTACAGTAAAACTCACATGGAGAGGTGTTATTGTGATGTACTTTATGGTCAAGTCTGGTAGGTGTTCTGTGATTTCATGTAAGATAATGAGTGCCAACATGAAACAAAGACTACTATTTCCACATTTATTATATGTACCAGAGGATTTATAGAGCTTTATGTTATATCAGTTCAGCAAGACTAATATTTAGCCAAACTTATCTGTTGTTTATTTGTACCCTATGTTCACTATTATATAAAAAAGTTAATCTGAAGGTTTAATGTATTATAAGTAATCACTGAAATATGAGTCTGACCTTGATGGGTACATTACATGCTTAGTTTTAAAATTCATTATTAAAAAATCTAACAAAATTATGATAAAGTAAAGGTTACTTACTGTTAGTAAGGATCTGGATGTTGGTACGGACGCTATGAAATCGTTCGTCGAAGACCCCTGCGAAGATTGACTATCGCAGGAAAAGTCCGAGTGGTTGGATTGACTATCACTAATCTCCAGCTTCATCGTCATCAGTTCAAGTATTTGCCAGTACAAAATACAGACACTAGCACGTAAGGGTGATTTACGTAATTGTCTAATGCGTTATCACGTACAAAATGTAGCCCCACAAAGTACTTTGTATAATAATATGTAATTATGTACAAGATGTATGTAATGTAACCCGTAATTATTATTCGTAAAAAACACTAAGATGTATCACCAATTTGACAGTTCTATTAATGACAGCGATGGCTAGCAACAACAACAAATTAAAAGTGCGTTCCAAAGAAATTAACCACGATCACATACACAAGCACAACATTGATGAGTCATTAGGTGCAGATTGCACGGTGACGTGATGACGTCGTCTTAGCTTTGGGGATGCCCTTCTCTTAAGAATTCCTCACGTTGGTATTACGAAATGTCTTAACCGCCTACTTTATTGTTATGGGAACAGACTTTTTGGTATGCCAGCTTACTTCGGCAACAACAATTTGAAGGGTGATCTCATCGGCTAATAATAGTTTGCATGACGTGATAAACAGCCAATGATAACGCACCTTTCATTGACGTCACGTTTTTGTGATTATCTTTCGCTGATATCTTGTTTGGGAGAATGAATGAAATAGATAGATATGCGAACGAAAAGAGAAAGAAATATACTAGTAAAGAAAGAAGTAAGTAAGGACATTAAACAAAATAATATTATGTTACCTATTACTTTAAGCCATTTTTATAGTAAAAATATTTACATTTGTGTATGAATATCGTTGTAATTACTTAACAATTCTTAAGTCACCATTGATTGCTACAAGTACATTAATGTTTAATGTATGATCATAGATTTTATTTATTTTATTTTTATTTATTTAGAAAACCAACAGCGTATATAGTAAATATTAACATTAATGTAACAAACTAAAAGTATGGCCAATAACAGGTTTCCCTTATATTGCTTGATGGTAGGTATATTGTTGTTGGAAGAAAATGAAAGAAGAACAATCTAATAGACAAATTATAAGCAATTCAATGTAATGAAGGTGGTCATAAGATTACAGATATCTTCTAACTTCTTCTACTCTCATGCTTCTTCGGCCATACCCAACTTCTTAACTTTCATTTATACGTTAAGGTAGGGCCTAACCATAATACGCCAGTATATTATATTCTAAATCTATAGGACTAACACAGCATTATTAACCTCCGCACCACAAATATAAGGCAGTTGTCTAATTATAAAATGATATTTAAAACATATGTAATTGTGTATGTACCTTAGACCATTCAATCAATTAAATGGTGTATGTACTTATGTTATTAATTAAAATATTTAAGTATATATTATATGTACCCCATATATATAGAAAATATGTGCCTGTGTATATGTTTTTATTTATATATGTAATTGTAAGTAATGTACTTAAGGTTGTCATTGAAAATCAGGGCTAGGATTGACACAAGATTTAGCATTTCTTGAGTGGTAGTCCTATTTAGACCATTTCCCATAAAATAAGTTATTATAATTAGCTATTCGCTTTTTTATATTTAATTTGTACCTATCTAAAATTATTTTTGTCAAAACAATTTATGTTTCATTGTAAGTGTATAATTAAGTCTAGTTATAAGATTACATATACATAATATTTATTTTGAGTATCCAGTGCAAATTTGTTAAGAAATAGCCAATAAATATCTCTCCTTTCTTTCTTTCTTTCATTGCGAATTAACTTACGTGCCTTTAATTAACATTCATACAATAGAATGAAGAACATCATTTAATATGAGTCCTGCCCATATTTAAATTATTATATAAATATTTAAAAAATATTTAAAATGAATTAATAATGATTTTACTGCATATAAAACATATTATCAACATTATGTTACTACTTTTTCGAATTCTGCATCATAGAGCAACACGGACCACAGGAGGACCGGAGGGGAGTAGCCATAGCGTTTTTTCCCGATACAGAACTGTCTGTCATTTTTTGCGTGGGAAAATCTGCGCACACAAACAAATCGTCACTCACTACGAAATTCACACATAACAATTAAAACAATTGTAACAGTATCAACACACATAGATACATTATAACACTATCGTTCGGTGACAGCAACAACTCGGGTCAGCTGCTCGATCGATCCGTATAATTATTGTATGAGGGTGAACGGCCTGTGTTGGTAAACAAATCCGAAACAACACGTCCGTTAATATTTTAATTTTTAAGTTAAAAAGAAGTAAATAGCAATAATGTGCTTAGAAATTTGTTATGAATGAAAGGTAACGTCATTTTTTTTAAATTTGACATGGCAGCTCTCTTTTTGCAGCAAAAAACCGGACAATTTGTCATTTTTCTAGGACGTCGATTCAGCCACGCAACTAGATTTAGTCTAATGAGCAGTGCACTTGGTTATAAAAAGATACTCTATGGTCTATGGAGCAGTGCGGCTGCAAGTGCAACTGTGCAACCGGTAGCGAAGCCTCCATAGAAGCCGAGAAGCCGGGCTTTACCTATCAAACCGCCCAATCAATAATATCAACTAATAAAATAACTCGTAAACTGTTTCAAACTATTTCAAATTTCCCGCGCGCTTCTCTGTTCTACACAGGTCATGACCTTGTAGCCTTATAACGTCAAAACGCGGTAAAACTGCGCGATACTACTGTCATAAAAATTAGTCGTCTCTCTCGCACGAGTGGGCTTTTACCAGGCTTTCGAGAAGACGATCGCTCCCTTTCTAACCTGTGGCAAAATGTTCTATAATGAAATATAACTACGATTGTTTATATAGCAACTTGTATGGAGCGATAAAGTCGGGATTTTGGTGTGAAGTTAGACAAGCGCGGGGGCGCTCAGGCGATACGTTTCCAAGTTCACTTCACATTTCAATTTGAAGTGAACTTGCAATTATATATATATATATACATAAAATGTATAAATATATAAACATAATACAAAAAATCAATTATAATATATATAAAATAAAATTACTTAAGTACTTATATTAGCAGATTATTTTATATCTGTGTAAGATGGATGTTGTTGTTTGATGCAGTTAATAGAGCAACACGCGCCACCGTCGGACACAGTTACTATACTCTTTGGGCGGACCGAAAGGGAATAGCCACTAGCCATACGCAAGCATTCCCCTCTTTCAAAGTACAAGTCCACACGATCATGTGCTTACTACTACTACTAGGGCAAGCCCAAGATATGGTTTTGTTGTTTTTAGCAGTTTTATAAAAATTTACCTTTTCTCATTTTCGATTTTACCTTTTCCTCGCCGATTAGCACTTTAACACACTTCAATTCATCACAAGGAACACTATTATTCTCCATTTTCACTAAAATCTATAAAAAAACATAAAATTTCAACTCGCAATATTCATACGCTCAAGTAAACACACAGAGTAAACATTGAATTGTGAAGTGAACTTGCAAACGTATCGCCCGAGCGCCCCCGCGCTTGACTAACTTCACACCAAAATCCGGACTTTATCGCTCCATACAATTTGCTATATAAATAATCGTAGTTATATTTCATTATAGAACATTTTGCTACAGGTTAGAAAGGGAGCAATCGTCTTCTCGAAAGCCCGGTAAAAGCCCACGCGTGCGAGAGAGACGACTATTTTTTATGACAGTAGTATCGCGCAGTTTTGCCGCGTGTTGACGTTATAAGGCTACAAGGTCATGACCTGTGTAGAACAGAGAAGCGCGCGGGAAATTTAAAATAGATTGAAACAGTTTACGAGTTATTTTATTAGTTGATATTATTGATTGGGCAGTTTGATAGGGCAAGCCCGGTTTCTCGGCTTTTATGGAGGCTTCGCTACCGGTTGTACAGTTGCACTTGCAGCCGCACTGCTCCATAGACCATAGAGTATCTTTTTATAACCAAGTGCACTGCTCATTAGACTAAATCTAGTTGCGTGGCTGAATCGACGTCCTAGAAAAATGACAAATTGTCCGGTTTTTTGCTGCAAAAAGAGATCTGCCACGTCAAATTTACAAAATATGACGTTACCTTTCATTCATAACAAATTTCTAAGCACATTATTGCTATTTACTTCTTTTTAACTTAAAAATTAAAATATTAACGGACGTGTTGTTTCGGATTTGTTTACCAACACAGGCCGTTCACCCTCATACAATAATTATACGGATCGATCGAGCAGCTGACCCGAGTTGTTGCTGTCACCGAACGATAGTGTTATAATGTATCTATGTGTGTTGATACTGTTAGAATTGTTTTAATTGTTATGTGTGAATTACGTAGTGAGAGACGATTTGTTTGTGTGCGCAGATTTTCCCACGCAAAAAATGACAGACAGTTCTGTATCGGGAAAAAACGCTATGGATACTCCCCTCCGGTCCTCCTGTGGTCCGTGTTGCTCTATGATGCAGAATTCGAAAAAGTAGTAACATAATGTTGATAATATGTTTTATATGCAGTAAAATAATTATTAATTCATTTTAAATATTTTTTAAATATTTATATAATAATTTAAATATGGGCAGGACTCATATTAATTGATGTTCTTCATTCTATTGTGGTTAGTCAGGATGTTAATTAAAGACACGTAAGTTAATTCGCAATGAAAGAAAGAAAGAAAGGAGAGATATTTATTTGGCCATTTCTTAACAAATTTGCACTGGATACTCAAAATAAATATTATGTATATGTAATCTTATAACTAGACTTAATTATACACTTACAATGAAACATAAATTGTTTTGACAAAAAAAAATTTACATAGGTACAAATTAAATATAAAAAAGCAAATAGCTAATTATAAAAACTTATTTTATGGGAAATGGTCTAAATAGGACTGCCACTCAAGAAATGCTAAATCTTGTGTCAATCCTAGCCCTGATTTTCAATGGCAACCTTAAGTACATTACTTACAATTACATATATAAATAAAAACATATACACACAGGACATATTTTCTATATATATGAGGTACATATAATATATACTTAAATATTTTAAATAATAACATAAGTACATACACCATTTAATTGAATGAGTGGTCTAAGGTACATACACAATTACATATGTTTTAAATGTTATTTTATAATTACACAACTGCCTTATATTTGTGGTGCGGAGGTTAATAATGCTGTGTTAGTCCTATAGACTTAGAATATAATATACTGGCGTATTATGGTTAGGCCCTACCTTAACTTATTATATAATATAGAAATGAAAGTTAAGAAGTTGGGTATGGCCGAAGAAGCATGAGAGTATTATTGAATTAATGCTGTAGAAATACATTCGTTAAGGAGTGTGTTAGGAATGTCTCTGAATGAAAGCGTGAGAAATTGTGTGAAAAGAGAAAAACCAAATGGAAATTCATAGCCTCTGTCTACTCCTCTGGGTGACAGGCGTGAAAGTTTATATTTTGTATGTTTTATTTTTCTTCTCCTATTTTGTTTTGTACATATTGATATTCGGAACCCGAAATTAAAATTTTTACTATCCAAATTTTAAAGTGAATATAATATTTCTACAGGAAAATAATTGTTATAATCCATATTTTCTATATGATGTTAAAACAAATAGCTAAAAACTTTGTCAAAACGAACGATTGTTTTACAGTTTCACACGTTGAGACACATTCTTGGTAAGTTTGCATTTTTACCATTTAGAAGATAACCTAGGCGTGTCTTCCTCATTCTGGATTAGTGCAAGCTCAAAGTTACCCCATATATAAATTTAAAAAAAGAATGTAACTTAAGCGAGCAACAAATTAAATCTAAAGAAATTCTCGAAAACATAGTACGAAAATACATTTATTCAATAGATTTTATATAGTACCTACAATAAAATCAATTTACCGTGGTGAAATTATAAACAGGAAAATAAAAAAAAATAAAACTGCAGTTCTCCGTGGAAACATAAACAAGCACAAACTAAAATCTAAAAAAAGTTCTATTCGAAGAAGAACCGGGAAAACCTGTAGGTAAGCAGATAGAGAGTTATTAGAATCTCATCTAAAACAAATGTTGAACAATGACTTGTTAAGAAAGGAAAGATAATGAAAAAGGAAGAATCAGCAAACATTTTAGCATTAAATTTATCTCCAGAAGATCTCAAATACATTAGCCAGAGCCACACGTGAATACTAATCATTAAAATAACTACTTTTTACTACTATAGAACTTAAAGAAAAAAGGAGAAAAAATCTCTCAGATTAGACGGTTTTACATATTTGTATAAAATGTAATGGCACAAAATGTTAATGTCTTTCTATTTTGTTAGGGCAAGTGCAGCCATGAAGTAAGTGTAGCAGAGATCATCTCAGATGCTCAGAACGTAACATAAATATTATTGTTGAAACCACCATCTAATCATATAGCTATTAGAAAGAAAAATAATAGAAGTTTCAAAATGAAATAAGCAATGACAAATATTTTTTTTATTTTTCATTGTTACATTACTTTGTTTGTATATAGATAGTTAAATAAATTAATAAAATAACAAATAATTTAATACCATAAAATACAATAATACAAATTTAAGACTTAGTCCGTGTGGAATTTATTACAATTGGATTTCATGAGTTTAATTTTTTTTGCATGGAACTTATTTTTCTAAAATAAAAGTAGTCTTAGTTACTCCTTATAGCATCAGCTATCCGCCAGTAAAAGTCCCGTCAAAATCGGTCCAGCCATTTCGGAGATTAGCTGGAACAAACAGACAGACATACATTTTAATTTTTTTTGTTTTGTTTTAATAACCGTACAATCGTACGTAGCCGGAACAAACAGATAGACAGACACAAATTTTAATTTTTTTTTGTTAAAAGTACCCTATATACTTTCATATAGCATTTAGTAATAAGCTGTTATTTTCACATTACAAACAGACACTTCAATTTTATTTATTTGTATACATTATTTCACATAGGTATTGATTAATGTTTAAATGTTCAAACAAAAACTAGACTATGAATAGATTTACAATTTGATTTTTAAATTACTACAATATCAACTACTGTAACATCAACAAATTAAATTCAGAAGTAGCTAAATCTATACAAATAAATAAAATGGAAGTGTCTGTTTGTAATATCAAAATAACAGCTTTTTACTTAATGTATATGAAATTATATAGTGTACTTAGAAACAAAAAAACAAATTTTAATTATTTTGTCTGTCTGTCTGTTTCTTCCGGCTAATCTCGAAATGGCTGGACTGATTTTGACGGAACTTTCACTGGCAGATAGTTAATGTTATAAGGAGTAACTTAGGCTATTTTTATTTTAGAAAAAGAATTAGAGTTCCGCGCAAATAGTTAAAACCCATGAAATATCATAATAAATACCACGCGGACGAAGTCGCGAGTTTTGGTAGAATAATAGTTTTAAGGTGGATTTTGATAGAATTAAATAATGCAATTTTGTGACTGACTGCTTGCTGAAGCTGTTGTTGAAATCTTCCAACAACTTCGCAATGTGATGCAACAACATATTGTGAGGAATTTTTTGAACAAATTATTAAAAAAATAATTTCCTATTACTTGACTTTGGCAAAAAGATATTTGTAGAAGTCTATTACCAAAGAAAAAAAACCATTGATCAGTGTCAACTGTCAATGTCAACCTTACGTCAAAATTGACTAACAACAAACTTAAAAAATTGGAAATATATAAGTCGGTAGTTCTTAAAGTTTGTGTTGTGTTAAGAATTATTAAATATGTACATATTTTGATTTGGGCTGCTTATGCTTTCTGCAAAGTAATATATAATTAATATGTAACAATTATAAAATAACATAACTATAGTTATTATTAGGAGGCTAATCGGATTTTTTTGAAGTAACTTTTTACTTGCTAATCGAGCAAATATCACGATGTCTGGAAAGAAATGTAAGCATTGTGGTTCATCAGAGATAGAAGTAGACCCAGCTCGAGGTGACGCAGTATGTACCAATTGTGGTACAGTTCTTGAAGACAATATAATAGTGGCTGAGGTTGAATTCCAAGAAAACGCACATGGCGGTGCTTCAGCTATTGGTCAGTTCGTATCTGCCGAGTCAAAAGGTGGCGCCTCAGGATTTGGAAGAGGTAAAAATATTATCTTGGATTGATTCATTCATTTTGTACCTTAAAATATTAAGTCTCATAATCTAAAGTATTCTAACGCAAGCTTGAATAATGATTAAGTCTGTTATAATATTAATTTCATACAGAGGTAGAAATATACAACCTTATATCTCTGAACCTCTGACCTATATTTTAGACAATATTATCTAAATATAGCTTTGAGATTGAAATTGCCGAGTTTTATGTTGTAATGAAATGGATACTGACACATCTTATGCTGGTATAGTTTCTTGGCAGTGGATGGCTCAAGTTAGTTTTATAACTGCCCAAATGTGTAGACTTCCATGAAAAGATTGTTATTTTTTTTTATAGTCTTTCTCTTTTTAACCGACTTCAAAAAGGAGGAGGTACTCAATTCAACTGTATTTTTTTGTATGTGTGTTACCTCATAACTTTTTTCTAGGTGGACCGATTTTGATGATTCTTTTTTTATTTGAAAGCTGGTGCTTCTCACATGGTCCCATATAAATTTGATCAAGGTCTGACCAGTAGTTTTTGAGTTATCCTTAATAATTTATATTGAAGTCGGTTGTACAAAATTTTTAATTTTACCACTTGTTGTAAGGAACCAGTTTCTTTGATTCTGCTATATTTTGCATATTATTTAATATGGATTTTAAAAGCTAATAATTGAACAGTTATTTATTTTTACTTTGTTAAAAATATATAAGTAATAATACTCTTGGATTTTAGCTTTCACTGTCGGAATTGGTCAGGAATCAAGAGAAGTGACTCTGAGAAAGGCTCGCGATGGCATTACAGCACTTTGTCAACAATTACGTCTTAATCAGCAATGCATTGACATTGCATGTAATTTCTTTAAAATGGCCTTATCAAGACATCTCACCATCGGACGTCCATCTAGTCATACTCAAGCTGCCTGTGTTTATATGACATGTAGAACAGAAGGAACTGCACGTATCCTTTTCATAAATAGTTTCATTTAGAAACTTAACTTTGAATGATATTGGAGTAACAGTGTTGATATGCTCGCTTAGCCAATTTCAAACACAACAACAACCTTAGAACATAATTGGAAGTTATCTATTGTGCAGGGCTTATTACACTCACAAAAGTACATTTACCACTACAAGCACAAGTGCACTCACATGCACAACGGCTCACACTCATCCAAACATTGGGTATGTTTGGAGTCTCCCTATATCTGATGAAGAAGGAGGTTTTAGCGAAAAAGACACAATAGTTAAACAATCAAAATGTTTATATTATAACTAACAGAACAGTGAAATTTTGTGTTTTAAATGTCTGCGCATGTGCACTATTAGAATTAACAGTGAAATAAGTGGTCCATTGGTGATATAAACCTCAAGAGATTTTGTTCACTTAGGTATCTTATGAACTTGATATACTACTGTCACCAACAGTCTGCTGGCTCTGGTCAAAACCTAAAAACTTTAAAATATGGAGCATCAACAAATTCTGTAGAAATTTGTTATCATATTTATGTTTCCTGAAATTAATTACAGCGTATGATATCATCTTTTTTGGTTGAATGCATTGTAGCCAGTGGCAAATGAAAAAAAATATCTGATGTATCACTTGCAACAATATTGAAGTTATTATACAGTGTCAACACAAGATGCTTACTCTTACAAGGAGGTGAACATGTGATGCAGTCGTTAGAGTAACTGGCTACTAGGTGGTATATAGACATGTGTCATTCATTTATTTCTAGTGACCCGATCATTCAAGTATTGATTAATCTTACAAACCGGGTCATTCGGGTCGACAATTCAAATGGATCACTTCGAGTTTCAGTACTCTGTGATCTGTGAGACCTGCTCGATAATGTCAGTCGTTGGACATTACTATGCTCTTTTGTCGTAGGTGCTGTCGATTGTTTGATCCGGAACATTCAAAAAATCTAATTGCAATCATCAATACTTTGATGTGTCCCGGGTCAAACGAACGAATCATTCACGATTGACACATGTGTAATGATAAAGTTCCCTTTCTTCCTAAGAGTTTGTATGGGTTGGTACCACCCACTTAGTAGTTTTTTCTGCCAATAATTTTGCATCTTTTATTCCGATTGTGTAACGTGCAAACTAGATATGATAAAAGAAGTCGCGGACTTTTTTTTGGCTCATATCTAGTTTGATCTTTACACAATTAGCATAAAACTCATTTTACTATGTACAATTTCGTTACAAAAATTCGCTTCCATTCCGTTCCGCGGCAGTGTAAATTGGGCCTAAGAAATTAAGCCCAACAAAAATAGCGCATTATAGAAGATGAAAAAGATAAATTGATGCTTATAAACATATCATTAGTTTTAGTAGTGACTAGTGACAGGGAATCATTACTCATCATTGTCTAGGTCTGTATTGATCAACTAAGGGCTGATTTTTCAATCGTGAAATAATCCATCAAATAAATTATAACCTGGCTAAATAAAAAAGTGAAATGATTGAGCTATTTTATTCATACAACAGAAATTTTTAATTTGTTCATATTGTATTTTAATTTATGAATAAATTTAATTTGACGATTGGAAAATCGGCCTTAAATCACATGAATATAAAGCCATATCAAGTTGTTCATTAAAAATGCTAAATTCCTAAAAATAGCTGTAATCCATGTCATGACTAAACTTTTTTTTGTCAGGGCTTTTATTTTTTTAGTCAGGAAGCTGTTTTATTTGTAGTACACCCAAAATACCTTCCTATATACATTGAAATAATAAATGATCTGCAAAAAAGATAATACTTGCCCTTTTTACAAAAAAAAATCTTGGTAGTATCTGAAATTGAAAGGAATAAAGGTCGGTCATTAGAGCTGCACTGCGCGGCACTGCACGGCGCATCACAGACCCAAAATATTATTCAAATATTTTTGTATGGTGTATATTTTTTTTAAATATTGTAAGTCAATGGTTAGCTGCTATCCCACCTCGGTAAGTGGTGATGCCGCCAAAGATTGTAACGCGCACTGACTTAGCTTAACAAAAGCCTATTGCCTTGAAGAAACCCACATTATAATCGGATGAAAGGACAGCTGTTCGTTAAAGATTTCACTCCTTTGCTGTACGCATTAAGGGTGCGTTTGCAAATCGGGCGAAATTATGCTGTTTTTCGGTACATTTTGTGACAAAACTAAACCAAATCAAACATAGCTAATTGCTACCACGTATAGAATGGTTCTTCATCTTCAAATGGTGGTGACTTTTTTGTTGAAAATAATAGTTTTTTATATTGTAAAAACGATCTTCCCTAGCCATTTTCTACAAAATTAACGATACCGGCTCATGTTTAGGTACATTTTTGTTCTATTATCAACATATATTAAGATTTCTAAAAATACTATAAGTAGGCAGACATATTCAATAAAAAATAGTGGTGTTTACTTTTTATCAAAATGTCACAAATAGTCGTAAAAACAATAAAAACTGATGCTTATTTTTTCACATATTTTGCTAATACGGATGAATCGTAATGGATTGCAATAAGGGTTATTTTATTTTTGGTGCCTGTTTTAATTTGTTGTACAAAAATTTCGATGAAACCACAGTCCGCGCTCGGCCGCCGTCATGAGTGGATACTGTATCGCCTGACTGATTGCAGCAGCTCAAAAAGATCGCTGTACATACACAAAATATTCGAATTTGATACATAGGTAATAGACAAGGCAAAATAATATTATTATTTTTATAATCACACATTTTTGTTATAATATTTTGTTTCGCTGAAAGTAAGTGGGATTTATATATATACAGGGTATTTTTGAAACGCTCCCGAAAACGAAGACAGATGATAGTACTAAGGATACCTATGATGATGGGTCACAAAGAAATTCGATCCCGAGGAAAAAAAAATCATCTTTTCACAACGTTTTATTAACTTTATTCACGCTCCATCATGTTATTAAAGTTATTTGAAACGATATTTCACAAAAAAATATCATGAAAATACTGAAATATGAAACCAGCAGTGAAACTTTAAAAAGAAAATCAGCTGACAATAGGGTCAATATACTCGCGGGCGCCGAACTCTTACCTAGATCGGTACGAAACAATGCATTAGGTATACTACTTACTCACTCTACCCTTCCTTTCACACACACGCTGCTTCGTGTCGCCTCGCGCTGTGGAATTTCATATGCTTCAAGGACGTTATAATAATTTTAGTTTTGAGACAGTGCCATGTTGACAATCACGAGCGATAGTTCAATTGTTTTGTTTATTAAATTATTGTCGTTATAATTTGTTATTTATTAATTAATGATGTTGTTCTTGTTGTTACGTTTTGTGTTTTTGTTTTGTTTTAATAATGCCTAACGCGTAGGTACATTTATAGTGCTAGTGAATACGGCAACATGTTAATGTGCCTTGAAGAATCTCATAAGGCCACGGAGGATCGGTAAGCTGTTTCATACCTAATTTTTTTAAATAACTTAGTACTGAACTGATCTGAATAGGTACATAACTGAATACATCAGAATAATAAACATAATTACACAATGGATAACAAAGCATGACTCTAACCTTAAACATTTTATTTAAGTATTTTTTCATTAGCAGGGAATCGAACCAGTTATTTGGTTTATTTAAGCTAATTTTTTTTAAATAACTTGTTAACATTTTATTTAAGTATTTTTTCATTAGCGGGGAATCGAACCAGTTATTTGGTTTATTTAACCTGTGAATTTGAATTAAAGTGGCTACGTGGAGACAAGCACAGTGGCAAAATAGTAGGTTAAGTAGATAAGTTAGGTATTTAGACAAGTGTTGTAAATTATTAGGTATTGTGGTACAATCGCTAGTTGCGGGCCGCGCGAATTCGGCGTTCGCGCGTACATTGGACCCGTAGTCAGCTGATTGTAATTCAGTAATTCCACTGCTGGTTTTATATTTCAGTATTTTCATGATATTTTTTTGTGAAATATCGTTTCAAATAACTTTAATAACATGATGGAGCGTGAATAAAGTTAATAAAACGTTGTGAAAAGATGATTTTTTTTTCCTCGGGATCGAATTTCTTTGTGACCCATCATCATAGGTATCCTTAGTACTATCATCTGTCTTCGTTTTCGGGAGCGTTTCAAAATACCCTGTATATATATATATATATATATATATAAATGCCTATTCGTCTTGGACTTTATGGAGTGATCTGAAAGTGTACATCGGTGACTGCTACTGGAACTCCTAGACGAGTAGATCTAGATGTGCCGAGTTTGGGCTCTTTTTGTTAGTTATGATGAGACTTTACCTCCGGACTTGATGGAGAGACCTGATGGTGTACTTCGATGACCATTACTGGAACTCCTGGACGAGTAGAACTAGGTGTGCCAAGTTTGGGCTCGTTTTGTTAGTTATGCTTAGACCTTACCCCCGGACTTGATGGAGTGACATGATGTGTACTACGGTGACTACTACTGGAAATCCTGGACGAGTGGGACTAGGTGTGCCGAGTTTGGGCTCGTTTTGTTAGTTATGATTAGACCTTACCCCCGGACTTGATGGTGTACTTTGGTGACTACTACTGGAACTCCTGGACTAGTAGAACTAGGTGTGCCGAGTTCGCCTCGTTTTGTTAGTTATGATGAAACCTAACCTCCGGGCTTGATGGACAGACCTGATGGTGTACTTTGGTGACTACTTCTGGAACTCCTGGACGAGTAGAACTGTGTGTTTGTCACTCCATCAAGTCCGGGGGTAAGTTCTTAACATAACTAACAAAACGAGCCCAAACTCGGAACACCTAGTTCAACTCGTCCAGGAGTTCCAGCAGTAAGCACCTAAGTACACGATCAGGTCTCTCCATCAAGCCCGGAGGTTAGGTCTAATCGTAACTAACAAAACGAGCCTAAACTCGGCACACCTAGTACTACTCGTCGAGCAGTTCCACTAGCTGTCACCGAAGTACACCATCAGTTCTCTCCATCAAGCCCGGAGGTTAGGTCTAATCATAACTAACAAAACGAGCCCAAACTCGGCACACCTAGTTCTACTCGTCCAGGAATTCCAGTAGTAGTCACCAAAGTACACCATCAGGTCTCTCCATAAAGCCCGGAGGTTAGGTCTCATAATAACTAACAAAACGAGCACAAACTCGGCACACCTAGTACTACTCGTCGAGGAGTTCCAGTAGCTGTCACCGAAATACACCATCAGGTCTCTTCATCAAGCCCGGAGGTTAGGTCTAATCATAACTAACAAAACGAGCGCAATCTCGGCACACCTAGTACTACTCGTCGAGGAGTTCCAGTAGCTGTCACCGAAGTATACCTTCAAGTCACTTCACCAAGTCCGGAGTTTAGGTCTAATCATAACTAACAAAACGAGCCCAAACTCGGCACACTTAGTACTACTCGTCGAGGAGTTCCAGTAGCTGTCACCGAAGTATACCTTCAAGTCACTTCACCAAGTCCGGAGCTAAAGTCTCATCATAACTAACAAAACCAGCCCAAAGTCCACAGCCACCATCTCACTGCTAGTAGTGGGCTTCTAGTGCCTAGCAGTCTCTGGAGCAGCTATTCGTTTTTCGTATGTAATATATTTTTGTAGGTATAAGAAATGAGAAAAAAAATCAATCTTTCAAATTATCAAAATGTTTTTACTTGATTACGATTCCCACACCCGCAGCTAACCGTGCGTACACTTGTGTGTGTGACCCGTGTCAATGTAATAGTTCGATTCTATACCTATCAATTTTGCAAACGCGTCCTTAATAATGACGAACCTTTCTACCTTTGTTTCAAATGCGTGGTATTTCGACAATAAAAGGGTGAAGACCAGCTGAGCGTCTTGTGGTCCGATGATGGAATGGAGAGGAAGTCATTACATTCTTGCGCAGTCTAGCGTACTAGGTGTGCGTAGTTGCACGTCGTGTTGTAGTTGCCTCAGATAGAATATTTTGACGTGCAACGCCGGGATCACAGTGCAGCGAGGCTTAGTGCGTCATAGCGAGTAGCGCGTCGGGTCAGTCCAAGTAATGATATTGGCAAATTCACACCACTTGTGCCTATCGTCTAATTTGATCGCACGCGAATGGACAAAAAATGACGCGAACTATCGCTATACTGCAGTTGTACTGCGATAGGTGCCATGAAGTAACATGCAGCGCCTCGTAGCGTTTAATGGTTTTTTACCACTACTTTACTTCTTATTTCAATACGATGGTTTATAGCTATGCTTGGATCCGATAGGTGGTGCTGTAGTCAAGTTTTTAACAAATTCTATATTTATGGACCAAAATGACTCACATTAATGGTTTTTTTTTTTTTTTTTTTTTTTATAGGAGAGGGGGCAAACGAGCATGCGGCTCACCTGATGGTAAGTGATTACCGCCGCCCATGAACAACTGCAACACCAGGGGAATTGCAGATGCGTTGCCGGCCTTTTAAGAAGGAGTAGGCTCTTTTCTTGAAGGTCCCTAAGTCGTATCGGTCCGGAAAAATCGCTGGTGGTAATCGATTCCACAAGGAAGTTGTGCGAGGAAGAAAACTTCTTCTAAATCGCACAGTGGTGGACCGCCAATCATCCAGATGGTATGGATGGTATCTCGAGTTCTGTCGCGATGTGCGATGGTGAAATTGAGCGGCTGGAATTAGTCCGAACAATTCCTCAGAGCACTCCCCGTGGTACATGCGATAAAATACGCAAAGAGATGCAACATCTCTACGCAGTGCCAGTGAGTCAAGCCGATCGGACAGAACTCGGTCGTCGACGATTCGAGCTGCTCTGCGCTGGATGCGGTCAAGTGGAAGGAGCTGGCACTGGGAGCCCCTGCCCAGAGATGGGAACAGTATTCCATGTGGGGCCGAACCTGCGCCTTGTAATGTTGCGCGGTGTGCCGGCATGAAATACTGTCCCGCTCTGCTGAGCACGCCAAGCTTTTTAGAGGCCAATTTGGCCTTCTCTTCCAAGTGACCACGAAACTGCACATCACTCGATATGTCGACACCGAGGATTCCGATACTGGCTGAGGCAACAAGAGGAGTGCCTTGAAACTGAGGAGATACGACAAAGGGGTTCTTTTTAGCGGTAATCGCGCAAACTTGTGTCTTCTGGGGATTGAACTGGACTAGATTTAGTCGCCCCCAGTCTGAGACTTTGTTCAAAAAAGTCTCGACTTCAGACACAAGTTTGTTCCGGTACTCAGTGACGTATAGGTATCTACTAATTACGTTAGTTTAGTACCTAATGAGAAAATCAAATTAGAAGAAAATTATTGCGCCACCTACCGGAAAGGCGTTTACGTGGTAGAGCCATGCTGCAGCTATATTAGTAGTATAGTTGTAGCACGAATGGGTCGGCTCGACCGGGGAAGGACCACGCTCTCACAGAATACCAGCGTAAAATAGCAGCTTAACGCTGCTGTGTTTCGTATGGTGAGTGTAGAGAACCGGAGACCCTTTTTACTGGAATTGAGGCATTCCATCTTAGTCCTCACGGGTGACAACGCATCTGCATTTTGATTTGTAATCGAGGACAGATGTAGATGTCTGTGGGCCGCAGCAACCACTTACCACCAGGTGGACTGTGTGCTCGTTTGTCACCCTTATCCTATAAGAAAAAAGGCCTATGTGTGCACAGATCCATCACAGCAATGTCACTTCCTTTGTTTATGCTGATCTAATGAATATATTCAATCACGAAACTCCGGTACATGTTATGCATCGAACAGACACGAGCAATAATACTATATTAACATGTGTTCATGGGTAAAGACTTTCCGAAGAAGGTTATCCGACTTTAAACAGAATAATGTAACAAAAGGATGCTAGCAAATATCCCAATGATTTTAAATATGATAAAAACTAACTTGCTGTTGTAACTAGTTGGAAGAGCACCTCTAGCGATCAGCAACCGCGGAGTCTACTTCACCTGAGGATGCCTCGTGTAGTGTAGAGGCGAAACACGTGTCGTATTATCGACGGTGGTGTGTCTTTCCTAGTGTATTGGTGTTGTGGTAGTTCACGCAATTGAGGGAGCGTGGGCGAAGTGGGCCCTCGCCCATGGCCTCTCACTTAAAGGGGCCTCGCGAGGCCCCTTAAAATGCGATGTCCGCAGACTTTACCACAGATGACTAATTAATTTGATCACTTTTACGCTCGAAAAAGAACGTCACAAATTTAAAAGCGTGTTTTTTTGGGGCCTCGCAAGAAGCCCCTCTTAAGTGCAACTGCGAGGCCGTTGTAACCACCTTCAAAGACCGCGACCGTTAGATTGACAAAATACGAGACTTGTCAGGAATTAATAGCTATGAGTAGGTATGTCGTGTCAAAGCATTTTAAAGATTTATTGGGTAGATATTGGGAACGAAAGAAAAGGTGCCTCGCTGATGCGACTGCGCCCACGTCTATATTAGTCCACGCTACGCTCTTCAAACTAGGTAAGACACATCATTTTACGAGATGCTCTTCAAACTAGGTAAGACACATCATTTTATTTTATTTACGCGGATCTTAGCAAGTTAGTTTTTAACGTCTTTAATACAATGGATTTCCGCAAAGTAGCGCCTGATTGTAAGTTAAGAAATAACGCTATTGTGTTGCAAGCTTTTAGTTATTCAATCATACTGATAAGGCTCATCAAGTCCTCCAGACCGAATTTCGGTCACGGCGGCCAGTCTCAACCTATACTGGGCATATTCATATTGTGCAAGTACAGGTGCACTCTCTATTCCCTCATTCTCATAGCTGGTTGGGGCGGCAATTCGACACGACAAGAGAAAAGCGGGCGCAAGTCCAACGGCTTTACGTCCCTTATGAGTCGCGAGGGTGAAACATCGCCAACTTCTTGACTCCGAGCTGCTACTGAGAATTTCTTGACAGATATACCTAATAAGTATAGTTACTATAGCAGCAGTCTAACAGAAAAACTAATTTAGCACAAGTAAAATTTTTGTTCTATAAGCTGATTAATATGACATGTAAAACACATCAGCTTTTTCCTTAACAAATTTGCCCAGATCTTTTAATCGACATAAGTGATGCACTTCAAATATGCTGCTATCAACTCGGTCGCACTTACTTCAGGCTGTCAAGAGCACTTTGTATCAACATTCCACCGACTGGTAAGTGATTTCAAAATGTTTATATTAATACAAGTAAATTTTATAATAAGATTAAAATACTAAGATAGTAGTGTGGTGTTCTATAGACTAGTAGTAATATAGAAACAGGACCTGCTCTGTTTGAGCATGCAATGGGCGGACGTTGGGCGTATGTGACAAACACGCTATTGTATTATTGCCCTAATAAAATGGCAAACGCTTGTAATGTTTGCTGCGCGTGCCTCTAATGCGCGGTTTCTGAAGTTCCCAGCAATATTCTGACTAGGTTTTGGTTCATTAATGTTTAAAATATACGTCGGCCAACTAGGTACAACTTCGTTTTTGAATACACAACGAACCCTTCATTAACCATATAACTGATAACCAATTCCATAATCTGCCGCTAGATGGGTCTCGTTAAAATAACGAGTCTAAAATTGATTTTACTATTTTTTTAACTTTTATGTACCTACAAGTTTTTTTTTATATAATAATATTTTTTCTAAGAAAAATTCGTGATTGCACTGATTTAGTTATATTAGGTCGGGGAAAAGCTTCTTCGTATTTTATATAAAAATTCAAGACATTTTTTTTACTTAGTTTAATTACATATAGCCATTTTGTTCGATAGCTTGTTGTCATCTTGTAAGTACATAATCCCGTTGCTGTAGAAGGATGTTAACCTAACACTACCCAAAGAATTCTGAAGAGAACGAAACAGGTGAAAATCTGAGGATGCAAGGTCAGGACTATATGGTGCATGCATTAACACTTCCCAACCAAGCTCTCTCAATTTTTGTTGAGTGGACAAATATGTGTGTGTTCTGGCGTTATCATGATAAAAGACCACGCCTTCTCTGTTGATCAATTCCGGCCGTTTTTTCTCAATTTCTTGCTTGAGTCTCATTAGTTGGTGGCAGTAGAGATCCAAATCGATGGTTTTACCCGGCGGTAAAAGCTCATAATAAAAGATGCTCTTCCTATGCCACCATACACACAACATCACCTTATTGCGTGTTAATCAGGGTTTCTCTACAGTCTGTGGAGCTTGACTACCCATTGATCATGATCTTTTTCGCACGTTCTTGTCGTAGGTGATCCACTTTTCATCAGTAGTGATCAATCTTTTCGAAAATGGTTCGGTTTCATTACATTTCAATAGAGAATCGCAAATGAGCACACGATTCATTAGGTTTTTTTCAGTGAGCTCGTGTGGTACCCAAATATCGAGCATTTTTGTATAGCCAGACTTTTTCAAATGGGTCAAAACTGTTTTGTGGTCAATCTTCAATTCCTCGGCTATGTCATAACTACTAATATGCCGATCTTTTTCCACTTTTTCAAAAATGGAATCGACTTTATCCGTATGAGTGTGACCAGAGCGAGCTGCATCTTTGACATCAAAATTCCCGGACTGAAAACGATTGAACCAACTTTGTTCTACTCTTGCTGACACTGCATTAGGTCCATAAACGTCACAATTTTTTTTACCGACTTCAAAAAGGAGGAGGTACTCAATTCGACTGTATGTTTTTTTTATGTGTGTTACCTCATAACTTTTTTCTGGGTGAACCTATTTCGACGATTCTTTTTTTATTTGAAAGCTGGTGCTTCACATGTGGTCCCATATAAATTTGATCAAGGTCTGATCAATAGTTTTTGAGTTATTCTCAATAATTTATATTGAAGTCGGTTGTACAAAATTTTAAATTATTGTAATAAAACTTCAGAATGTATCGAATTTCTTCGTTAGATTCGCTCATTTTGGCGGACAGAAAAACAATTGAAAAATGGCGGGAAAGTGTTATTTTCTTTTTATTTTTCTTAATGTCCTATATGTATTGATATTAAAACCAGCCAGATACAAACAGTACAACCAAAGAAATTTTTCTTCAATTTCATACAAACTAAACACGAATAAACTTTTTCCCCGACCTATTAAATTATGATAATTCGTAAAGATGTTCATATAATATCCGCTAATACGAGTATATATTAGCGGATATTATATGAACATCATTGTGAAAACGTCAAACTCATAGTTTCTGTTTCGCACGTGTCATAATGTTTACTTCGGTGTAAGAGTTTAAGTTTAGTGGTCTTTGCTGATGCATCTCTTACCAGGTCGTCACTCAGAGGTGGATTAAATGTCGACAGTGCCCTAAGTTAGCAGCTCTTCAGCGCCCCTCTGGCGGCCATATTTACTGATTATTACTACTTATTTTGTAGTGAATTAACTGTACATTTTGTAATGAATTGGCAGTAATGAAAGAAAAAAGAACAGCTGTTGTGTATAAAACAGTAAGTCTGGAAATTTATTAAAATACTAAAGGCTTAAATCTCTCGCATCAGCAACATGTCGCTCTTTCACCCAGGACCTAGTCAAAAATAAAAGATACGCCATAAAGTTATGGGGTACACAACTTTGTTTTTCTTTAAAAAGACGTTATACTCACACTTGAATTATTCTCTTGTATCGTAGAGACAGTTTACACACATAAATTGCATGAGGAGGAACATCTAGAGTCAGAACCGGAACAATTATTTCAAGACCATACGAATAAGTGTTCCGTGCAGGATTTAAACCAACGGCCGTCAGCGGCGCAACTCATTGCTAAGGCACTACACCACGGGGTCGTCTAATCTGTGACTTTATGTTTTATATATATATATATTAAATTATATTCTTCTGCATCAGTCAGTAAGTCTACTGCTGGATATGGGTCTCTTCCATTGTACGGAGGATTTTTGCCTTAATCGTCAGTGTTGAATACCAGCTTAATGCTGATGTGTTTCGTATGGTGAGTGTAGAGAACCGGAGACTTTTTACTGGAAATTAGGCATTCCGCCTTAGTCCTCAGGGGTGACAACGCATTTGCATTTTGATTCGTAATCGAGGATAAATGTATATGTCTATGGGCCACAGCATCCACTTACTATCAGGTGGACTGTGCTCGTTTGTCACCCATATTCTATAAAAAAAGTTAGCAGGTGGATTGACGATTGCAGCACTAGATGTCTGGCATCATTGACGTTGCCGCTGTCGTCGGTATGGGTATTTTACACCTGGTGTACACCAGATGGTTCTTACCGCCATCTATCGGAAGCCATAAGATTTTGCTGTCATTTCCCATAGTCGCCTCTTACCTACCCATTGTACTATTCGCATTTGACATTTTTTTTAAAGTAAAACTTCTTTAGGCGCGACTGGAGGGAATGATGAGCTTTTTTTTCCATAGAATAAGAGTGACGAGTGAGTACACAGTCCACCTGATGTTAAGTAGATGAGAGTAGATGTGATGTGACCCATAGACATCTACATCTATCCTCGATTCAGAATCAAAATGCAGTAGCGTAGAGTTGAACCTCAAAATACTAAAATGGAATGCCTTGTTACCAGTTAAAAAGGTACCTCTAAGTTTTCCATACAAAAGAGCTGCATTGTTCTGCTCTTTCACACTGGTATTTTGTGAGAGAGTGGTCCTACCGTCAAGCCAACCCATTTGTGCCGCAGCCATATACAGTGTTACGTGGTAGAGCCAAACTACAGATATACAGTGTGTCCGGTCACGACCTAGCGATAATTTAAGGTTACAAAATATACCTAATTTCATCGACAAAAACACCCATATATGGGGGTCTACCCCCATCCTGTCGGAATGGCCGCCATTTAATTTTTTTTTAATTCTTGTAGATACTTCTGCCAAAAGATGCAGATTTCTCTGGACAGAAAGGTCCTACAGATGTAAAAAAAATGTTATTTAAATGGTAAAAATAGCATCTATCAAATAAGAATAAACATCATGGAAAGTTCTCCCTATAAAATATCTTTAAAAAATTTACAATGCTAATTTAAGTAAAAAAAATTTGACTGTTTTTTTATTTTTCTCAACATACTTCAAAAACTAGCACATTTTCTCAACATGGCAAAAAGGTACACAAAGGTAGGAAGAACTAAGGAAAGTCATAATTAGTTGTTTATTATGACAGACCTCGCGGGAAATCAACCCTTTTTAAAACGCTTTTATTTTTTTCTTTCGTGACTTACTTCCTCTTAGTCGGGGGTTTTTAAAATTTTTATTTAATCCTTTTTCGAATACAACTTTTTTAACCGTCGTGGGTTTTTCAAAATTTTTAATTTTGCTTTTTATTTTGGACTTTTTAGAGAATCCCAGCGTTACTGACTAAATATTTGTATACATTTCTATCTACTCAACAATTTACGAGTGGAAGAACTGAGCATGGAACAGTATCAGCTACTTCTGTTGAGGACTCGTGTTCTTATAGAGAAAAACTTTGTCGATGGGGGAAGCTGTTCGTATATATATCCCAACTTACAACTCGTCAACGCATTCAATCAGAAAATGTTAATTATGTTAACCAAACTAACAACGAAATTGTACGTGATAAATGCAAGAGATGAGTCCAGGGAACCCAACAACTATGGATGGAAACCGCCACATGCTGCTATTCCAGTGGACCTAAATAACACAGGACACCTAGTATCACACATAAAGTTGGGTATCGGTACACGAGTGATGTTAAGAATGAACATCGAGGTCAGCGAAAGATTAGTCAATGGCAGCATGGGAGTAGTTCGGAGTTTTCAGTGGAAAGGGTTAAGAAGAGACCAGTTGGAAGATGGAGAGCTGCCCAAAAAAGTTCTAATCCAATTTGATGACCGCTTTATCGGCAGAAGTTACCATGATGAGTTATGGTTGGGTAGGTATGACTCCAATGAGTATATCATTTTAAGGCAACAAAGGTGCTGGCAAAATAGAAAGATTAATTATTCCACTCATATTAGGTTGGCCCGTTACAGTGCATAAATTGGAAGGCACTACAGTCGATAAGGCGGTCATAAATTTTAGACCCAAAACATTTGCCAAAGGGCAAGCTTATCTGTCTTTTACTAAGAGTACAATCTTTAGATGGTGTAGTAGTAACCGATACGAATCAAATAAAACTCTTAAAAAATCCACGTAATAGCATAGCGTTGGAAATGTTAGAGCGATTGAGAAGCACGTTGCGCGGGTCACAAATCGAAGAAGCCGAAGAAAGGCCACAAAGATGTCTTTGATCTAGATCTGTTATTATGGCATTAACATAGCGATTACTCTAAGAACCCAAATATACTATTTGATAGCAATAACCGCATCTAAACCGGTAAAGGCGTCTTGGAGAAAAATTCGCCAAAATGAATAAAATATGTTTATTGCAGCACTCCCTGGCGAGTTAACACCATAACAACTATTTAAGAACCATCGCCAATTAATCACAAACGCTTTACAGAAAACCGCATCTCAATCGGTCAAACCGTTTTGGAGATAAATGGGAACATTCGTTTGCACAAATATGCTTATTGCAGCGCCCCCTGATGAACTAACACCATAAAAACTATCCGAGTACCATCGCCGATGAGTCACAAACCCTTTATAGAAAACCGCATCTCAATCGGTCAAACCGTTTTGGAGATAAATGGGAACATTCGTTTGCACAAATATGCATATTGCAGCGCCCCCTGGTGAGCTAACACCAGAACACTTATCTAAGAGGCATCTCCAATAAATCACAAACCTTTTACAGAAAATCACAATCGGTCAAACCGTATTGGAGATAAATGGGAACATTCGTTTACACAAATATGCTTATTGCAGCCCCTGGTGAGCTAACACCAGAACACTTATCTAAGAGGCATCTCCAATAAATCACAAACCTTTTACAGAAAATCACAATCGGTCAAACCGTATTGGAGATAAATGGGAACATTCGTTTACACAAATATGCTTATTGCAGCTCCCCCTGGTGAACTAACGCCATAAAAACTACTTAAGAACCATTGCCAATAAATCACAAACCCTTTACAGAAAACCGTATCTCAATCGGTCAAACCGTATTGGAGATAAATGGGAACATTCGTTTGCACAAATATGCTTATTGCAGCGCTCCCTGGTGAACTAACACTATAAAAACTATCCAAAAACCATCGCCGTTAAGTCACAAACCATTTTCAGAAAACTGCATCTAAATCCGTTTAACTGTTTAAGAGATAAATGCGAACATTCGTTTGCACAAATATGCTTATTGCAGCGCCCCCTGGTGAGCTAACACCAGAACACTTATCTAAGAACCATCGCCAATGAATCACAAACCCTTTACAGAAAACCGTATCTCAATCGGTCAAACCGTTTTGGAGATAAATGGGAACATTCGTTTGCACAAATATGCTTATGGCAGCGCCTCCTGGTGAACTAACACCATAAAATCTATCCAAAAACCATCGCCGATGAGTTACAAGTCCTTTACAGAAAACTGCATCTCATTCGGTCAAACCGTTTTGGAGATAAATGGGAACATTCGTTTGCACACACAAACAAACAACCTCTCACCCTAAACGCCGCGGTACCTTCTCTATTCCGTCGCGGGTAAAAATGTCGGTTGACGTCGCATACAACCGTTGAGCCACGAGCAAAAAGTGGCTCGCACAGCATAGTCTGGCTCTCGAATATTTTGCACGCGACGAAAATGGTACGGATGCATGCCTTCGCGTTTTAAAATTTTCCACACAACTCATTTTGACAAATACAGCATCATTGCTATTCGCCTTACACTGAGCCTGGGATCTCGGTAATAAGTTGAAGAACTTCTTCTTCTTGCACTGACACTATGCGGGAGCGTTCATTTGGCGGCCTTTGGATGCCATATTGCGACAATCTTAAGTGAATATCAACAAAAGTTTGTCGACTGGGTGTAGGCCGGTCAGGATACCTCTGACGATACATTCGTACGGCGGCAGCAGCGCTTTCATTACATCTGCCATACACGAAATGCATGTCAGCTATGTGATGAGACGAATAGTTATACATTTTTTTATCCGAAGAGTACGTAGTCACTGCAAACTACAACAAACTCAGCAGGATATCTCGGTGAAGGAATAGCACACAAAACGGAACGGAATAGTAGCAATCGCAACGCAGAGCGGAGGACAACTGATCTAACAAACATTTATCTTCGATACCTGCGCTGGTCAAACATGATTTTTTGTCCTACTTATTCACCGCCCTAACAATAATACAAATCATTTTCTGTCCTTGTCACATAAACCCTATTCAATGTAGCAGGTAGCTCTACATAGGTTTGGGACCGTCGCAAAGGGTCATATTCAAACAGCCCTAACTCTCGAGTTATGCTATTAAGAACAATAATTTTAATGTCAATTTGTAAGTAATATCCTTAAGTATTACGACAATATTAAAAAATTTAGTATCAATGTGCTAGTTTTTGGAGTATGTTAAGAAAAATAAAAAAAAGTCAATTTTTTTACTTAAATTAGCATTGTAAATGGTTTAAGATGTTTTGTAGGGAAAACTTTCCATGATGTTTATTTTTATTTGATAGATGCTATTTTTACCTTTTAAATAACATTTTTTTTACATCTGTAGGACCTTTCTGTCCAGAGAAATCTGCATCTTTTGGCAGAGGTATCTACAAGAAGTAAAAAAAAATTAAATGGCGGCCATTCCGACAGGAGGGTTGACCCCCATATATGGGTGTTTTTGTCGATGAAATTAGGTATATTTTGTAACCTTAAATTATCGCTAGGTCGTGACCGGACACACGGTATATCTGTAGTTTGGCTCTACCACGTAAGAAAGTAGTGATGGATTCTTTTACAACTGCCTCCACACGGCAAATTATTAAAGTTAGAAAATTAAAGAAGTTGGAAGAAATGGACTTTCTGATTTTATGTTTTTACTTTAAGGAAGTAGATATAAGACATGTTTTTTATCCATAATATTTAAATAATAAACTTTTAACTCTTTCGGGCCCAAACCCAAAATTAAACTTTATACATATGTAAAAGATATATTTTAGTACAAAGCTGGTATATATACAACTAATTTTAAATAAATAAATAAGAAACAAACATAAATTAAGCTATTTATTTATTGTAATGATTTTTTAGTAAGAATTGTAATGTATTGATCTAATACCTATGAATTTATAGAGAGCTATTACAACACCCATATCACATTTTTAGGTACTTATATCCTATTTAAGTTCAACAATATACACAAATTTTAATATCCAACAAAATAATTTAACATTTGGGAATGATTAGTAATAGTTATAAATATTCATTATCTTCAGGTTATGTGCAGAGTTCTAAATCTAGTATATTTATACTGAGTAATAATTGAGATATCGCCTTCTACTCAATTGTCAGTCCTCATTTGTATTTGGGTTAGTTATGGAAGTGTTTACAGTTGGCCCGTAATAGATAAGTTCCGGTATCTGTCCACCTTGAACTCCAGTTCCATTTGTGCTTTCTGATGAACAATGAAATTGAAAAGTCACTGTACCCATATAGACTTCACTCAGACCTTCTTGTCCAAAATAACTGAGCTCACTTCCATCTAGGATAGCAGAAGCTGTGTAAAAACATTCTGGTTCAATTTGTATTGGGTTTTCAAAATATACATGAAAGGTATTACTTGATCCATCAGAGAAAAATTTAGTATTATTTTCAGCAAGTACTCTGCCTAAACGCTTCAATTCAATCTTAACATTATAGTCAGCAGCACCATTTGATGAGCCATATAGTCCAAAACCAACTACAAAAATCCTTTTATCCACACAAAACTGTATAGAGTCGCAGCGGCCTCGATACCTCCATTGATTACTTCTGTATGCACATGACTGAAATCTGTGACAAATCTGGAATATAAATAAATATGTTTGTAATTAATCTTGTTAATATATTTTTTATATGTATTATTTTAAAGTGTGATAATTACCTGAGCCTTTAGGCCAGCCCTGGCTTTGATAGGATAAGATAATTGTGGTTTGTTAGCTGCAGTAAAATGTAAGAATATGTCTATTGTTTCTTGGGGAGTCAAAATACCAAGTTGCGCCGCACTATTTGCAAATTCTTCTAATGTCATTGTTGGGAATCTAATCAAATATATGGCGCAGCCTAGCATGGCTCGCTTGTTTATGGGCGTTGCCTCTATTTCTCGCCGTACACATTCAGCTTGTGCCCATGCTAATGCAGCTTCAAAAAGATTTATTTCTTTACAGTTAAGAGTTTCTCTGGCCAATACTGATTCCAGAGTCGATACATCAATATCAACAAATCCTTCTGACGTTAGGGCCATTTCTGCCTATAATAAAAATTGTAACTAGTATTATTTAAGGTATTAGGTATATTGAAACTGCAATACAATTTGCTTAATGGTTTATTCAGATCTTAATAAGATTCAAATGTTACAAGGTTACATTTGACAACAACAACAGCTTTACATGCTTGACACTAATCATGCAAAAACAACACTTACAAAATGTATTGCAGTTAATCTAAGTATAACATTAGTTAATAATCTTATTGTTTTTAAACATGGATGAACTGGAAATATTATGTGGAATGTCATATTATGCTCTTGAGGGATTTATAACAATTATAGTAAATATATAGGTATAATATGCTAAATCACAACCAAAATTCGAGTACCCAATTTTTTAACATTCATGATTTCTATTTTTGTCATTTTAATTTACAACAACTCTAATTACAAAATCTGTGAAGGCTATCTATGGATATGTCTTTGCAATCTGGACTTGAAAAGTTTCGACTAGATGATTGAGAGAGCTCCATTTGTAGACTACTATAAGATGAGGATGGTTCAAGGCATATGGTTGCTAAATTTTCAGACGACTCACATACCTGCGCATCTATCACTTCCCAACATCTTTGCATCAGTTCGGGTTCTTCAAATAACCGGGATTGGCTAAGCAGTAAACATGCATTTTTTGCTGTGAGGCTTGTTTCCAGATAGTTGACACAAGCCCGAGCTAAATGTGGTACAATATACTTCTTTGCAACATACAAAGTTGATAATACTGTATCAGCTTCTAACTGTATTTCATCACAATATAAATACCTGCAAAGATAAATTAGTTTAAGTGAATCATCATCATCATTACAGCCCTTCACAAGTCCACTGCTGAACAAAGGCCTCCCCAAGGAATACCACAAAGCACGGTCCTGAGCCACATGCATCCATCGACTTCCTGCATGTCTTACCATTCTCACTCTCGTCTAGTTGGGGACGCCCTACAATTCGCCTGCAGGTACGAGGCTGCAACTCGAGATCCTTTCTTCCCCATTGATTGTCGGTTGTTCAAGCTATATGGCCAACCCATTGCCACTTCAGCTTACTAATCCGTTGGGCTATGTTGGTTAAGTTTAAGTTAATAATACTAACAATTGCCAATGTGAACCTATTTATACAAATAAATAAAATTGAAGTGGCTCTTTGTAATGTCAAAATAACAGTATTGTACTAAATGCATATGAAAGTATATATATATGGTACTCATAACAAAAAAACAATTTTTTAAATTTTTGTCTGCGTTTGTTCCGGTTAATCTCTTAAATGGCTGGACCGATTTTGACAGGGCTTTCACTAACAGGTAGCTGATGTGATATGGAGTAACTTAGGTGACTTTTATTTTAGAAAAAAAAATTAGGGTTCCATGCAAATAAATATTAAAAACCATGAAATCCAATATTAATAAATTCCACACAGACGAAGTCGTGGGAAACAGCTAGTTTCATATAAGTATCAATCTTTTATTCTTTAAACTTCTCCTTTGGGGTCTTGGGCTAAATCAATGGGGAAATGGGAAAATGCTACTAACGGTAGTGAGCTTTGGTTTTTGTTTGATATTGCCCTATAATGCTAAATAAATTTGTTTTTAAAGGTTAGAAATCTTAAATAATGGATCTAGAAGTATTATTATTCTTTTCCTGTCAAGCTAACATACCTAATATTTTTGACCTCATCATCACATTAGACTAGATTTGGAATCAAATGTAAGCTCAACTTAATTACTGAAAAATATTGTTTCTTTACTTACTTTAGTAAGATAAGAAAAGCTGATGGTTCCACATCTGGTACTTCAATTTCTGGCTTGCATTCAGCTAATCCTCCATAAAACATAGCATAGAATACTGAGCTGCCTGTAGCCAATACATATTTATGTGCTGGAATGATTTGTGTATGTCCTGGGAAAAAATATTTATAATTATTTCTTGCTTTATCTTTCCCCACTATTTTATTAATAATGAACTTAAATTTAATTAATAAAAAAATGAGATTGATGTATTACCAAAAATTAAAAAAATACTGTTTATGGCCTTTTTAAATCAAGACATTTGATAGACAAAATAATTTATATAATAAATCTTAATTTCACTAATAAACTGTAAATATATACATGTATCTTTACATCATGCTTTTAAGATTTAGTGAATAATGTAGCAATAACTTAATACACTTGTTGTTTTAATTACCTGGGCTACCAACTATAAATGTAATATCAGCCATCAATTGATTGTTGAACATTGCTGCATTCCTTTCACGAATTGTGGGTTTAGTGGCTTGCCAATTTGGATCAAGAGTAGCGGCGCCTGGTGGGGGTGCAGGAGAAACTGTAGGTGAGGTCGCAGAATTGGAAGAACCGCAAGGAGAAGGTGGCCCACTATAACATTGAGACACTTGTGTGCCTGTTTCACGCTGGGATATTGTATGTGGCGGGGACAATGAAATACCACCACCATTGTTAATATTTTCTGCTGTGAACAATTTTGTTATTAAATTATTTTTACTTATTGGTTAGATAACATTTCAGCTTATAAATTTAACAGAATAGGCTAATTATTTATTAAAATATTTTATTAATTTATTACAGCCAGCCTAATTAAAGTCCACGGCTGAACTTAGGCCTTCCCCTTAGATTATAGGGGGAATATTTTGCCATAGTTGTGTCACGCTTGGCAGTCGGATTGGTAACCGTAGTTTTTTTTAAATATTTTGAGTTGTTATCAGGAAGATAATGCTGTCCGTCCCCTGCTTATGTCTCTCTCTTTTGTCTTTTGCAACAGCCGCGGAATGACATGGGGTGCTGGATTCTCTTACGCCGCCACTCCACGGCGGTATATAAAATATTATCTCTCAGTAATTGACAAAAACTTTTTACTTTAAATACCACGCTTTGTTACGCAAAACGCAAAGGCTTAGTGTATCTAAATTTTAATCAATATTTACATATACAAAAATCTCACCATTCATCCAAGTATTTGTTTGAGCGACGGACATACTATCCCTACTGTCTTGTAACCTTTTTGGAGGTTTTGAAACAATTCTAGAACACAAATTCGACATAGTGTATCAACGAATCTATTCAATAATTTAATTTATAAACATCTGAACATACACAGAGCGTATTTCAATGACGTAAGTCAGCCATCTTGTTTCTGTTCTGTTTTCCGAGGTCGCTCTGCGCGCTAGTGGTGTGCCAAGTCAGATAAACATAGTTATTCTACTCTATGAGACTCGAGTATTCTAGTGCCTTGTAGTTGCTTATGTATTCGAGTTCTCAAATTAAACTGTTCGGAAACAAAAACGAATTAAATCTGGCAAATTATTTTATTTTTGCTGATGTTTTTAGAAATGAGAAACATTAGGGTACTTTAATTCGATGTTTTATTTAAGAGTTTGATCTATTATAGCAATTTAATACCAGGTTCTAGACAGAGACCTGACGTCTGATTCGATTTTTTTTATAACGACTACTAAAATGTTCGAATACCAAAAATGGCCAGCTCAAGACATCACTCTGCGCGCACATTTGAAGTGTATGGTGTGGCATGGTGCGGTTTTTTAGTGTTGCCAACATTTGAATTTTTTCCCCTATTTAATTATGTGAAACTTAGATTATAGTTTAAGGTTTAAGTCAAGTTTTGTTTTTAAACATGAATGAATTGGAAATATTATCGTGGATTTGTAATAAATATAGATAATATGTAGATATCGACCACCCCCTACTCCGCTCTCATACTACATGTTTTAACTCTTTTCTGAAACAAAGCATGCATGAAGTTATAGCAGTGACTGGAAAGTGTTTCGAAAATTGGTTAAGATGCATGTAAATTTGTATAGATGCTGGTAGAAAATGATTTGAAAAGATTTATAACATTTTTTTACGTGGTAGAGCCACGCTGATGCTATTTTATGGTTGTAGCACGAATGGGTCCGCTCGACCAGGTAAGAACCAGTCTGTAATAGAATTTCCGATTGAGATGGACTACCGTGTCTTCCGTGGAATTAAAAAATAAAGTTATTTTAATTGAATATCGCGTAGTTTATAGCAAATTTAAAAAAATCTTAGTTACAAAACACATTTAGGTTTAGTTGTTACTTATTATATAATATATCTATTATCCTATAATATAAATCCGCACCCTATTGAGAACAGAACTAAAATAGCTGTATTTGAAAAATAAGATATTTTTATTTTCAGTCTTGAACTTTGTTCACTATAATTAAATATAATTCAACTTTGCGTGACTTTGCTTTGTGCACATACTTGAAAAATCACACAACTATATAGTCGCATGAGGTCAGCTGAACTTCTCTTTATGTAAAACAAATGAACTAAAAAATACGAAAATAAAACTCACACGGAACTCTTATAATTTAAAATCGCAATGATCTTTTGCGATGCGCTTACCTAATTAAAGGATTAATAAACGTTATCACAGGCTATTCTTAATTAATCATTCCATTTTAAGAACCTTTAATTAAAGCTAAATTCTAAACCGCAAAACGTTATCTCCCAAAAATCACGGTGCTATCACTATCCCCTTAATTTATGGGGAAACACCTCCGTGGTTACACTGACACCACGTTCCCGTGCGTTTGCACCAAAAACATCCAACTTGAAATGTTTCGGTAGTTATCGTATAAAATAAGTCACACAACATGTTTTGTTGGTGCTTGCGTTTGCACTTTACGACACTGTGTCATTTGATGCTGTTTGCGTTCACAGTGCATAAAAACTTATATAATGTATGTATATGTTTGACATTGAGTCTGTTAAGCATTACGATCGCACTGTTGCTTGATTTGTCTCACAATTTGTTTTTATGCTTGTTTTTATGCTTGTTTTTGATGTTAACCAAAAAGTAAATTTAATATTAGTTTGTTTGTTCAATTTCTATGCGTTTCCACACTATTCATCTGAAAATGATGTAAAATTTAGTGTGTTGTTTTGCGTACGCTCGTGAATGCTTCTGCCAAAAATGGTATTGTAATCCATACCAGGCACAGCTATTTATTAAAATATTAAATTAAATTTAATTATGTAAATTAAATAAATATTAAGCACGGATACAGACGGTTTCAATTTTGTTTTATTTTTCTTTATATTTCAGAGTATTTCTTTTTTACGCCCTAGTATAAAATAGATTAAATTTATAGTCAAAACCAACAATTTTAATAATGCTTAGTATTACATTACTTATGATAGCAAACAAATATATCCACCGATTTTCATCTCAATACGTATTGAATTGTGTTGAAATGTTTTGGTTTCCAAAACTTGTTGTGAAACAAGTTTTGTTTTATGATGTGTGAAACAAGTTTCACTTCAAAATATTGTTCAACAGTGCAAACGCTACGATACACTGTCAAAAAACTCAATTTTAAACATGTTTTTTATTTGAATGTTTTACCATTGCAAACTCGCGGTGAATACAATATGCAACATGCATGCTTTGTGTCGAAGTATTTTTGTTACCAAAACTTGTTGTAAAACATGTTTTATTCTATGAAATATCAAACATGTTTCAATTTAACATATTGTTTGAGAATGCAAGCGCAATACTATTCATTGTCAAAAAACTGAATTTTAAACATTTTTTTATGTGAATGTTTTACCAGTGCAAACTCACGGTATGTGAAAAAGAACTAATTTTGTAATTTGTAACCCCCAAAGAGTATATAAATCACTACGTTGAGTAACGTCCTTTAAACAATCCGTTGGTGACTGAGGCGGGCCCGTATTCCCCAGAGAGAGATGCTGCCCCCACAGGAGACGTCCCAAGAACGTTCTTCTTGATCCCGACGAAGAGATACCTTCCATAAATAGGTCGATCCCGCCCACCCCCTCCACAGGAGAGGGAATCCGTATATATAATGCTATCACATACACACATTCAGACACCACACTAGTACAGAACACCGCGTTCCACGCGTTCTACCGTAGTTTTGCGACCCGCCTCCCACATTGTGATAGTGGTTCAAGCCGAGGTTCGTACCTCCTTCTGAGGGGCCTTTGAAGCACATCCAGCCCAGCAAGATTTAGTACATATATCGAAGAGAAATTTGTTATATTAATAGAACTTGGGTACAAGTACACAAGCTCAGATGTGAGATGTGTTTTAGATTTAATTTTAGATATAAGTTATTATCTTTATATTTATATTTATTTTTAATATAACTTGTTACATTCCAAAAATTTGTACTTATAGTTTTTTTAATACATAGATACCTAATTAATCATTTATTTTAAATCATTGTTATTCTTATTTTAATAAATACGTTTATAGGTATGTAACTAGCCTAAGAAATATTTTATTTTTAAAAACAAATATTTTAATAATATAATATTCTTGCTCAATTTAATATTTGCTAAAAGGTATTATCTAAATCGTAGGTAGTGATTATACACTCTTTGGTATTATCGTGTAATGCTCACGTTACTGTGAGCTTGCACTGACGAAATATTCACAAAAAACATGTTTAAAACACTGTTTTCTGACAATGTAACGAAACGCGTTTGCATAGTCAAAGAACATGTTGTAGTCAAATGTTTGACACTTTATTGTACAAAACATATTTTAAAATATGTTATGCGAAACAAAAGTTTGAAAACAAATGTTTAGAAATATTGTCAAAAGATAAGTTTGACGTTAATTTTGTATTTGTAGGCATAACAATAATAGCACAGACTTACTAAGAGGATGAATAATAGATTCAAGTAATGAAGAAGTTTTATTTTTTTTAACTACTAGTATTTTAAATTTACAACAAAATAATAGAAAGAAACCGAGGTTCTAGACGCGCAACTTTTTATAAAATAGAAAGATTCGTGGTGATTCCAGTTTGTTACTGATTGCTGACAGACAGAGTTGCTCATTCAAGATATGCAAGGTTACAAAAATTTCTCAAAATTTTTCATTAAGATTTTGAAATATTATCATCGAAAGATGCCCCGATTATTAAAAAAAATGACACAAACTTCAGGCAATCTATTGCAGCTAAAGATCAATTAGTGGTTACTCTGCGGTACTTAGCATCTGGAGAAGTTATGGTTTTTCTCCGATAGCGGAGTAATAGTGTTTTGTGATGTTTACAAACTAAATTGAATAAAAAAAAAACAAATCGTGAAACATAAAAAACTATATCTATAATAGATCTATAGATAAACAAATAGAATGTCTATGTTGTATTCAATGCGAGTACAGATATCAACAAATCTTAATATCTGTTGAAAATTTTACAGTTTCTGTGAGTGTGAACGCGACCATCGACAAAATACGTTGCATGACTTATTTTATGTGTTATGTTCCAAAACATTACATGTTGAATGTTTTTTGGTGCAAATGTTGAGTTATTCATAACAACGCTGTGAAAAAATAATTGATCCATTTCGTTCTATTATGTAATGGTAAATGAAAACATCGTGAAGCAATCTGTATGTCTGAGGCCTTGGACGTACTAATTACATCCATGGTCTGAGGAATAAAATAGTTTGAGGATACGTAATAGTCCAGTAAGAGAGATTTTAAATCGACATTTGTTGAGGAAGGCTGATTTTTCGAGCATATCTTCGATTTTATATGTAAAACAAGGGTCAGTAGTCAAAAAATGAAAATTAGCCTCAAAACCAGAAATAGAAATAGCGAAAAAACATTTAAATAAAATCGATAGAGAATAAAAAACTACACAAAATTATCTTAAGTCATGTTCGTCTAATTTTTAATAGGAAAAGAGATATTTGCATTTGAAAATTGCAATTAAGCTGGCCACGACCTTAAAAATACACGAATTTTTAAACATTCATTAAAAATAAACTAATTAACATTTTTTTTACTTTTTTGTAATTGTTTCAATTTAGTCTGACCGACATTTCTAGAGAGAATTTTTTTTTTTTTATTTTTAAAGTTATTAACAATTTCAATTTGTAATAATTTTTTATTCTTTTAATTTTTTTCCATTTACATATCTTGTTTAAAATCTTATAGTCATTCTTTTCATGCGACATCCACTATTTACCAGAGATTTTACCTGTGTAAAATATCTACTATAAAATAAATTGCCCCCGAGTCTACGACTTTGTAACTGTCGTTTATTCGTCTTTGTCACTCCCAAAGTGTCTCTGTCGCTCCTATAGCTTTCAGCACAGCTGATGCGCAGACAATCACCGCGCATATCGTGCCGTTTTGGGCATTGGTGGGACATACACAGCATATACAATGTGTCCGGTTACCGGTATCGGAGCTTTTAATGCTATAAAATATAATCAATTTCATCGACAAATCATGTCTCAAATCTCATTTAGACCTAGCTGTATTTAAATGGCAGCCATTTAAATTTTCAGTGTCACCACCTCGACCCCGCGCATTAAAATTACAATATTCACCGATGTAGAAGTCCTACATTCTTAAAAGATGTCTCATTGGATAGATAAAGATACGCGTAATAAAATAAAAGCAAACTTTTAACTGCAAAATATATTTAGATCCTAAAAGACTAAGAAAGAAAAATGTAAAAAATCGGTTATTTTTTCACATTTCCGACTTTAATGAAAAAGTAAGTCATTTACCTAATGATTTTTTACATTAATCAGATAGATCAAATTTTCCTAACCAAAAACATAAAAATCTTAATTGTAACCAAAAAAAATCAGTATTATAACTGTTTGAATATGACCTTTGAAAAATTTGTCGCCCTGGTTGCAGACAGACAAAGTGAATTGATGAGAAGAATGAAACACAACATTTCAAAATGCACGTAACTAAAAAGTTATTTATAAAAACTGTTCGAAATGACCTCCGCGATGTTGGAGACATGTTGTAGCCCTTATTGCCACATGTTGAGTTGCACGTCTGATCATCTCCTGATCTTGTCGCAATTCATTTCCAACTTCGATTATTTTATTAATCAACTCTTCTCGTGAGTTTGGCACGTTCGCATAAACTCTTTGCTTCATAGTGCCCCATAGAAAAAGTCTAAGGAGTTAAACCGGTGAACGCGGAGGCCAAGCGATCCCTCCACCGCGACCAAACCACGGCGAATAGCGCTCATTTAAATAATTTCGCACATTTACTGCAAAATGTGCAGGTGCACCGTCAAGTTGGAGAATCATCCTTGCTCTGTGAGTTAATGGAAGCTCCATTAATTCTTCCAAAAACTGTGTTTGCAAAAACTCTAAAAATCTTGGGCCATTCATAGTTTCTGGTAAAATTATCGGCCCAATTAAAATATCGTCTTTATTCCAGCCCAAACGTTCACTCGAATTTCATGTTGGAAAGTACTTTCTAACAGCATGAGGTTTTCTTGAAGCCACAGATGCTCGTTACGGTGATTTGTATAACCCGATCTCGTGAAAGTGGCTTCGTCAGTCCACAAAATTCTTTTAAAAAAATCTGCATCTTGTCTTGTTCTTCTATTGATCCACGAACAAAAAACTGCCCTTATAGCATAATCAGGTTCGCGAATGTCTTGTACCCGCCGAAAATGGTAAGGATGCAAACCTTCCTCTTTAAAACTCTCCACACTGACCATTTTGTTAAATTAAGCATATTGCTTATTCGTCTTACACTGAGTCTGGGATCTTGTGTAATTAAACGTAATATCTTCTTCCTCCTCAGGTGCCACAAGCCGAAATCTTTCTTTAGCGGGTGTTCTGATCCCAAGTTCAGCTATCCGCAAATGTATCCTTACAAAAGTGCGAGCATTTGGTGTAGGCCTGTTGGGAAACATTCTGGCGTACTCTAGACAGCTCTGTTTGCGTTGCCGTTGCACAATCCATACACAAAGTGGATATCAGCGACATGCTGGTTTGAGTATTCACCATCTGCCATTTTGAAAATATCAAAATAACTAGAAACTTCACCACAAACTTAAAAGTTCCACAAAACGGTTTTTTACAATAACAACAACAAGCGATCTTAGAGGGGCAAAAGTAGTGTAATCACAACGTGTGGCGAGGGACGACTGTTTTTGTTGTCCCAAGTACACTTGTTTAGAACATCAAACAATGGGCTTTGGGTTTTTCTACCTGCTCTTGAACTATCATAAATGATCCTGCACGTGCAGCTTGCGCTTTTAAGAGGTCGTGTTTGATAAAGTACAATTCTTAAACTATTTAATTTACAATTAAGATTTTAACGTTTATGTTAAGGAAATATCTTGCTCTATCTAATAAATGTACAAAATTGATAGGTAAATGACCTACTTTTTTCATTAAAGTCGAAAATGTGAAAAAATAACCGATTTTTTTTTACATTTTTTTTCTTTTCTTAGTCTTTTTAGGATCTAAATACAATTTTGCAGTTAAAAGTTTGCTTTTATTTTATTACGCGTATCTTTATCTACCCAATGAGACATCTTTTAAGAATGTAGGACTTCTACATCGGTGAATATTGTAATTTTAATGCAAGGGTCGAGGTGGTGACACTGAAAATTTAAATGGCTGCCATTTAAATACAGCTAGGTCTAAATGAGATTTGAGACATGATTTGTCGATGAAATTGATTATATTTTATAGCATTAAAAGCTCCGACACCGGTAACCGGACACATTGTATATATGAGCATTAAATGGGATGACGTTGGTGTTTCATTACATTGTTTTTTTAATTGAAATTTTGTCTCAATGATAAGAAATGATGTAAAATTATACGAATCATTCGCGTAGGAAATTAAATTTCCAAAAAAAAGGAATTTAATTTTTTCCAAATCTCCAATATTTAGCGTTCAATTAGGATTCTTGATTTTTAATTTTTCTAACGGGAAGGGACGCCCTAGAGGAAGGTTTATCGACCAAATTGGCGATATATTGAAAATGGGCCAGATTAGGAGTACCCTTAACCGACGAGCGTGTATGCGTAGATATATGGATGTAAAGGAGGCGAGAGAAGTGTGTCAGGATCGTGCCAAATGGAAGTCCGTAGTCTCTGCCTACCCCTCTGGGTGACAGGCGTGAGTGTTTATGTTATGTTGTTAATTTTTATACTCAAAAAATTGATCTGATAATTTTTTTTCCTGTCCGAAAAAATAAAAAAAAGTAGATATGGATTATTCTTATTATGGAACACCAAATTTTTTACGGACTCACAACTTTCTTGAGTTAGTAATTATTCACAAATAATTTGGAGTGACAATTTTTCAACTTCTTCGTCAGAATTTTCATTATATAAAATTTCTCTAATTTTCAACTATCGTTTCTCTCGTTCTAATCGGTCACGCTCCCAGAACTCATCATCAGAGTCTTAGCTGAATTCATGGTTGTCACTATGATGAGCTAAATTTTCGCTATTTTTATCATTCTTATTACCGTCTTCTTGATTACCATCTACTTGAAGGTTATCACCGGCATCTTCAATCGGAAAACCCAAAGTCTCTTCGTTGCCGCAGGTATCAGGAAGAACAATGTCATCTTCATGATCTTGTGAATTAGGCTACTTAAAAACATCCGATGCATTGCTACAAGTAGTGCTACTACAATTTCGGCATCCCCGTGTAGTGGCGGGTAAGAATACCCACTACCCCATATCTTCTCGTGGGTGTCGTAAGAGGGAAACTGAGGGAGAAGACGGGCAGCAGCATCTTATGATAACAACAAATTACAATAAAAAAAACTGCGGTTGCCAATCCGCTCGCCAAGCGCGGCAACTATGGTAATACGAGACCATGATGAGAGTTTCAAAAAGACGGCCCCCAGTCCCGGCGGCCCCGCTATTCCTGGCTACGGTGGCGACCATGGTAACGGCGGTGCAGGGGGTGCTAAGAATCTCCGGTGGAGGTTGGTTCGGTTGCCACCTAAGACGACTCAACCTGGCAACATATAACGCATGCACCCTGATGACTGACGAGAAGATCATGATGGAGCTGGAAGAAGAGAGAGACAAGTTGCGATGGGATATTATAGGATTATCTGAGGTCCGAAGAGATGGGGAGAACAAGGTAATCCTCGAATCCGGCAACTTGTTCTATCACCGGGAGGGCGACCATCTGTCCCAAGGAGGTGTCGGATTTATCGTCCACAAGTCTCTCGTTAACAACGTTGTAAGGATTGTGACTGTGTCGATGAGGGTTGCGTACCTTATACTCAGAATCACCAAACGGGATAATTTGCTGAAGGTCATACAGGTTTACGCACCAATCTCGGCACATCCTGATGAGGAGGTGGAGTAAATGTATGAGGATATCTCTACCACTATACAGTATCTTACCCAGTATACGGTGTTTAATGGGAGACTTCAACGCAAAACTAGGCACTAGAGAGAACGGTGAGCTGAAAGTAGGGAAATTCGGGTTAGGGCAACGGAACCCAAGAGGCCAGCAGCTGGCCGCCTTTATGAAGAATTAATTTAAAGAAATTGGAAATGGTCGAGCCCCGACGGTTCGACAAAAAATGAGATTGAAGTCAATCTTATTTTTTAATGACGACCAGTAATGACGACCCTCGCGATTACTGAGACACCACTGTTCAGTGATGTCTCAGTAATCGCGAGGGTGAAAACTGGTAGCGATCACCGAATGGTGAGAGGCACAATGAACCTAAACGTTAAGTTGGAGAGGTCTTATCTAATGAAGTCAACACTTCGTCCCACTCGTGCTCTAATCCAAAGTGCCGAAACCTTTCAGCTCGAGTTACAAAATTGTTTTTGAATCGAAGAACACAAAAACTCTCCGATCACACTCTTAATCTCATGGCTGTTAGACGGGAAATGAAGCTGCAGTCTTTAGCAGATTTGACAGCATACAGGCAACTCAACAGACAGATCTCCAAATGCATGCGGCGTGACTTACGCAACTTTAATACGGCTTATATTGAAAAAGTGATCGAGCGGAACCAGGGCTCCAAAGTATTTGCCAGAGATCTGTCTGCCAGAAAAAGCCAACTGTCGAAGCTGAAAACCGAATGAGGCAGCATCGTTTCCGGGACACCTGAGATTTTGAGTGATATTGAGAGGTTCTATGGAGTAAACGTCATCGTTGGAGCCACAGGCAAGTGTGAGTAACAATCCAAGAGCAAGTCTTATCCGACATTTTTCCGATGATATCGCGGACGTCAGTCTGAGCGAGATTACAATGGCTCTCCAGCACCTTAAAAACGGCAAGTCCCGGGCGAGGGTGAAATTACAGCGGAGCTTCTGAAAGCGGGTGGAAAACCGGTACTTGAAGTCCTTCAGAAACTCTTTAATTCGGTCCTCCATGGTGGCACTACTCTGGAGGCGTGGAGCAGAAGTGCGGTGGTCTTGTTCTTGAAGAAAGGTGACAATGCTCTCTTGAAGAACTACAGACCAATTTCCCTTCTGAGCCGCATCTAAGTGCTGTTTTCGAGAGTCATTACGGATCGTCTCGCACGCAGACTCGATGACTTCCAGCCTCCCGAACAAGCCGGTTTCCGAAAAGGCTTTAGCACCATAGACCACATACATACCCTTCGGCAAATTGTACAGAAGACCGAAGAGTACAATATGCCACTTTGTCTTGCGTATGTGGACTATGAGAAAGCCTTTGATTCCGTCGAAATTCGGGCGGCGCTGCAGTCCCTTCAGCGGTGCCAAGTTGACTGTCGGTATATCGAAGTGCTGAAGTGTTTGTACAGTAGGGCTACGATGGCTATCCGAGTACAGAACCAGAGTACGAAACCCATCCAACTGCAGAGAGGTGTAAGACAGGGTGACGTTATATCCCCGAAACTCTTCACCGCTGCATTCGAAAACGTTTTGAAGCTGCTGGACTGGAAAGGATACGGTATTAACGTCAATGGGGAGTACATCACTCACTTTCTATTTGCCGACGATTTTTTTATTTTATAGAATAAGGGTGACAAACGAGCACACAGTCCACCTGATGCTAAGTGGTTGCAGTGGCCTATAGACATCTACATCTATCTTCGTTTGCGAATTTAAATGCAGATGCGTTGTCAGCCGTGAGGACTAAGATAGAATGCCTCTTTTCCAGTAAAAAGGGTCTCCGGTTCTCTACACTCACCATACGAAACACAGCAGCATTAAGCTGCTATTTTACGCTGGTATTCTGTGAGAGCGTGGTCCTTCCCCGGTTGAGCCGACCCATTCGTGCTACAAATATACTATTAATATAGCTGCAGCATGGCTCTACCACATAAAAAACCACGATATAATCTTTATGGCAGATTCGCTGGAGGACCTAAGTACTATGCTCAATGACCTTAATAGTGTCTCCCAATGAATAGGTCTTAAGATGAACATGGACAAAACAAAGATATTGTGTAGCGTCCATGTCACACCTATGCCGGTAGTTGTTGGGAGCACTAAGCTCGAGGTTGTAAACGAGTATATTTACATGGGACAAATAGTCCGACTAGGTAAGTCCAACTTCGACCGATAGCTCAATCGACGGATTCAACTCGGATGGGCAGCGTTCAAGAGATTACGACACATTTTCTCGTCAGGCATACCTCAAAACAAGATTGTTCAACCAGTGCGTGTTGCCAGTGATGACCTATGGATATAAGACGTAGTCCTTAACTGTTGGCCGTATGAGGAAGCTCAAGGTCGCTCAGCGTACTATTGAGAGGGCTATGCTCGGGGTTTCTCTGCGTGATAGAGTTAAAAACGTGGGTACCCGCAGTAAAACCAGAGTAACCGACATAGCCCAACGGATTAGTAAGCTGAAGTGGCAATGGGCCAGCCATATAGCTGGAAGAACTGACAACCGATAGGGAAAAAAGGTTCTCGAATGGTGGCCTCGTACCGGCGGACGAAGTGTAGGGCGCCCCCATAAGATGGAGTAACGACGTGGTAAGACATGCAGGCAATGGATGCAGTAGGCTCAGCAGTGGACTTGTGAAGGGCTGTAATGATGATGATGATGATGATTCTAACTCAAAAACAATGTGAGTCCGTAAAAAATTTGGTCCTCTATAACAAGAATAATCCGTATCTACTTTTTTAAAATTTTCGGGCAGAAATAAAAAAAAAAACAGTTCAATTTTTTGAAAAAGTAAAGTAAAATTAAATTAAAAAATCAAGAATCCTAATTGAGCGTTAAATATTGGAGATTTGGAAAAAATTAAATTACTTTTTTTTTGGAAATTTAATTTCCTATTATTTGTGAATAATTACTAAATCAAAAAAGTTGTGAGTCCGTAAAAAAATTTGTGTTCTTTAATAAGAATAATCCGTATCTACGTTTTTTTAATTTCTCGGACAGAAATAAAAAAAAACAGTTATCTGATCAAATTTTTGCGTAGTAAAATTAAATTAAAAATCAAGAATCCTAATTGAGCGTTTAATATTGGAGTTTTGGAAAAAAAAATTGTTTTTTTTTGGAAATTTAATTTCCTATAGGAATGATTCGTATTAATTTTACAGCATTTCTTATCATTGAGACAAAATTTCAATTAAAAAACAATGTAATCAAGCACCAACGTCATCCCATTAAATGGGAACCTATACGAGTATAGGTATATGCTGTGTATGTACCACCAATGCCCAAAACGGCACGATATGCGCGGTGATTGTCTTTGCATCAGCTGGGCTAAGAGCTATAGGAGCGACGGAGATACTTTGGGAGTGACAAAGATGAATAAACGACAGTTACAAAGTCGTAAACTCAGGGCCATTTGTTTTATAGTAGATATTTTACACAGGTAAAATCTCAGGTAAACAGTGTATGTCACATGAAAATAATGACCCTACCTATAAGATTTTAAACAAGATATGTAAATGGAAAAAAATAATTAAAAGGATAAAAAAAATAATTACAAATTGAAATTGTTAATAACTAAAAATAAAAAAATAAAAATTCTCTCTAGAAATATCGGTCAGACTGAATTGAAACAATTAAAAGAAAGTAAAAAAAATGTTAATTAGTTCATTTTTAATAAATTTTTAAAAATTCGGGTATTTTGAAGGTTGTGGCCAGCTTAATTGCAATTTTCAAATGCAAAATATCTCTTTTCTTATTAAAAATTAGAGGAAAATGATTTAAGACAATTTCGTGTAGTTTTTTATTCTCTATCGATTTTATTCAAACGTTTTTTCGCAATTTCTTATAATTTCTGAGAAAATTGCAAAAAGTGGTTTTGACGGTGGTTTTTTTTTACAACCCCTGCAGGCGGGGTCAATAGTTAAAAAATGAAAATTATCATTTTTTAACTATTGACCCTTGTTTAACATATAAAAACGAAGATATGCTCGAAAAATCAGCCTTCCTCAACAAATGTCGATTTAAAATCTCTCATTACTGGACTATAAATTTCGCCAACACCATAGATGGTCAACATTGGAGCAGCGCGGCGGACAAACCGACAAACTGCTGTACCAATTATACTATGTATATAGTTTAAACTGTCGTTAATAGTGTTACTTACATATTATGTATATTTATTATTGAATTATTTAATAATGATTATTTTTAGTACATTTTATTTCAAGTAATTATTATTCAAGTCATTTATTTCAAGCCAGGTGTTCACAGGCTGCGGTAGTTACTTACTCGTATTGTCTCTAAAGTATCATAAAAAGAGTGATAATTTTTTTTTTCATTTCAATGATTAATTTACCAACCTTGAACTAAAGGCCGTGCACGCGTTCGTTGACTACGATGAGCGGGCTCCTGACAATTCAGTTCGGCGAAGCGACCGTCTTCGTCGATTAATCTTTCAAAGAAATCCACGCTACTATTCATCGATGACCGGGTTTGAAACGCATACCATATAACACTGCAAAGAAAAACATTGATTAATTAAAGAAATTGTCTACTTTAATAAAAAGGAACTCTAAATTATGCGATTAAATTAGTAAAAGAGAAGTAAAGTTAAAGCCTTTATACGTTCCACTTCTGGGCACAGACCTCTAATTTCTAATCTCTAATTTCTAATTTCTGAGAGGGTTTTAGGTCAAGGATGTGTCCGCCAAGCTGCCCCAATGCGTGTTAAAGGATTGCACGTATACTTATTCGATTTTTCATTTTATTTTGTAGTCATCAAGTTTCCTGGTGATATTTTCTTCACCGCCGAGCACGTGCTAAAGAATCGAACTCGGGTTGTTCGCATACTGTGAAATTTACCCTGAGCGCTTAGCTTCTGAGCTACCACGGCTATCATAAATACATACATACATATGGAGTAGTGGATTCTCTCACAGCGAATTATATTTATATATATTGGTATAATATTTATACAATCTTTAATGCGGCTGTTAGTGATCGTGTAACTTCTAAACGACTAGACCGATTGAGATAATTTTTTCACAATGTTTTTTTTTTTGGTTGCTTTATTGTTATGCTGCTTTTTTGGGATAGTTCCTAGCACTGGATCCGATAGGAAGTGCCGTAGTACCGAAGGTTATTAACAAATTCTATATTTATGGGCCAAAATTACTCATCTTAACGATATCTTTTGGTTCAGTGCCAACTAAGAAAATAATTAAACCGATAGGTGACTGTGGTAGTAATTAATTTTTGTTTTTAAATATTTACACTGTAAAAAGTCCGGGTGAATGCGGTGTGAAACTTATAGCGTTACCTACGCAATAGGGTAGAGCAAAATCTAACGTGCCAGCTAATATTAAATAAAATGATAATTAATATCATAAAAATGCATAGTAATTCAATGATCGTTTTAAAAACTTTGTTGATGCTGATTTATAGCAGTAGCGATTAATTTCGTTCCAAAAACTGCGGTTGCCAATCAGGCGTGGCAACTGTAGCAAAAATCCTTCCCATGGGGAATCTTTATGGGAGGCCTATGTTTAGCAGTGGATTTATGATAGGCATATATAACTTTTTTATATATATATATATATATATATATATATATATATATATATATATATATATATATATATATTAAAACGACGAATACTAAAATCGACTAAAATATTTACTATAATATCAACTGTCAAAACGGCGTCGATAAAGCGGCGCCCTTTTGATCCTTTATTATTTGAATGACTGATAAAGTGCTGTAAGTGACCATATTAACCTGATGGCCCTCACATATTACCCTCATGTACTATGCTAACAGAAATCCACAAAACCGTTGGACATGGTGGCTGACTGAAAATGATACAAATGCTCCCGACGGAGAATATAAATCGGTCATGAACTATCAAGACTACGCGACAAAGTTCGAGCTCTAAAACTTATTTTTTTGGGAAATGCCTAAGCATACCCGCCTCGCAGGGGTAAGGAAGGGTTAAGTCGGACTCAAACCGACTAAAACCCCATGGTGTTCCACTTCGTCGCATACACATAAGCAGGGCCACGGGAATGCTTTCGCACACATCCGCGGCCCCACCAGCGCTGGTCGCCCCATGGCAGCCTCTTCTAGGGAGAGGACTACTCTTCCTCCATCTTCATCTCAAGTAAGGCGCACCAGAACACATGGCGCGCCCTCCTCCGCGGCCTCCAACTTCACCTGCACAATGGAAGCAACCGTGGCCGATGCGCGAAACCCATGGGGCCAGGAAAAACGAGCACTCAGAATCACTAGCCTTCCTGACCCCAGCGGCGAATCTGGTCTATGGCTCCGCCGCCAACCAAGATTCGGCTGCGGAGGGTATGAAGAGCGGAGCGTCGCAATACCGACACTCCTCTACAACCGCAACCCCACCACCACCGCATCAATCAACGGTGCGGCCCGGTCAGAGTCGCGGAGGATAGGGCGAGTGGCGCATCGCCATATCAACACTTCTCGTCCTCCGCGACTCCACCTCGGCTGCAGCGATAGGGCGAGAGGGCACCCCTCTCGCCCTATCGCTGCAGCCCACCGACACACATCCGAAGTGGGCTCGCCAAGCTCACTCGGAGGTGGCCACCTCGGGCCGGCCCTACACTTCGGGCCAACCATGCGGGTTCCTCTTAATTCACCGCGGGTGACCAAGCCACTGATACTAAGCACGTCCCGCAGTCCTTACTGCCTTACTGCCCCCAGCACCCTTGCAGTGCTATCACGGTGCTCGGGACCACTTCCGAGTCACCATCCTTCGGGTTCGGGTTCCCTGCCTCGAGCGCCCGTAACCCTAGAGGCCCCGTTTCTGGTAGAGAAACACCGTTTTCAAGAGGAAGGCAGTGACGAACGCCTTAGCGACATCGTCTCCGAGCGGAATCCACCTTCTCCCGATCCCATTCAGCAGCCTCCTTCTGAATCATAACGGATTCACAGAAGGTGGCTACGGCCCTCCACGCCGAATCCCTGCTCAGCATCGCCGACACGACTGCTGGCAGGCAGAGGTTCCGTCCGATCCGGTTCACCAGGATCATCCGCTCCTGTTCCCACGCTGAACATACCGCGAGCGTATGGGAAGCGGAGTCCTGGTCCCGTCCACTATAGTGGAAGCAGTTCACCGTCGCCTCACGTCCGATCTTAAACAGATAATCACCGAAGCATCTGTGCCCGGTAATTCTTTTCTCTAACAATAAGCAATTTTTTGTAATTATAAGAAAAATATATTAGTTCCTACTTTATTTGGAACTAGCTGTCTCGCGCGACTACGCCCGCGTGGAATTTACTACAATTTCATGGGTTTTAATTTGTTTGCACAGAACCCTAATTATTTTCTAAAATAAAAGTATCCTTAGTTACTTCTTATAACATCAGCTATCTGCCAGTGAAAGTCCCTTCAAAATCGGTCCAGCCGTTTCGGAGATTAGCCGGATCAAACAGACAGACAGACAGACAAAAATGTTAAAAATTGTTTTTTTTGTTATTAGTACCGTATATACTTTCATATGCATTTAGTAAAAAGCTGTTGTTTTAACATTACAAACAGACACTTCAATTTTATTTATTTGTATAGATATAGATTTTTATTAAACCTTTGATATCATGGAAACCCTACATTAATGATATGGCTAAACGTAGATTGACATTTCATCAAAGATATTTAAATATATTTACTACTACTACTTAAATGTCTTTGCATTTCATCGAACATTGACGTTTATACGATATGGTCAGTTTAGCTGGCCATTTCATGAAATACAACCATTTCATGAAACAGTCGGCCGTATCATGAAGTGATCAATTCTAAGATCTGGCCACGACATATACATATAAATAAAATGAAGTGTCTGTCTGTAATATCTAAATAACTCTTTTATTGCGCATGAGCTTATTTCTATGCCACTAAGACCTGAGTTATTAAAATGTTATAAATGTTTGTCTGTCTGTCTATCTGACTTTCCATCTGCCCGAGCTAATCTTTGGAATGGCTGAACCGACTGTGTTAAAACCTTATGAAAGCTATAATTTATCTAAAGTATCTAAGTCTCAAGCGTTAATAGTAAGAAGCAGATATACTATAGTAGTGTAATTGATAAATGCACCCTGCCAGATGTGATCATCAATGGCACATCAATTGCTTATTTAGAATCTGCCAAGAACTTGGGCTTAATTATAGACAATAGGTTATCATGGGGTGCTCATAGCTAGTAATGGACTTAAGTAGAAAAGTTTGTTATCAACTAAAATATCTCATGTTCAAACTCTCATTTTGCCAATATTAGATTACGCTGATATCTGTTTTTTGGGAGCAATTAAACAAACATGTGCGATTGCAATTGCGAATTGCAAAAATATTTTCGGACTCCAAAAGTTTGACCACGTCTCTAAATACAGAAAGCAGCTCAAGTGGAACACTCGTATCCTTTGTCTTCTTTTTTAACATCCTACAGAGTCCAAATTTCCCTACATAACACACATAGACACACACAGGCAGGCACACGCACACGCACATGCACACGCACATGCACACGCACACGCTCACGCACTCGCACACGCACACATCTGACACATCTGACATTTGCTCAGGCTCTTAAAGTTTTATGCAAAATCTACTTGCCTGCGCGGACGAAGTAGCGGGTAGAATCTAGTCAATAATAAAATGGTGACTATAGTAAACAAATATCAACATCATATGATAAAATTATGGCGTAAATGGCAGAAAGCAGACCAGTCTTTTTAATTGATTTTCAGTTTTGAATACTTTTATTTCACGAAAACGGCACTTCACAATGTGGCCTGTCGATTGCGGTACATGTAGAAGAAGAAATCACTTAATCAATAGTTGCACTTAAAAACCATTTATCTTATTTAACCCATACCGATATGTATGGGAAAAAAATCGATTCCCGTGGAGAGGAGAAATTGACTGTAAATTTTAAAGCGAAAGCATGAGCAATCTTCCTTTGACTAAATAAATATTCCTTTTTTTATTTTGTGTCTGGATGACAGGATAGTTAATGTTTATTTGTTTTCAACTTTACGATACTAACCAGTAATGTGTACGAAATGAATTATAATACATCAATAATAAATATATATATATATATATATATAAAGGGCGCCGCTTTATCGACGCCGTTTTGACAGTTGATATTATAGTAAATATTTTAGTCGATTTTAGTATTCGGTAGTGGTAGTTGGTTATTTTTAAGTTGATTTTTCGAAGTGTTCCTAATAGCAAAGGCTTGTTTGCAATTTTTTTCTTAATATATTAAGCTATAGTATACGACATTGTGTATTTGTCTCTGTCTTCCTCCTACTTTTGGTTTTATAGGGCGGCAAAGCTTAAGGTGACCATATTACCCTCACGTACCTTATTTCATAATATTTTACTATGGTAACTATACGAATTGTAGGATCGTCATTTTTGTTTTTAAAATTTATAATACCTTCACCCGCAATTTCCATGAAGTCATATTTTGAACTCCAGTAACGAAAACGAAACTCAATGGACCTACCATTGATTTTCGTTGCGTGGACACCTGCGTTTGCGTGCGTTTTTATCAGAATAATTGTCCGCCGCCATGATGCATCACAATAACAAAACAATATCAGTGCCTCTAACGGTGTATAATGTAACTATTTTATGATATGATCACTAACCTTTGTTCCGTGAGGGATTCGAACCTACAGTCCTACAACGCTACAATCAAACGCTTAGCCACTGCGCTACAAAGCTGGATTTAATTATATTTATTATATGTATAAGGAATTTAGTAAGTATACAATAATATATTATGATGAATATTATTATATGTACATTTTATTCATATACTTTACCCATGAATGACTTTCTAGTGTGAGGGTAATAATGTCTTAAGGACCGAATTTTCGGTCACGTCTAAGAATGCCAGATCGGAAGACGAAAATATCTGGACAAAATTTGAATATGTCGGGATTTTTGTATTGTTGTCGGGAGAAATAAATATTAAAAATAAAAATGTAAAATAAAAAGTTTATTTTATTAATTAATAGGCAAATAGAAAATATATATAAAATTAATAACAAAAAGACAACATTAATAACAAATTTAAGTACACTAAATTTTTAGATTGCCACATGTATTTGGCATTGGACTTTACTGATTCCACCAACTTGGATCCTTTAGTAAATATTCAGAAAAGATTTAAAATTCAAACAATTTACTTCAAAGTTCAGTCTAATTACTAACTCAGCTTTTAATAAATCAAAGGCAGCTGTGATGTGAAGAGAAGCTGTTTGTCTGGAAATTTTGAGTTTTGTCGGGAGTCTGGAGATCATTTAAAATGTCGGGAGAATCTAGACGAATCCCGACCATCTGGCAACCCTAGTTACGTCAGCCAGTCTCAACGGAGATAAGCTATCTGCGCAGGACAGGGTTATAGTGCATGACTGTGTGCGCAAGCGCAGGTGTACTCTATATTCCATCACTCTCATAGTCCGATAGGACGGCCGTCACGACTGGAGAGAGAGAGATTAGGCGCAAGACCAACGGATTTACGTGCCTTCCGAATCACGGGGGTAACATCACTAACTTCCTGACTCCAGGCTATATAGAATTTCTTAATAGAAAAACCTACGACCCAGGACCGCATGATCAGCAGTTGAGCTTACGAACACTAGACCAACGCGGCTAATGTGGGGGTAGTGTAGAACTAAGGCTTAAACACTGCAGCGTCCTCAGATACTACGTCGCGTCTCGTTTTTCACGGAATCTTTTTCTATCGATTTACTTTGTAAATCGATTTTTTTAATGTAATGAAATCGCATTTACAATCCAACCTGCTCTTCTTATTATACACATTCACTTGGCAACAATTTAAGACCGCAGTTGACCGTGACACACTTTTCCTTTTAGGATATTATCCTTTTTAAGGAATTTGATTATTTTGAAGTTTATGTTTATTATTTTCAAAGTCACTTTTATTTGTTTTTGGAACGTACATATATGTATTTCTTATCTAATGTCATTAATATAAAATAGTAAAGTTACTAGCTATGTATATCCCACTGCTGTGCATAACCTTCTCTCTTTTTATTGCCATCATCATTACAGCCTATAACAAGTCCACTGCTGAACATAGGCCTCCCACAAGTTATGCCACAAAGCACGGTCCTGAGGTCGTCACTGCATCTATTAGGAGGCCGCCCTGCACTTTGCTTACCGGTACGATGCTTCCACTGGCCAGCTCATTGCCACTTCAGCTTAATGATCCATTGCGCTATGTCGGTTACTCTGGTTCTATTGCGGATATCCTCATTATGAAATCTAATACGCAGAGAAATTCCGAGAATATACATAATACATATATATTCTATGTATATCTATTACGAAAGTATATTTATTATTATTTTATATGAAACAATGGACTCAACTAAAGCATAATATTTGATAGATATGGTATTTTTAGGGTTATAAAATAACTATATTATGATTATCCAAATTCATTTACAGTTATAAATTCTAGTCGAAATAAAAAGGAGTAGACTTTTCGACTTTTCTGACAAAGTTTTACAAGTTTTGCCATTATTTTGTTTCTTTCAGAATTCATTTGAATCTGGAAATGTTATAGTCTTTAGTCAATACAACTAATAGAAATATATTTTTACATCATCGCTTTTCTAGTTTTCATGTTAAATCTTATTCGATCGTCTGACCAAAGAATTACTGACAGGCATATCTTTTTATTAATTCACGAGAAATGATGATGATATCTTTTTATACTTATATTTTTGGTATACTTCTATTTATAATTTAAGACAACTTCTACGACCCTGACATTCACCAAAATTGGCGGTGCCGAAATTTTGTTTTCCGCCTCGCATAGGCCTGCGAGCGATATTAATTACACGCTTTGTATCATCTTGACCTGTGTGTATCTACCTACGTATGAATAAAATAAGGATCGATGACAATACAATAATTTCATGACTACGACCTAGCTAGTATTCACGCTAGAATTATCACGTGTTTTGTAGTTTTTTTTTAAACTGTAATATTTTAACACGCTTTTATCAACTTGACCTGTATAGTTTTTTAATTCAGTTTTTATCTACATTCGGACGTCTCAATAAGATGAAATTATGTTTGACGTATTAAGAACCGATGACTCTACAATAATTTCGTTACTTTGACTGACCTAGTGTTCTCACTAAGACCATTACAGGTAATTATTAATGTGTTTTGCTTATTTAATCTCTAATACTAATATTATTTATATATATAAGTGTGACAAACGTTAAGAAGCACGGTCTACCCGATAGTAAGTAGGTGCTGTGGCCAATAGACGAATCGAAATGCAGATGAGTTTCACACACCCATCAACTAAGATGTAATGCTTCATTACCAGACAAAAGGGACAAGTTCTCGTCACTTACCATACAAAACATAACTACATGCTATATTTTATGCCGGTATTCTGTGGGAGCATGATCTCTTGGTCGAGCTGAACCATTCATATGTATTTCATTCATACTTTACAGCCTATCATATGTCAATTGCTGAACATATATTGCCACATATGGGGTATATTGCCAAAGTTGCCACTTAAATAAAACCAGTTTTTACGGATTTTATCGCTTATATAAACTTATTTTATATTCCCGACGTTTCGAGCACTTAACAGCACCCACGGTCACGGGGGGACTGAGGTGTTCGACGTCCCAATGTCATAGTTAACCACGGCTACCTCCAGATTAAAATGAATAATTTTTGTTCCGATCTGTGCAGTATGAACTTATAGTATCTTGAAGTCTTGCAGTTGTATGCTTGGTTTGGGATTCAAGTTGCCACTCTTGACCTACGGGTTAGCAATCGCAGTTTTTTATTAGTAGTGGATTCTGTTACGTCGCAATTCATGCTGCGCCCATAATATAGCTTAAGCGTTTCTTTACCACGTAAAAGTATTAACTTTTTACTATCTACCTAGTAGTTATTCATTAGAATTAACACAAGCCACAAGAATACAATGTTAGTGGCCTTTGTACATTAATATTCGTTATTTTACATGTGGTGTAGGTGTATATTGTTTTCGTCAATGAAGTAGTCGAGTTAATATATACATGAGCGCGGATATCTCAGGGCCGTGCGTTCACTTTAAGCCGAATAAGGCTTAAAGTGAACGCATTCGGGCAAATTGAATTTGATTTCCGGTGGCGACACCAGTAAAATTTCTAATTTCAATATTGACTTTTATTTTGCCGGTGCCTTATAACGGGTGTTTGTGAAACGCTCCCGAAAACGAAGACAGACGATAGTACTAACGATACCTTTGATGATGGGTCAGAAAGAAAATCGATCCCGAGGAAAAAAAGTCATCTTTTCACAACGTTTTATTAGCTTTATTCACGCTCCATCATGTTAATACAGCTAAATGAAATGATAATTTCATTTAAAAAATCATAAAAATACTTAAACATAAAACCAGCAGTGGAATTACAATCAGCTGACTAGGGGGTCAATATACGCGCGGACGCTGAAATCGCACGGCCCGCACAGCTAGCAATCGTACCACAATACCTAATAATTTACAACACTTGTCTAAATACCTAACTTATTTACTTAACTTACTATTTTGCCACTGTGCTTGTTTCCACCTAGTCACTTTAATTCGAATTCACAGGTTAAATAAACCGAATACCTGGTTCGATTCCCCGCTTATGAAAAAATTACTTAAATGAAATGTTAACAAGGATATTCATGCTTTTTTATCAATCGTGTAGGTATGTTTATTATTCTGAAGTATGCAGTTATGTACTTATTCAGATCAGTTCAGTACTAAGTTATTTAAAAAAAATAGGTATGAAAAAGCTTACCGATCTAAAACCTCCGTGGCCTTATGAGATTCTCCAAGGCACATTAACATGTTGCCGTATTCACGAGCACTATAAACGTACTTACGCGTTAGGCATTATTAAAACAAAACAAGAAACATAAAACGTAACAACAACAATAATAACATCAAGAATTTAATAAACAAAAACGATTGAACTGTCGCTCACGCGCACGTGATAGTCAACACGGAACTGTCTCAAAAACTAAAATTAATAATCAATCCCGCAAAAACAAATGGCTCGTGCGTCGTAACGTCATTGCGGTAAGCGCTTTGATCATTCCACAGATCGTTAAACCGTTACGACATTGCCAACGTTTATTTTATTTATAAGTTTAGTTATCCAACGACTAGTCTTTATATGGAATTAAGAAGTTATGTTTGTCATTTTTTAATACAATTACACAATCAATTGTACCCTGACGCAACAAGCAGTTCTTTACTACAAAAATGATATTGAAATTAATAAACGTACCTAATTGGATATTCAGTACTCACTTACACTATTTCATCGTTATCTTTGATTTTGTACAAAAAAATAAAAATGAAATGGTGCTGAATAATTTAATAGTTAAAATCAATTGCAATTATGATCGACAGTTAATTAATCTATCAGAATTAATCTAAAAAATAATTATTTTACTTTATTTTAATAGACTTCCCGTATTTAATCCGACCAATACTTTGAATTTAAAAAGAGATACGTTAAAACTATTAAAAATTACTTGCAAGTTTTACAGTGATTGCCGCCTCTAATTCTTATATCGCCGGCAAATAAATCGTAGTAGGAAAATTTCGGTGCAAAATGGCAGTGTTGCCAACACCAATTTGTCCAATTCCACGAAAATTCATGTCAAATTCCCCAATTTAAGGCCAAATTTAACAGATTCCCCACAAATTCCCCTCAATTTTATGTAAGAAATGAAACAATTTTCAACTAATTTTATAAGATTTACTTTTTAATTAACATTTTTTTCTTTTAAATTAAAAAATAAAGAAATGAAAAGTATTAAATGATACACAAAAGTTGCCGAAATAAATCCGAAAATTAAATGTGGTGCAATGAAGATAATTAAAAAAAGGGAGCCATTCGATATTCATAAGTAACCTAACAAAATGTTAAGATAAGTATTTAGATTTCTTGAAAAAAGGTTCTGACATGGCCCTGGCTATCGATTTTCAAAATCCCCGCATAATACCAATCCCCAACCAACTTAAATTCCCCGCAATTTAGGGAATTCCCCACATGTTAGCAATACTGACATGTGTAAATTCCACAGCGCGAGGCGACACGAGTCGGCCGGGCGATGCAGCGCGCAGCGAAAGGGAAGGGTAGAGTGAGTAGTAATACCTAATGCATTGTTTCGTACCGAGCTAGATAAGAGTTCGGCGACCGCGAGAATATTGACCCTATTGTCAGCTGATTTTATTTTAAGTTTCACTGCTTGTTTTATGTTTAAGTATTTTCATGATTATTTTTATGAAATTATCGTTTCATTTAGCTGTACTAACATGATGGAGCGTGAATAAAGCTAATAAAACGTTGTGAAAAGATTTTTTTTTCCTCGGGATCGATTTTCTTTCTGACCCATCATCAAAGGTATCGTTAGTACTATCGTCTGTTTTCGTTTTAGGGAGCGTTTCACAAACACCTAGTGTAAATCAATATAATAACAGTAGGAAGTTGATGGATGTAGGTGAATCAGGACAGGCGTGCTTAAAAGAGACCTTACATCTTTAGCAGTTGACAAATGATGGCCTGCAATGTTGATTATGATAATAAATAGTCTGTGAATCTTTTACTGCAAAGCTCGGACTTTCTTTTATAACTGAGGATGCATTGGAAATATTTCGTAACACTGCTGGATTGTGCGAAGGCCTTGTCTTTAAGTTTAAATGTTTGCAGCACACTGGCTTGTATCATTGATAGGTACCTACCAACAGGCTGTGACAGAAAACAAAGTAACCACCGGTATTGTTGTTGGTTTCTTATACATATCATACTCCATTTATTTTGTTGATGTAGTGTATTTATTTCTCATGGTTTCCATTAATCATTAACTAAGAAGTGTTCATTTATTTAAATGGTTTGAGAGCATTTTCTAACAAACGCATCTACATTTTGATTCTCAAACGTGGTGTCACAGCCACAGCTATAGCATTCTCTTACAATGAGGTGGACTGTGTGCTCGTTTGTCACCTTTATCAGTAAGTGCTTTTATTTATTCTGTACCTTTATTCTTTAAAACGTGTTTGGAGGGGGGGGGGGGGAATATACTGACTTCTTTTACTCTGCTGTTTGACAGACTTGGTACTGTCGATCGACTGATGGCGGAAAATCTCTGTACTCAATTTTAAAGTGTCTGCAGTAGCATTACCGGTGCGAGGGTGTGCAATTTGTGCTTTAAACTGGGATGCCGCCAGTGCGGTGAGTATGGGCAACTTGCATTCATGAAGTGTTTAATATTTAAAAGGTGTCATCAATTTAAATATTTGGTCATCCAAGGTCTGGTTAACCGATTTTACCGATGTTTTATCAAAAATATATTTTTACAGTGGTTTCTTATTTCCTTAATAATTCATTCGTTTCTGTATAAGTAATCTCATCATAGATCTTAACAATAGGTTAATCGATTTTTTGGCATCAGGATGTTAACAATGAATTTATTTGTACTGTATTGGAAGATCGTTTTTTTCCATGTAAGTTTCCATGTTGGATTATCTAGAAGACTTTTATCACAACTTCCAATAACGTGTCTGTTAAATGATATATTGCCAGAAAAGAAAATGATATATTGACAGAAAAGAAAATAGGGATAATCAATATTATAATAATAGAACTACTATAAACAATATGTGGTTGTTCAATAATTTCGTAAAATAGTTTCATTAAATTATTATTTTCTTATTCGATTTTAGATTTATACATTTGTTCATAATATTACAAGAAAAATCGTTTATAACATTAAATTCTACACTATATGAACAATAGGTACCTAATTGTAAAAAGGATTTTAGACTTAGGATATAATTGTACATTATTACTAAAACCGATACAATTTGGTGGTAAAGGTAATTATTCTAGCAGGTATATTACATTTATTTCATTGCTTATTTCGGAACATTCTTCATCGTTAATATTCGACGATACGAGTAAATGTTTTCAGTATTATTTACATTTATTCGGCTATGCATATAGTGCTAAATACAATTTGTTTATACTTACTTGTTCGTTATAATATATATACATATATAACGAAATGACGCATTATGATATGTTTATAGTAAAATAATTATTTTATAGTCTATAACTCACAAGGTGTTGAGAAAGACGGCTATCACAGACAGCAACATGACGGCATGAGGATACTCCTTGGTAAATATCTGATGATGATAACTACTAGGATTTTGGGTGGACGATGTGAGCTGATGGACGATTCTGGATACACTGTCAGTGATCTTTGAGGTGCTGTTTGTGTACCTTAGGTACCTTCTTCGTGGGCACGAACTAGAACTTTTCAGGATTTGCACCAACAGAGTTTGCACCACTTAATAATAGGAATGTTCGTAGGTAGCGATTACTTCACTTCGCGACGGATTTGAACCGAGAATCTGAAGTCCTTTTTCGCGAAGCACTAACCGACAAATTTTTCTTTTGAGACGTAGCTAGGATCTGTTATTTGATCTTACCGCTGCCACTAGTTTGTTATACGTGTTTTCTCTCGTTGATTTTTAAATAATAAGAATTTGGGACAGTTAATTAATAATAAAAAAATATAGCTTATATTAAAAGAATAATAGTTAAATAAAAGAGAGATTCGGCAGGCACGTTAACTGGTTGAAAGTTGAGCTCGGACTGGCTTACGATGTTAAGCTCTTACTTGCAAGGCTCTTGAGAAATGCTGAAAAGGGATGAGTACAGCAATAAGTCTACAATACACAGATACGATGAGTTACAATCCACACTTTTCACATAGTAAATATGACATTTATTAATAACTAGCGACCCGACCCAGCTACGCCTGGATTTATTAATGTGGCTGAGAATCATAATTCGTCTATTTTATCAATTTTTCGTTTTATTAAAAAAAACTTTAAGTTTTTCTGATAAAATATAGCCTAGATCCCTCTTCACATTGCACTCTGTTGAAACTTTACGAACAAATCGTCATCTGGTAGCTGACAAGGTGCGGACCGCGAACTCAAAAGTTCGTAGGTCCTAACACAAGCATTTTAAGCTTACCAGGGTGTGTTTAAAGGGAATATTAGTTCTACTTTTATTTATTCTGTGGTATTAGTAATAATTGTTAGTTTAAAAAAAATTATAGAAAACCAAGTGTTTTTCTGTAATTAGTATCTATGCACATCATATTTGATTATGTATCTTAGTTTATATTATAAATGCAGTTAGATGGATGAAGGAAATGTAATTTATTTTTCTAAGAGAAAGAACTAAAAACTTAAGCTGAAATGGAACGAGATATAATGGTTAATGACGGTATAATAATTAGCAACCTGAAAATTGGTAATTTATTCTTATAAATCCACAAGTCGAAAATGTTCTTCTAATATTACCCAAATTATATAGAGATTTAATTGATACAAATTTAATGTATCTAGATACGTAAAGTATTTAATTCTATTATTACAGTATGAAATAATAGCATCATTGTGGGCACCGGAGAAACAAACTTTCTCGTTTTTTAATTAATTGAGGCAATTAATTTTAAAATTGCGAGAGTAAGAAGTCAATTGTTTATATTGCGTTCTTTTCTTGGGATTCTTCGAGAATATCACTGAATACAAACCATACAAAATCGTCGATGGCCTAATCCGGTATTTTTTAAATTCATGACTTTTTATAAAATCAAGGGATACAAACGAGCACACTCCTGTCCTCCTGTAACTGCATGCTGTGGATCATAGACGTCTACATCTATACTTGATGATGAATAAGAATACTCCTGAGGCATATGATGGAATGCCTCGTTCTCAGTGAAAAGGGTGTTCGGTTCTTGACACTCACAATACCAAACAGCATGATTATGCTATTATAAATTGTTATGTGGTCTTTCCCCGGTCGAACCGATCCATTCATGAGCACCCATAAAGCACTCCAGCGTGTCTCTACCACCTTATTTTTTTTTATAGAATTAGGGTGACAAACGAGCACACAGTCCACCTGATGGTAAGTGGTTGCTGTGGCCCATAGACATCTACATCTATCTCCGTTTGCGAATTAAAATGCAGATGCGTAGTCAGCCGTGAGGACTAAGATGGAATGCCTCTTTTCCAGTAAAAAGGGTCTCCGGTTCTCTACACTCACCATACGAAACACAGCAGCATTAAGCTGCTATTTTACGCTGGTATTCTGTGAGGGCGTGGTCCTTCCCCGGTCGAGCCGACCCATTCGTGCTACAACTGTACTATTAATATAGCTGCAGCATGGCCCTACCACGTATAAACAAAGCAAAGATCCTTACTAGCAAACCTTAATAGCAAAGCATTCTTAAATGTTTCGCTCTTTATTTTAAAACACCAACCGGTAAAGAAAGAACACAACGTCCACTTTAGTGCAGATCCAACGCAGGAGTAACTTCCCCAACAGCACTGGCAATTTACTCGGTGCTCGCGAGGCTCTACCCCTCATTTCATTCCGGCCGAGTGTTGAACTTTCACGAACATGTCCACGTGTTACACTGTCACAGCACTTTGTCACTTTGTCTCACAAATTAATTATAGGCAAGTTGTTGTTTTGATAGAGCGTTGGAATGTATACGCGCGGGCAAATGCGCTCGACGGACTGCGCCCGGCGCTTCGGTGTCGCTGTCGGCCAAGCTCGAACTCGAACGCTCTTACGCAAGCCCGGCAAGGGACACCTGTCTGAAGATACGTTGCGATCGAGAAAGTGCATGATGTCATACTATCTTATCAACTCGAGACCAATGTGTAACTTTTTGTAACAGCCTATTCAGACACGTTTCAACAGATTTTTTTTCGAAGATTGTATATAGACGATGTTAAGTCTTTCCAAACAATTCCAAACGATTTTAAGGTTAGGTAAGGTTATGTTTTTCCGAAATCGTAGGTTGAATTTTATGTTATTATAGTAACAAAAACTTATTATTGTAAAAAAAATTGTTTGTTGATTCTATCTTTGGATTTTACTTTTAATTCTATTTAAAGCTCACATGATCTCTATAAAGAAAACAAAAGGGCCCAGCAAACATACGGTTTGTTCGACCTCGATTTAATATTAATCACGACTTTTTTTATTCCATCCGTACGTTGTTTATGCACATCGATCGTCGGGATTACGATTAGAGCAAGCATTAACATTCCCGCCTCGTATATTGTTGTGGGTAAGTGGACCATAAAAGAACATCCTCATAGTGTCTTGAATCTCGATATTATTTGAGATTTTTGTTTCCCGTTGTTGGCGCCTCTACGGCTCTCATCTTATTTAGAACGAAGTATGTGCTTCTTCAAAATTTGTAATACTAAAAGTATTACTAAATATATTAAGACTTATCTACCCTCTATGTATATATCTTCTATCTATTTATATAAATATATTTTTAAGAACTCTAAAAAATAGAAAGAGCAATTTTTCAGAAATCAATATTAACAAATATAAAAAAGAAAAACTTATCCCGTGGTAGCTCAGGGGCTAAGCGCTCGCTGTAAATTTCTCGTACGCCAGCAACCCGGGTTCGATCCCCACTGGCATCAATGAAATTGTTAATTGCAATTTTAAGTGCTGATTTACCACGTGATCGCGGCGGTGAAGGAAAACATCTTGAGGAAACCTGCATGTCTGAAAAATAAGAAAAAAATATTTCGAGGATATGTGAAGTTCGCCAACACGCATTGGGGCAGCGCGGCGGACAAGGAATTATTCCTTGGCTTAAACCCTCTCAGAAATGAGAGAAGGTCTGTGCCCAGCAGTGGGACGTATATAGACTGTAACTTTAACTTTAACAATATAAAAAGAGATAAATTACACATTAACATTTTTAATAACTTTATTAACAACAATATTAACAACATTAATAACAATTACACATTTACACATTAATAAAATACAACATTAGATAAATTACACTAGTTAGTTATCTTGTACAGTCGACATAAACGTGTTTAGCTGTTAAGTGCTGTAAGAGTCCTGAGGAAGTGATTTACACATATATTCGCTTTGTCACATCTGTTGACTAGTCAGAAATTAGTTCAATAGAAATGCTGTCAGGGAAACATTAACGTCCCTAGACGTCAGGTTAAAGTTACAGTCTATATACGTCCCACTGCTGGGCACAGGCCTCCTCTCATTTCTAAGAGGGTTTTAGGGCAAGAAATTGTCCGCAACGCTGCCCCAATGCGTATTAGCGAACTTACAGATTGGACATGCAGGTTTCCTCAAGAAGTTTTTCTTCACCGCCGAGCACGTGGTAAATCAGCGCTTAAAATTGCAATTAACAATTTCATTGATGCCGGTGCGGATTGAACCCGGTTGCTCGCGTTAGGGAAACATTAGATACGGCTGTTGTTCGAACCCTGGTCTTGTAAGCCTGTAACGCATTTGGATACATTGATAATATTTTACGTGGTAGAGCCATGCTGTAGCTATATTATGACTGTAGCACGAATGGGTCGGCTCGACCGGGTAAGGACCACGCTCTCACAGAACACCAGCGTAAAATAGCAGCTTAATGCTGCTGTATTTCGTATGGTGAGTGTAGAGAACCGGAGACCCTTATTACTGGGAACGAGGCATTCTTAGTCATCAGGGGGGATAACGTATCTACATTATGATTCTTAATCGAAGATAAATGTAGATGTCTATGGGCCACAGTATCCACTTACCATGAGGTGGATTATGTACTCGTCTCTCAGCCTTATTCTAAAAAAATATTACTGTGGTGTGTTATTATCGAAAGAAAATACATTTTTTTTAATAAAACTGTAGCGACAAACGAACGTACAGTTCACTTGATGGTAGTGGCTTTCGCAACGCATGGACACCTGCAGTCAAATAAAGAAGGCTACAGATGCGTTGTCGCCTCTGAGGAATAAGACGGAATGCCTCACAACCTGTAATTATACTGACGAGAGTCATACGTACGTATACGCCTCAGACAGGAACACAGCAGTGCACGCTCTGCATTTTGGCAGCAGAAATAGGTAAGAGGGTGCTACCTATCCAGACGGACGCCTGGACAGAAAAAGAGCCCCACCACCTGGAAAACCTTAGAAGCTTAGAACACATTAGAGGCCATTGAGAATATATTTAAACGTTACTAATGCTTGTGAAGAGGTGTTGTGAGGTAAATCAAAACTCAAGTAGAAATGACTAAACTCTCCCCGCTAAGTTGCCACCATGTTTTTAAACGAATAAAGTACTACTTTGATCTCTGAAATCATAAATAAAAAATTAACAAACAAAAAAGTTCCTAATATTTTTCTGCATATTTAATGTACAATATGTTATAGTGGTATTTATAGGAAAGTGATTTTTTTTTGAGTTTCAGTGTACAAGAATTTTTCAACTCTGTCGTCCCATTTTTACTCACATTAGGGTCATGAAGCTGTAAAATAGAGAGACCAAAAGAGGATGTGTAATGTAGAGAGAGCTTCAGCAGTTGACTAGAGACTATAATACTGATGATTTTAAACATAACAATTTATATAAATATATGCTCTTGACATTTAGCCCTCGGAAGTATAATTAGTAATATATTAAAAAGCAAACGTTCGCCAAAACAAGTTTCCATTGCGCGTTATTAGGCCATCAAGTCTACGGATCAACATTATTATTACCTTGCCACGTTTTGTATACAAAATACGGGTAAATCCGATTTTGGCACATTCGTTTTGAAAAACCAGTTAATCTAAGTTATAGTCTTAAAATGTTTTCTCCTCTATAAAAAAGACGCAATATAAGCCGTTTTACAATATTTCAAGTGTTTTTTTTTATCGCGGCACGTTTTACTTATCTTTATCTCACCTTTATTCCTCTGAGCTGATCCATTATGGTGCTTTTATTTCGCGATTCACATAAATGATTCCAATATCATTACAATATCGCTACAGAGGGAAACCTACAAAGAGATAGGCAGCAGCGTCTTTCTAATAATAAAATATAAAAGCTGCGGTTCCAATTCTAAATTCTTCTAAATGATTCCAATATTTATTTATGATCCCATGTAAATTAGTAGCAAAATTGTTGTTGTTACGATTGAATTCAGCGTATATTTCATTAGTAACTATTATTAAAAATAAATGTCAATGATGTGTTCAAATAGATGATAACGCTCCAAATTCTTTTCTTCTAAATATTTTACAACATAATATTTTTATATATCACATTATTTATCAATTTGACACCTGTCACGCACGATTTTTGCGTAGTTTCGAGAATCGATTCTTCGGAAAATTTATTTTTATAATGAAACAAAAAGTAAACAAACAATAAAACCGACTGCCAATTGAGCGTAATAGCAATAAATAATGGAGCGTAGGATTAGTCCAGGAGGAATCGGCGCATGAGTACTGAAAATTCCACCTCAATTTTTTTCTTCAAATTGTCCTACAGATGATATAAATGCATGTTTCCATGGGCAACGCGGTGCCATATTGTTTAATTTTTTTTATATACTTTGATAAAATACAAATAAAAAAGGTCCAATGAATTTTTACGATAAAGTTAATATTTTCGGAGTTATGAATTTTTAAATGTTTCAAATTTTTTTTCAAACCGTTAAAAATTCAAACTCCGAAAATATTACCTTTATCGTAAGAAGTTATAGGACCTTTTTATTCGTATTTTATAAAAAAATATAAAAAAATTGCCCCATTTGTAAATAACAATTCCTTGCAATTGAAAAAAAAATCGGTTTAAACAATATGGCACCGAGTTGCTCCATGGCAACATGCATTTATATCATCAGTAGAACAATTATTTGAACAGAATCGCATAAAAAAGTTGAGGTGGAATAGTTTTCGGTACTCATGCGCCGTTTTCTCCTAGACTAGATAGCTAGAGATCGATACTGACTTGAAATTATTTTTTACATAGTGCATGAATGTGCAACTATATTAACCGAATATTGTGTGAGGGAGATAACATAGTTTGGTCATTGGTCGCCATTTATAAAACTGGAGCGGCTTAGACCACTTTTCAATATCCTATTTAAGCTCACAGGCCGTCGATGGATCCATGCGACTCAGGATTGTATTTTGTGACAATCTATGGCGGAGACCTATTTTAGCAGTGGACTTTTGATGGGCAATATCATTATAATGAATCTAAAACTTGTTAATATCGATAAATTAAAAACCACGGCAGATTCTTATTACCTATTTAGTTCGTCTGTTTATGCTTTTAGAATTTATAATAAATTACAATGGTTTCTATACAGTGTTATCATCTTTACCACGGTCTAAAATACTCGCAATCGACATTATTTTTATATAACAGTGCACAACGCGATTACAAGTCGAATATTTTTTAGAAATTGCACACTGCTCTTATAAATCTGTGTAGAGAGTAATTGTGTTCTGTGAATCTGTGTATTATATAATATGTATAGTTCTTGAAAGCAGGTCGATTTCCGTTCGACTTCACAAGACAAATTTAAATAACGAAAATTATTGCAACTCGAAGGCGCTTCAAATTTATTAAATTTTCATACAATTGCAAGTAAATGTTTGCCCATTTGTAATAATAGCTAGTAACATTACAGACACTTTTGATTTAAATTTTTTTTTTTTAATTTTGACGATATTTTCAATCCCTCCAGATTTGTAATTTGTTTAATATTATACCGATTCTGACTAAAAGGGCTGGCTTCTGGCTGAAAGGCTAGTGCACATCTCCTTTATGTCATTTGCACTAGCCATGAGTGTATATTTTCTTTAAGTGATCAATTCTCCATCTTTTCATCTGCATTAATTGAAAAAGAACTTAGTAAATGTCAAGTACATTCAGAGTCTTTCACGATATTGGTTGAAAAAGGTTGGTTTATTCCAGTATTGAATATGCAAGACAATTTTGTATCGTGACTGTGTTAGCATGAGGTTTAGTTCGTGACTTGAAAACATTGCAACAGGTCAATATCTCAAAAGTCCTACCAATGAAAAGGCTGTATTCTTTCTTGTCTGGTTAATAATTATAACTAAATATAATAATTAAACCCGCGTTAATAAGAAATCATTTGAATAAAAAGTTTTAATGCGGTATAATTTATTTTATGAATATATTGTTAATTAGCCAGTTTTTTTTTTTTACTTTTTGTCCATCGATTTTTATAATTGTGCTTTTTTACGTCGTAGTGCCAACCGCCTGAATTATCTGACCACGTAATATACGGAGATTGTCCTCAGTAACATTGATCTCTGAAAACTAAAACGATGTTTTTCTAGTTATTTTAATATTCTTTATACCTATTATTATTACCACAAGAATAAAAAAACATTCTTGTGATTATTAGTGTAATTTGCATTATGTAAATGCAAATCTTTCTGAATTATAACACAAAGTAATTTTTTTTAGGGTTCCGTACCCGAAGGGTAACTAACGGGACCCTATTACTAAGCCTCCGCTGTCCGTCCGTCTGTCTGTCAGCGTGCTGTATCTCATATTCCGTAATAGGTAGACATTTGAAATTTTCACAGAATGTGTATTTCTGTTGCCGCTATAATAATAAAAATAAAAATAAATTAAAAATTAAAGGGGGCTCCCCTACTAAAAACCTGTGATTGTACGGAATCCTTCATGCGCGAGTCCCACTCGCACTTGGCGGGTTTTTTTTGCTAACTGTCAAGACCTCTGCAAATTTAATGTTAATATCTTGAGCAGTTTCCGCTTATTAGTTGTAGAACTATAGTTATGTTAAAAATAAATGGTTTTAATATTATAAAATACAAACTCAGTGAATATTCTTTTGGTGATAAGATACGTGTGATGCGACAGAATGTAGCAAACGATTTAATAGTGTTTACAACGTGAAAAACTTCCTACTTTTTCACTTAACCCTTTGACCTAAATACAACATAGGTTTTTTTTTAATTCTTGCCGCATTAGTGTTATTTTTATATACACAACCAAAAGATGTTATATAAGTACTATGTATAATACAGAGAAAAGTGTGGTTTGCAAGATGATGTTGTAATCAGGATTAAGAAATGAATGCTTCGGTGGTTTGGTAATGTAGAAAGAATGAACGAGGTAAGAGTGACAAAGCAAATCTATGTTGCAGAAGTGAACGGTCGGGAAGGGACGCTCGAGACGAAAGTTTAAGTTACCAAAATGGCGATATATTGAAGAAGGCCAAATTAACAGTGGTAGAGCCACGCGGCAGCATTTGCTGCTGCACGTATGGGCCACGACCTCATAGAATACCGGGGTGAAGTGGAAGCGCTGCTTCTGGAGAATCCCTCGCTGAGCATCCACGAATAAGCTACACCACTCTTGAGCGTTGGTGTTCAGGCTGCCCCGCGTATTCTGGGGAGGGGAGGGGGAATTCCGCTAAAGACAATAACTGCTCGGGGCAAGCTGAGCAACAAGTCCAAGGCGACCCCTTGAATTTCTGCAACATTAGGGGACTTCATTCAAACGTTAACGCAGTCCATTACCATCTGGAGACGTAGAAGCCGGCCTTGCTCTTTCTAACCGAGACACAGGTGTCCTCTCCGGCTGATACTTCTTATCTCTCCTACCCGGGGTACAAATTGGAACACTTCTTTGTGCCTCAGGCTGGAGTTTGCGTATACGTCAGAGAGGACATCTGTTCTCGACGCCTCGGCAGTCTTGAAGGTTCGGACCTGTCCATTCTTTGGCTACGCGTAGACAGCGACGACCAACGCGCGTCAACGGGTGCCTCTGAAGAGGTGTCCCATAGCGGTAATGCCGAAACAGACCGACTCATCGACCATGTCCAAATGGCTACAGATTCCTTGCTACAGCAGATCCCATCCGCAGAGATCGTGATCCTCTGCGATTTTAACGCTCACCACATCGAATGGCTCGGCTCACGTTTAACTGATCATGCGGGCAGATCTGTTCACGATTCTGCCTTGGCATATGGTCTGACACAACTAGTTACTTCGCCTACGCGGATTCCAGATGTGGAGGATCATGCACCTTCTCTGTTGGACCTTCTGCTGACCTCTCATCCGGACAGATATCAAGTCTCCGTCGACGCCCCTCTTGGCTCCTCGGACCATTGTCTAGTCAGTAGTGTGGTGCCTCACGCTAACATCACGGTTGCATTCTGCAGGCTGCAGCCGTGTTTGGCACTATAGGTCGGCCGATTGGGATAGAATGCGGTCTTTCTTTGCATCTTACCCTTGGGGGCGGGCTTGCTTCTCGCCGGACGATCCCAACGTTGTTGCTAATTCTGTCGCTGATGTGGTACTTCAGGGTATGGAACTTTTTATTCCTTCCTCTGTGATGCCCATCGGAGGCAGATATCAGCCATGGTTTAGTCGCTCCTGTAAAATAGCATCACGCTATAAGCAGGAGTGCTACCATCGGGTCTACGTCGGGTCTGGGCTGACGCCTCAACGTCCCGGGATGTAAACACCAGCACTCTTAAAAATAAATATAATTCCGCCTCCAGATGCTTCAAAAGAGTACTTGCCAAGGCAAAGTCAGAGCACATAGGCAGAATTGGCGGGAAACTAGTTCGCCTTCCTTAGGGAACCCGTGCATTCTGGTCTCTCGCCAAGGCTGTCCAAGGGAACTTCTGTCAGCCATCTCTTCCATCTCAAAACCGGGGGGACGACTCACTGGCCCATGCCGCAAAGGAGAAAGCCGATATGCTAGGTTCTTTCTTTGCGTCCAACTCGACTCTCGATGACGGGGGGAACACACCGCCGAACATCACGCGGTGTGAGTGCTCCATGCCGGATATGCGGTTCACGCAGCGCTCGGTTCGCAAAGCAATCCTCTCCCTGGACATCACAAAGTCGAGTGGGCCTGACGGAATCCCCCCATTTGTGCAACTGCCAGCTCATGCGGTACCTTGAGGATCACCAGCTCATTAGTGAACGCCAATACAGTTTTCGTCGGGGTCGATCAGCTGGTGATCTTCTAATCTACCTGACTCATAGATGGACGGAGGTAGTAGAGTCCAAGGGGGAGGCATTGGCCTTTAGTTTGGACATTGCGAAGGCCTTCGATCGGGTTTGGCACAAAGCGCTTCTTTCGAAGCTCCCTTCCTATGGGCTTCCCGAGAAATAGTGCAATTGGATCACCAGCTTTCTTGCAGATCAGAGCATCAAGGTCGTTGTAGACGGTGCATGCTCCGATTATGTTTATTAATGCTGGTGTTCCATAAGGCTGCGTGCTATCACCAACGCTGTTTCTTCTGCATATCAATGATATGTTGCGAACCGGTAACATTCATTGCTATGCGGATGACAGCACTGGTGATGCTCTATTCACCGGCCGAGCCAATATTTCTGGGGAAAACTACGCCGAGTACCGGAACAAACTTGTGTCTGAAATCGAGTCTTTGCTGAATAAAGTCTCGGATTGGGGGCGACTAAATCTAATCCAGTTTAATCCTTGACGGCATCCAACGCAGAGCGGCTCAAATCGTCGACGACCGAGTCCTTTCCGATCGGCTCGATTCACTGGCACTGCGAAGATATGTTGCATCCCTTTGCATTTTCTTTCGCATTTACCACGGGGAGTGCTCTGAGGAATTGTTCGGATTAATCCCAGCCGCCAAATTTCACGAACGCACATCGCGGCAAAACTCCCGATACCATCCACACCATCTGGATGCTTGACGGTCCACCACTGTACGTTTCACTAGGAGTTTTCTTCCGCGAACGACCTCTCTGTAGAATAGTTTACCACCGACAATTTTTCTGGACCGATACGACTTAGGGACCTTCAAGAAAAGAGCTTACTCCTTTCTAAAAGGCCGGCAACGCACTTGCAATTTCCCTGGTGTTGCAGTTGTTCATGGGCGGCAGTAGTCACTTACCATCAGGTGAGCCGTTTGCTCGTTTGCCCCCTCTCCTATAAAAAAAAATTAAGAGTACCCTTAATCGACGAGGCTCTGGGTGATAGGCGTGGCGTGAGTGCTTATGACATGATATATAATACAGATATATGTTTAGTATCTACCCTTACATCCATTTATCTCATATTTGAATGCGATATTTATGTACAATATAAGTCAGATATATCCCACGGGGGGTCAGACCGACTGTTGGCGTAGCGACGCGTCACCACGGCATGCGTCGCCACGCTACTTGATAATATGTAGAATATATGTAGTAGTATGTATTAGACATGTGTCATTCAATCGTTTCTAGTTTAATTTTTGTATTTACTGAATATAAATGTTTATTAAATAAAGTCATCTTTTTCTTGAAAAATTGCTGAATATTTTATTTTTAATTATGCCATATTTATTTCCTGTCGTAAACTATCTTTTTTATCATATTACCTATACAAAATCATTTCGATGTTTTACGTCTGCCATGCATCCCGCGACGGCTCACAATTTTTTTATACGTGGTAGAGCCACGCTGCAGCTATATTATGGTTGCAGCACGAATGGGTCGGCTCGACCGGGGGAGGGCCATTCTCTTACAGAAGATTAGCGTTAAATAGCTTAATGCTGCTGTGTTTCGAATGGTATGTGTGGAGTATAGAGTACCGGAGAACCTTTTTCACCCGAAACGATTTCCTGTAAAGATTGTTGTCACTAATGACCACAATTTTTACAGATTTCTTTTCACAATATACAACAAACGAATACCTATACGACTTTAATCTGTATCTTTAATTTAAAACTCATTTTGTGAATATTCTTTGCCGGTTAATATAAACTTTAAACTAAATATGTAACTAAAATATACTCCTAAGTAAATAATTAATTTCATATGGAGGAATGTCTGTAACGAAACTAAACTTTTTTTTTTATAGAATAAGATTGACCACCTATTGGTAAGTGGACGCTGTGGCCTGTGATTAAGAATCAAAATACAGACGCGTTGTCACCCCTGAGGACTAAGATGGAATGCCTCTTTTCCAGTAAAAAAGGGTCTCCGGTTCTCTACACTCACCATACGAAACACAGCAGCATTAAACTGCTATTTTACGCTGGTATTCTGTGAGAGCGTGGTCCTCCCCCGGTCGAGCCGACCCATTCGTGCTACAACTATACTATTAATATAGCTGCAGCATGGCTCTACCACGTAAAAAAATGTTCTACTAGGGTCGTGAGTGGATACTGTATCGGTTGTTTGCAGCGGCTCGTGTTCAAAAAGATCTTGATTATTATTATAATCACAGATTTTTATTACAATATTTTAAAAGCACAGAATAAATAATTGTACTATGTACTAAAAGTAAGTAGGATTTATATATAAATATACTTAAATACGTCTTGGACTTTATGGAGTGACCTGAATAATGATATGATGATCATACGAGTATGAGCATTATGAGGACTTTTGGATTTTCCAAACTTTTTTAAATTAAAGTTTGACATAAAATTATCGGTAAATTGGAAGTATAATATTAGGTCCTTACATATGAAATTAGCGTTTTGTCGTACTGACCACTGTGATCTGAAATGTCTCCTCTTTGGTTAAGAATTCCAAATTCAAATTTATAAATTCATTTAGCTGGTACATTTGAGTTTTGAAAACAGCCATTCATTTGTTTTTTCCTCATTATTTTATTCTTTGACGTCGCTTATTACCGCACAATGGAAAACATGAAATATCGGTATATTTACGAGTACGAGTTCTACCGTGGCATCAGTGCTGCAGAAACAGCTTGAAGGATTAATGATGTGTACGGCGCTGGTGTCGCAAAAGAAAGCACGGTACGTTTTTGGTTTCAACGTTTTCGTTCTGGATATTTCGACCGGACCGGACGGCCGGAGACGAAAGTGGAAAATGAAGAATTAAAGGCTATTGTAGAAGCGGATCCATCACAAAGCACTTCAGAGATATCTGCAGGCTTCGGGATAAGTGATAAAACTATATTAATCCACTTGAAGCAAATCGGGAAAGTAAAAAAACTTGAACGATGGGTACCTCATGAATTGAGTGAATCGAACTTGCAAACACGCGTCGACTGCTGTGTTACTTTGCTCAACCGACACAATAATGAAGGGATTTTAAATCGAATCATTACTTGTCATGAAAAGTGGATACTGTACGATAATCGGAAGCGCTCGTCGCAATGGCTGAACCCTGGAGACCCAGCCAAATCCTGCCCTAAACGAAAATTGACTCAGAAAGTTACTTAGAGTGTTTGTGGACTAGCGCCGGTGTCGTTTACTACAGCTTTCTAAAATCTGGCCAAACGATTACGGCAGATATCTATTGTCAGCAACTGCAAACCATGAAGGAAGAACTAGCTGCTAAACAACCGAGATTGGTCAATCGCTCTAGGCCACTGCTGCTTCACGACAACGCAAGACCACACACTGCACAACAAACAACCACTAAGTTAGATGAGCTACAATTGGAATGTCTGCCACAACCACCGTACTCCCAGGACCTTGCTCCAACAGATTACCATTTTTTCCGGAATTTGGACAACTTCTTACTAGGAAAAAAATTCAACTCCGATGCGGCAGTCCAAACCGCCTTCAAAGAGTTTATTGATTCTCGCCCCCATATTTTTTTTTAGTAAAGAGATCAATAAACTACCTATGAGATGGCAAAAGTGCATAGATAACAACGGTGCATACTTTGATTAATTAAATATATTTTACAAAAAAAAATGACTTTATATTCCTCCCGTACAAAACGCCAATTTCATATGTAAGGACCTAATAATAAGGTTATTAGTGAAAACTTGTGTGTATTTAAACTACTTTTAAAAAAATTACGTATAATCATAGTATACGTAATATTTTAATGCGCTTAAGGCATGCACAATTGGATTTACCAATAGTTTTTTTATTTACCACTGGTTCGGAATATACCTCAGTCCTTGGAAGAACCAGCAAGAAACCCAGCGGGATTATTTTTTTAGACATATATAATTTTACAATAATTTTGTGCAATTATTTATATATGGATATGGTAACATTCCCAGGGGTTATTTTCATTCATGTACCTATTTCTTAATAATAATAAACCTTTTTGTACAGTTTTTCAATGATACATGTTTTAAACTTGTTGATTGACAAACTTTGAACATTTTCTAGGATTTTGTTGTAAAAGCGTATACATATACTAATTATGTGGAGTCTAGTAACGGACAATACAAGCTTGTGTTTGTTCCTAGTATTTGAAATATGAACATCTTTGTTCTTATCAAAGATATTCATGTTGTTAGGGGGCGTCCATTAATTATTTGAGGTGTGTAGGGGTGTATGGGGGTGGGGGGCAATCTCGGCAAATATCACGTAAGTTTTTTTCCGATAGAAACTAAAATTTTGAGAAAAGTGGGTTAAACTATGGCTAAATCCTACACAATAATATTTATCACGGTTAGGCGAACTCCGAAAATTCGGATCGAGCCATATCTCACGACATCTCAACAGAGGGAGGGGGAAGGTAGAAAAATCGCCAAAATCGCCTCACGTAATTAATGGACCCCCCCTTAAGTACATACATCACATTTTTATAAATATACTAGCTGTTCCCCGCAACTTCGCCCGCGTGTAATTTACCACAGCATCTACTTGCCATCAGGTGAACTGTGTACTCGTTTGTCACCCCTCTTCTATAAAAAAAATATCATCCCGGTGTTCGCCAGAGGGAAAAAAATTAGAAGATATAGAATCGAGCCCTAAGGAACACCCATTGATACTACCGATCCGGAGGAACTCTTGCCATTGAGTTTTAGACTTTTAGAGTTCCGTTACTTTAAGTCTAAGTGCAATATTTTTGACAACATAATGTTGTAGTTTCCTAATTAACGATGAATACAATAGAAAACCTTGGAAAGATTATAAAACATATTTAAAGCATCTTTTGAATACTCCCAGGCATTAAAAATATATTTAATAATCTCAACACCGGCAACATCAAGGTAGGTAAAATTATAATCCACATAAATAGTCAGCATTGTTATTTTAGGGAGTGATGGAAGGTTTTTGACCATATTACTTCTAAACCTCTCCAGGTGCATTAATTGGAACAATCGCAACTTTCACATTTTTATGGTTTTTTGCATATAACGTAATGAAACCAGTTGTTCACAATGATAAATTTAGTATTTGAATTATCAATTTATTGATTGGTACAACGCCTGTAAAATATCATTAAAATACAATTTGCACTGCACTCAGCTATACGTGTTACTTCTTAGAATAAATTGTCAAGATTGTATGATTTGAACAATGAATTAAATTTAATAGCGATGGAAGAAGCTTCTAGTATATTAATATTAAAGTCTCTGCAAACTGTGCAAAAAGTAATTGATTCTGTTTATTAAGCTTAACTAAAATTTCTTCCATCATTTTTCGTTACGTTTCGTTTTTATAGTACATACCGCTGCGTTCGCACCTTAGTGTACGCAAAGACATCGTGGGAAAGTCGCTTGCCTAAGAAATTATACATATATTGCAGACACGTGAATTTAGCCAAAACACATCGGAGAAATAATAAAAAAACGAGCGAGCCTCACAGTAGTCGCATAAGACGTGTGTTCTCAGAATATCAGTGGATTTCCAGAGTTTTTATAATATTAAAATCAGGAAATAAGATGGCTCACCTGGTAGTAAGCGGATACTGCACGTCGCAGATATCTGCAACCAACCAATTTCCAAAGGATTCAGATAAGTTATCACCTTTGAGGACTAAGATGAAATATTTCACGGTTCTTAGCCTATACGGGCTCTCCACAGGGTTCCGAACGAAATCTTGCACAGCAGTGGACCCGGTTTCTTCCGCAAATAACATACCGTACGGTATCGTTCTAGGCAAAATAAGTCCAGGTTTAGACACTTATATGTTGACAACTAAACGTTTTTGGGAAGTGAATAATACATATACATAGTCCGTTCATATAGCACGGAGATAAATCCATAAGTAAGTTAAATAAACCGTTTACATACATAGTAGTTGTAATTGTAACATATTTTGTTAATTTTTATCTCTTTTGCAAAAGATTTTGTGCATATTTTAAATCAAGTTGTTCTACTTTTACATTCTAATATGCCCTTATTTCTCATTACCAGTGCGAAGGTATCACTCTTCGCTCACACCGCCTGTCACGAGTGGTTAGCATAGGTTAAAGAAAATAAAATGTCAGTTGGCGCTTTCTAAAAAGCGCTAAGTTACATAGGCCTTCCCCAAGAAATGCCACAAAACACGGTTGAGCCACCTGCATCCATTGACTTTCTGCATGTCTTACCAGGTCGCCACGCCACTCCATTCAGTGTGGGACCGGTCTACATTTCGCTTACCGGTACTAAGCTGTTACTCGAAAACTTTTCTTTCTCATCGGTTGTCGTTTTTTCGAGTTATATAGTAGGCCCCACGGATTTAGAAAAGAGTCGGCCAATTGCCTCTTCACCTTACTAATCCGTATAATGTTCTCTGTTATTTCTGTTTATACCTAAATTTAATATGTGTACGCCTATTTCAGGCAAATAAATGCATCTTCTTTCTTTCTATCTTTACTGCTAAAATTGTTTGAATTTCGTGTGAAAACATTGGACGAATAATTTTATTTTATTAATTTTATTTCGTTTTTTTTTAAATTAAATATATAAACAAGGGTTTAGTCGGCTGCACTAGTTGTAACCAGCTTAGCCCTAATAGCCGGATCACGGAACATTAATAAAGTCGGATAGATTAAATAAAATTATTTGTCCGGTTACCGGATCAACAAGTAAGGATGTATCTAAAAAAAATCTGAGATTTCAGTTTGATTAAAGTCGATATATTATGTTTCCACTACGCTTATTCCTACTTTTCTTCAAGTTTTAAGTTCATTAGATTTAGGTTAGTACGTTAACCACTTGTCTATTTATATTTACATTTCAAAAGACGCATCTAGACGTCTTTTGTTTTCTGGTTATAAACATAATGTTTATTTATTTATTAACACACTATTATCACAACCCACGTAATGAACTATGGCGTTCCTTATATACCCTAAAATAATTCGTATTTTCTTTTAATATTTAGATTTCATCTTAGTACATAGATATTTTTCCTATTTTTCTGTCTGCTGTCTTTTAACATTATGAACAGTAGTTTTTAAACTTATTTTTTTGACAAGAACAACAAACGAGGTCACTGGAAGAAAGTAAAATGAGACATTTGCCGAGAGGCGTTTTCAGAGTTGCTCTCGAGGTTTCTATGTTTTGGTCATTTGGTCACTGTACGTCTACTGCACTGTTATATAAGTAGAATTCGAAACAAGTCTCATTATCGAAGGCCTTCTCACTGTCGGTCTACGCCCCCTTTACAATAATTTCGTTATATTAAAGAAACATATTTACAATATGATATAAAATTGTATATGAAATTAGGCCTAACCTGCTGCAGCTACATGTAGCCGGTAATAAGTGGATACAGTTACTAATAAGTGGCTTAGAACTACTTATTACTTATTCTTAGGGTTCATACGACATTAATCACAATATCGACTTTAATCAAACTGAAATCAAAAGCGAAGTTTTTTAAATCTTTTTTGAATACCACTCCCTTTGAGTCTGCTTGCATAATAAGTCCTTCAGTTACCATCGTCTTATTTGGGCCCATTTTAGTCGTTATAGCGGTCAAACCGCGAACTGGCATATTATCAAGAAGATTCCTTCTAAGTTTACGTATTGTCCTCTATTAATACAATTTTGTTGGAATATCTTGATTCCTACTTGAAATTTCAATTCTGTGTTTAAATTATTGCCTATGTGTTTTATATATTATATTAGAACAAAATAATTATGCAATTTTATTAAAATAAAATAAAACTATAATTTTCATTAATTTTATTAATTAGGAAGTGGCGCATCATATCACTACTTAATCGAGACAAAACTGTGGGTAAAATATGCGTGGCGTCTGAAGTATGAATGTTGTTTTCGGCCCTGGCGGTCAAAGGGTTAAGGGTATTCTATCCAGATACTTGCCTCAGGTGAGGTTTTTATAAACCTAAATCTGAGGATACTATTGAATCTGTTTGTAATTTATTTACTGAATATTTTCAATCCACCTTCCTTGTTCCTAACGTTAAATCCTGCCAGCCGAACCTTGACAATAAATATCAAAATGCTAAAATAGTTTTAGTATAAGTGACATAGATATAAATACCAAGGAGATAGAAACACGTCTCCGTGGTGCAGTGGCTTAGCAATGAGTTGCAGCGTATTTATATGGCCTACAAATAATTGTTCCGGGTCTGGATGTTTGTCTTTGTGAAATCTATGTATGTAAACTGCCCCCACGATACAGGAGAAAATCCTAATGTGGAGGTAACGTTTTTTTTAAAGAAAACCGAAAACAGAAACAGAAACATTGCTTAAAACCACAAACCTAAACAAAGGCGCCGGACCTGATGGAATAACCCCTTTTTTCATAAAACAATGTGGGGCAATTTAGTTTCGCCTCTATTTATTATTTTAAGCGATCTTTAAGTGAAGGTACCAGCCATCTGAAATCTGTATTTGTAACGCCAGTACATAAAATCGGTGACCGATCTAATATAAAAAATTACAGGCATATATCTAAATTAAGTAAATTATTTGAAAGAATTGTATGCCGTCAGGTATATGCCGCATTACAGTCGTTTTTTACTCCGGCAAAACATGGATTTTTCAGACAAAGGTCGACTGTGTGTAATCTCTTAGTTTGTAATGATTATACCTCTTTACAAATGGACTCAAGAGCACAAGTTGATACAATATTTACCGATTTCAGTAAAGCTTTTGATCGTATAGACCATCTGTTGTTCCTTGAGAATCTTCATAAAGCTGGTATACACGGTAACCTGTACAGATGGTTTATCGTCGTATATTAGAAGAAGATCTCAGGCGGTTACAAAAATGTCAATTCCTTCTGGTGTGCCTCAAGGCTCTTTATTAGGGCCGTTGCTATTTGTTATTTTTATTAACGATATTGCTTTATGTTTTGAACATACCAGAATCTTATTATACGCAGACGACACTAAACTTTTTATGGGCATCAATAGCTGTGATGTGAACGTTTACAATGTGATTTGAATAATTTTGTACATTATTGTATTCGAAACAAGCATAATTTAAATGTTTCGCAATGACTTTTTCTCGGAAATCCAACCCTATAAATTATCAATACATTATCACAAATATATCCCTTACTAAAGTTACATTTATGAAAGATTTAGAAGTAATCCAAGATTCTAAGCTTTGAGATTCTTTGCACCCTGCCCCATTAAAGGGTGCTGGAACTCGGGGCCACTTTTAGTTTGTGCCTCATGGTGCGAAAGTAGGGGGTGGTATTTTTTACGCCGTTACCACACGGCGAGGAGCCAAGTCTGTACTTTCGGCTTTGTCGCTTGTTTAGCACCACCCCGGGGACACAGGTGGTCGAAGCCTACGGACGCGAGCGACTCATCCCCCCATAATAAATAATAATAAAACAAAATAAATGTTCCTCCTTCATAATATTGTTGTGCCCATCAGGGTCCATAGAGATTAAGAGATACCATAAAACTATGTAACACCTTTTGTAACCTATGGAATGCAATAAAGTTATTGAGTATTGAGTAATGAATAACTCATAATTCGTGAAACTAATTTGCTAATCTAGATAGTGAATTGGAGAATCACTTTTCATACTTTCACACGATAAGAACATTTGTAAAATGCTTCTAATCAAAATTTTAAACTCCTTTTCTTAAATCTACTACAACTACAATAGTTAAATTAAAGATGGCTATTGTGATAATTTTTGAAACCGTTTTCATTTTTCTAGAATCTGAGAATCTATCTCTATATCTAGGATCTTTGTTTAATAAAACTGAAATTATTTACGAAATGACAGTCCACCTCACAGTAAGAGGCTAGTGCAGTTCATGGTCACCTATAGCCACTTCGAACAAAGAAGAGATTCGTTGTCACCTCGGGGAATTAAGATGAAATGCCTTACAGTCTGTAATTATGCTTGCTCTCTCTACACTTCAGACTGGAATACAGCAGTGAAAGCGCCGCTATTTTGTGGCAGAAATAGGTAAAATAGGTATAAATCTACCCAGACTGATTTCTAGGCAGAAAAGGAGTCCTACTTAGTAATCTATGTTAGAAGTCTATCCTTATTTTATCTTTATTTTTTGTAGAATTCAGCTGGCTATTTATCTCGAAGAACAGTTTGAAAGTTCATCAAGGACTTTGCACTGCTAATCGCGCTCTAGATCAACCACAAAATTGACGACCGAGGCATGTTGGTAATTGATTTTGCCAAACGTTTTGTATCGATCTAAGTGGTTCACATTTGAAAACGTAAATCTTATTTACCTTAGAATTACTCCCTATAGTCAATGTTATTAGTGACTATTACACGTCTATTAATTTCCTGTTGCTACCTAATTGCTTTCTCTCTGATTTCAACCACAACAAAATTCATGAACATATGAAGACACTTCATCGTTTTTAGTTTTTACATTCCAATATCGAATTGAAAGCTTAAGCAATATTTCAAACGTAGAGTCGGGCACGTAGGAATAGTCAGACAAGAATCCAACATCAATAATTGATTGTTTAATGCACAAATGGCTTTGTTGATATTGAAACCAAAGACACCACTTAGTAAGGAGGTTCAAAAGCCACTTTAGGCTATCAATCAATTATAAGTTATAAAAAATTATACTTAGTACAGAATTGTTTGAAATATTTGCCTAAGCAATCTTAACAGACTGTAGTTTTGATTATAATTTAAATAATTACCACACAATGAGCGCTTATGCAAATCTAAAATATTTAAGTGGGTTACATTATTTCAAAGTACGCTGTTGAAATGGGTAAAGTCTTTAACTTGAGTAACTTAATAAAAGATTGCGGGTAAGCTTGTTATTGTTAAAGAGTAGTTTAACTGCGTAGTGGCGGTGTAAGAATATCCACTACTCCATATCGTCCCTTGGGTGTCGCAAGAAGCGACATAGGGAAAAAATCAGGATTAGGGCAGCAACGTCCTCCTAATAACTATTAATATAAAATGCAGTTGCCAATCCGCCTGCTATGCATGACAGATATGGCAAATATCCCACCTATGAGGCAATCTATGGCGGAGGCTTATGTTCAGCATCGCACTTTTGTTGGGCTGTACAATGGAAAGAATAGTTAAAGGCACTGATACTAGTCGTATTTCCATAACGCGGGAAATAAATATTTTCTTTGTAAAATTATATTTCATATAGATTTGGATGGATTGTCGTAAGATGAACTTGAAATTGAAATGTACACATCCGTTTACATTTGCGAGCGTGAGTGGGTGCGTGTCGTACGTACATTTTGTGCCTCACTTTCGAGTACAACTCTGTTTTTATATAGGTACTCGGTACTCATTTAAAGTCAAGTAATTCACTGTAGTAAAAATTTATTGTCATTTGTTTCGTAAACGTATAAATCCTTACAATACAGTTACAGATGAGAGGCTTAGACTTAAGTGTTGTGTCATAGAAACGGGACCAATGACGGCAGAGACTATGGACTTCCATTTCTCACGATCCTGACACACCTCTCTCGCCTCCTCCACATCCATATACCTACGCATACACGCTCGTCGGTTAATAGTACTCTTAACCGACGACTACTATTTTACGTGGTAGAGCCATGCTGCAGCTATATTAGTAGTATAGTTGTAGTACGAATGGGTCGGCTCGACCGGGGAAGGACCACGCTCTCACAGAATACCAGCGTAAAATAGCAGCTTAACACTGCTGTGTTTCGTATGGTGAGTGTAGAGAACCGGAGACCCTTTTTACTGGAAAAGAGGCATTCCATCTTAGTCCTCACGGGTGACAACGCATCTGCATTTTGATTCTTTATTGGAGATAGATGTAGATGTCTATGGGTCACAGCAACCACTTACCATCAGGTGGACTGTGTGCTCGTTTCTCACTCTATCCTATATAAAAAAAAGACTTAGTTAATTTGGCCCATTTTCAATATATCGCCAATTTGGTCGATAAACTTTCGCCTAGGGTGTCCCTTCCCGACTCTGCCGTTCACCTCTGCAACATAAATTTGCTTTGTCACTCTTTCTTCATTCATTTTTTCTACATGACCAAACCACCGAAGCATTCCTTTCTTAATCCTGGTCACAACATCATCTTGCAAACCACACTCTTCTCTTATCACACAATTTCTCATTCTGTCATTCAGATTCAGCCCTAACATACTCCTCAATGACCGCATTTCTACAGCATTTATTCTACTCTCGTGCTTCTTCTGCCACACCCAACTTTCACTACCATACATTAAAGTAGGGACTAACATAGCATTGTGAATTGCCATACGTGAAACAATGAACAGTGATACTCCATCCAAATCTAGGTCTTTACCTCGTACTATTTCAATCAGTTTTTAAACCACGTTGATAAATTGTATAAATTAAACCCCCACATTGCTCTAACTATTTTAAAATATTGTCTCCTTGTACCTAGATTTACATACTTACTCCGCTCGAGTCTAATCTGGAAATGTTCGGATATTTTAAAAGATATTGATAATAATCTTAAAATAGCTATAGATTTTTTTTAAATTTTACTTTAAATACAACAGCCTGGACTCAAGCTACTTTACCTATAAAATTTGGTGGTATTCGTGTGAGAAATCTTTCTTTTCTTCCGTGCAGTGTCAGTGACTTATGTAACATAATTTTAAATAATAAAGTAGACCTGTGCTTTGCTACGGAGGCAGGACAGACATGGCAAACGCTCTGTCCCGGCGAAAATGATCCACTGGAAGTTAACCAACAAAAACAGTGGAATATTCCGTTGGTACAGAACGTGCAGAAAGATTTGTTTCATAATTTCCATACTGACCAAGATAAGGCACGCCTTCTAGCTGTTTCGACTAAGGAATCTAGTCACTGGTTACACGCTTTACCATCAAGTAATCTCGGCACATTACTTGATGGGGAAAGCTTGCGCATCGCCGTAGGAATCCGACTAGGAGCGGCGATTTGTCAACCCCATCAGTGCCCCTATGGTAACAGCATCGACAAGTGTGGGCTCCACGGACTTTCATGTAAGAAAAGTGCTGGTAGGTTTATTATTATTAGTTTTCAATAAAAACGAATTAAAACGAGCGCCATCCGATTGAAATTAATGAAGGGCTATAATAAAATTTGTACTAGCTAGTACTTATTATTTAGTATTTGTACAGCTGTTAAATTTAAATGATGTAGAAGCAGATCCAGGAAAATTTAACATGACAAATCGCTGTAGTAGTTTTTTCTTAATAGAAACTAGCTGTTTCCTGCGTCTTCGCCCGTGTAAAATTTATTACGATTGGGTTTCATGGGTTTTAGTTTTTGCGCGTAACCCTAATTCTATTTCCAAAGTAAAAGTAGCCTACGTTACTCCTTATAACATCAGTTATCTGCCCGGAAAAGTCCCGTCAAAATCGGTCCAGCCATTGGAGATTAGCCGGAACAAACAGGCAGACAGACAAAAATTTTAAAAATGATATTTTGTTACAAGTACCGTATATACTTGCATATTGCATTTAGTAAAAAGCTGTTATTTTGACATTACAAACAGACACATCAGTTTTATTTATTTGTATAGATAAGGGTTGATGACAAACGAGCATATGATAGTAAGTGGATGTTACGGACCATAGACTCCCAGATCTATCCTCGGTTAAGAATCGAAATGGAGAGGCATTGTCATCCCTGAAGACTAAGTATGCCTCGTTATCTGCATTACGCTGCTAGATTTCTGTGAGATGGTGATCCTTCCCCGGTCAAGCCAACTCATTCGTGCTGCAACCATAATGTGCTGCAGTGTCGCTCTCACGCATACAGCTATCCAAAGTGTTCATACCTCATGCTAGCGCACTCCTCATTTCGCATATAAACTTCTTAAATTACGTAGTTAAAAATTGCTTGCACATCGGCTAATTAGGTATTTCCTGTGCAAGATGTGTAATTTTTAGTTATGGCGCTAATTTTAATTTTAATGTAATTAAATCTCTTTTTTGTATTTTGTTTCTATTAAATAACTCTCTGTTTATATTTAAATTAAGATTATATTATCTCGTGAGTCTCGTAAGAGGCGACAGGGGAGAACTGAAACCGGAGATGGGCAGCAGCATCTCTTCTCATAACAACTTAATAATGAAAAAAAACTGCGGTTGCCAACCCGCCTGTCGAGCGTGGCAACAATGGAGGCAATTTATGGTAAAGGCCTAGGTTCAGCAGTAGACTTTTGATAGACTGTAATAAACATGGCACACGCTGATTACATTTCCGTAAACAAAAGATTTACTATCTTATTCCTCCAATGTTTAAGAAGACTTAACGAGTATTAAGAGTAACGGATTCAAACACTGTTTGCAAATACTTAATATATCTTAACCATTACGTTCTTTAGCTTAAACACTGTAATAAGCGTGGCAACTACGGCAAATAGTCTCCCCCTAAGAGGCAATCTGTGATGGAGGTTTTTGTTCAGCATTGGACTTTTGATATAGACTTTTTATAGACTTATGATTCCACATAGACCTTTGATGATAATGGTAAAAGTTAAATAATATTTAAGGGAGTGGTCCTTCCATGACCGAGCCGACCCATTCTCGCTTTAGTCATCAAACAGTGTGGCCTCTACTACGTATGAAAGTTTAATAAAACCTAGAATGTGATAGAGAATTGATTTAAATTCGTCGCTGTAAAACTGAATTGAACTCGCAAATCAGCGAAATAGATTAGAATCAGAACATTTACTTAATTGTATTGTCTTTAGACCTTTGAACTTAGGTACCAACCTATTTTGAATGAATGTTTTTGGAATAAGTAGCAAATAGTATCCACAAGATTAACAATGCATTTAGACAATGGAAAACAATACATTAGGGTAATATTCATTATAATTGTTTAGCGTTTAATTAAATAGTAGAAATGTAGAATGAAAGGCAGGCTGAGGCGTGGTAGCTCATATCAAATTCCCGCTATATTTTTTAATTATGTCAAATCAGATATCTTAAAAGCTAATTATTGGACACCAGGCCAAACTAATCACAAAAAACGTTTTGTGACTTTATCATCTAAAGAATATCATATAAAAGTTGGTGACTGATGGAAAGTAATCCTCAAAAACCAGTCTATGAACATTCAACCGCAAGGCTCAGACTTATTTTTTCTGGAATCGTGATTGGTGACTAGAGACTGGAGACCATGATTCTCAAATATTAATATCTTAGAAACGTAAATTGATAAATATTTTATTTTACGTTTCTAAGATTACCACGACTTTCTTTACAGCCGTGAAATCGTAAATCAGTAGTTTTATATTATAATGAATATTTACAATAGATTTTGTAAATGTTAGTAGTTAAAAAGCTATCCACAATTTCTTTGATTGGTTATTTGGGTGTCAGCACTGCAGATTTATTTTAGGTCTCCTGACTAAAATTAAAGTTAAGGTAAAATTAAGTACAGTAAAATTAAGGCAAGGCCGCCAAGGCATAGACCTCTAAAATAAAAACATTGTGAAATCCTATGATGTTGGTTACCATCATTGAGTGTGCGCAGGAATTACATGCTTTAATTCCTCCCTCTCCTTTCCACCATCGGACAACCAGGCAGTCGGCGGGTATTCACCCCTTTGCTGTTGATATTTCACGCATTAGAGCCAAACGGTTTGCATCGTCTTTTGTAATGCGTACAGCAAAGGAGTGGAATAATCTATCCGTCCCAATATATTCTGGGCGTCTTCAAGGCAAGAGTGAATAGGCTTTTGTTACGTTAAGACAGTGCGATTTACCATCTAGGGCTTCATCACCACTTACCACCAGGTGGGATTGTGGTCAAGCACTGGTTTATAATAAGTAAAAAAAAATCATCATCTATAATGTTGGTTACCGTGTTGACGGAATGTGCGCCTAGTCCACGAAAGTAGAATGATGAGTTTGAGTGTAAAGAGGTCATTAACATCATATTCTTGTGAACCATGTAAAGTCTAATGAATACTTAATATTTGTTTTGTTGCATTTTGGTACGAGGTGAAAAGCAAAACTCTGGAAATTGGTAGAACAATATTTAACTAAAATTATAATTTGCGAACTTCGGTAAAACTTATAAAATTACAATAAAAAAATTCTCCAAAAAAAGGGCAAAATGCAAACCTTGCAACAATCTCCATAAATACACTGTTGAATTTAGGTATTTTTAAGTTAAAGACGAGCAATCTTCAAATATTTATGTTAAAAATATTAAACGAATAAAACAAAACATCATGACGAAGACAAAAGTCTTGTTTTTATTACATGTGAAATTCTAAAATTATACATTATTATTAATAGGTGCTTAATCAAAAAAAAATATTCCTATTCATCATCAGTTCATAAAATTCTTGTAAGAAGGATTTGCCTAATTTGTCACGCTTAGCGGGCAGATTAACATCGCAATAAAATATAAAATAGGTATAACATAATCTGACTTCCGCCAAGTTTAAAAACTTTATTAAACAAAGATTCCATAAAACGGGTTATTATAATATTAAGAAATTTATGGATGATAATAATTAATAACCCCTGTTATAATATAATGAGGTGATCGCTACCATGCTATTACTAATTTGTTTGCGTTGTTAATCATTATGATTATTGTGTAACTTGAATGATTATAAACTGTTCTTTTTTTTTTCAAAAAAAAAGGCCCAAGGTTTTTTATTTTCTGATCCAGTGGTAAATTAAGAATAAGAGTGTCTTTCAATAAGTATTATTTACTCGTATAATCTACATTGAATAAAAAAAGTTTATATTTATATTTCTAATTATTCGACGCAGATATCGTACTTTAGATTTGGACGCCGCCGTCCGTCGCCGGTATAGATATTTTCCAATATTTTCCATCTAGCTTACACGAGCGACGAGATGATTATACCGCTATGTATCGGAAGCCATAAGATTTTTCAGGCATGTCCGAAAGCCGCCTCCTACGACAACCACAAGACGATATGAGGTACTAAGTTCTCTTGCGCCGTTACAACATTACAGCAATACAACATTTAAATACATAATAATGGAAATATACAATAGACAAATTATTAAACTAGTATAGCTTGTGAGGATTATCTCAAATTAAAACGGCAAACCTTGTTGTTAGTATTAAATTTTACGTAAATACCAACTATTGTATGTTTTGTTTTTAAACTTGTTTTAACTATCGTATCACAGAGCCATTCATGCAAACAAGGCTGTAGTTTTCGATTTATAAGAAAGTGACCATATTACCCTCACGTACTATATTATCTAATTTAAAGTACGGCCAACTAGCAGCGATACGAAAGGTCAATTACCTTAAAAACGACTGTGGAGTTGACAATCTATTATCTATCTCTTTCCATCTTGTGTATTTGTCGTAATGTCTCGTTTTCCCGGCAAAAACATGTCAGGGTCAAGACGGGTTCGCCAACATTCGGGACTTGTTGTTGTTTAGTAGTTTTAATTAAAACTTCTTGGTTTGGAGTGTACTTTAAAGTTATCTTAAAGTTATTTAAAAAACAGCAACTGTAATAATAAAACTTTTCTTAATTTATTAAAGATGCATGTAAGTAAAGTATGTATATCATTTTAATTTAATTTTTAATTTTAGATGACTAGTTTTACTGTGAATGAAAAAAATATGGTTATTAATACCTACAAATATGTTAAAGAAACTTGGCCTAATGATAAATACCCATACAGAAAAGAGATGGCGCAGAAAGCAGCTAGTATTTTATATATATCATCAGTCCTGTGTCTCCTAAGGGGTAGGCAGAGATATTAACACTCACATTTTGCCTGATATATTTAAGTCCCTATGTAACAGGGGGCAAGCCTGTTACCATACACCGGGCACACAGTTGCGCAAGCGATATTCAGAAACATTATTATTATTCTCGTTATTTTATTTAAATCTACATTATACAATAACTCAAATTATAACAAAATTTATAAAAAGTCTATTTTTTTTGTTTGCTAGACATTTTTTAAAACTATATTGTCTACTTAAATATATAATCTAACTATAAAAAGTTACGTACCCCTGCTATTCCTAATAACCTTGCATTGGTTTTGTTTACATTTGGTATCGCTTCTCGTTGACCGTACTTTAGTTGTGAATACGGAATTAATAATTTTTTTTCTATATAACTAAGCACACATTCCAGGACCGAGACCTTTCTTACTGGTAAAGAGGCGTTCCGTCTTAGACCTCAGGGTGACAAACGTATCTGCATTTTAATTATTTACTGAGCATAGATGTAGGTGTCTTTGGCCGCAGCCCAGTTGGATAATGTACTCGTTTGTCAACCTTACTCCTATAAAAATATACACAATGTATAGGCTTAATTTCCTTTCTCAGATCCCTGCCTGTACATATTGCGATTCGCCTCGCAGCTCCAATTCGAAGAAAAACAACACGAGGTGAGCATGACCGCGCTGCGCCTCGTGCAAAGAATGAAGAGGGATTCCATACATTCAGGTCGACGTCCATCTGGCATATGTGGAGCCGGTAAGACTTTGTAATGTAATATTTTTGGCACGAAGTTCCTTATCGCACGGTACGAATTTGGCGGATGGGGCCTAGGCGAGAAAAAGTGTAAGAATTTTCCCTCATGACCCTTTCTATAGTGCGAGCGAGATAAATAGAATCCATCTCCCTCGCACTTTTTCTTATCTTGCCATGAAAGAAATATTATTTTAAACTAGCTGTTCCCCGCGACTTCGCCCGCGTGTAATTTAGGGTTTTAATTATGTTGCGCGGAACCCTAATTATTTTTCTAAAATATAAGTAGCCTAAGTTTTTCCTTATAACATCAGCTATCTGCCAGTGAAAGTCCCGTCGAAATCGGTCCAGCCGTTTTGGAGATTAAGGCCGGAACAAACAGACGGACAGACAGACAGACAGACAGACAAAAATTTTAAAAATTGTGTTTTTGTTATAAGTGCCGTATATATTTTCATATGCATTTAGTAAAAAGCTGTTATTTTGACATTAGAAACAGACACTTCAATTATATTTATTGGTATAGATGACGCTTCATTTTAATAGACACTAGTATTTTTTAAAATAATAATAATAAATATTTATTTGTATTTGTTAATCAATAATATAATACGGTTATCAATAATAATATACTACGAAAGGAACTTAGTTCCAACCGAGTGTTCCACGACACTCACGTTTTTTTTATTTCCCTCCCTTCCTTTACCTTCCCTTCTGAATATACGAACTTGTCCGAAAATGTTAATCTCACATTCATGACATTCTAAAACTCGGGAGTTGCCGATAAATCTAACAAAACATAATGAGACTCAAATCTAACAAACTGGTTATGAATAAAATATGTGATATTATACGAGTACGTAATTGTTTCAAGTAATTATGTGACATCTGACGCATTTTTGAGAAGACCTAAATACAGCGCTTGATGAGTTTTGACGGCTGCTGACGTCGGAGTAACCTCACGACTTATAAGTATATTTTAATATGTCATATATATGTTATAATTCTATGAGTAAAGCAAAGCTGTAACTTTGATTACGAACGGGCCTACGTCCCACTGCCGGGAACAGGCCTCCTCTGACTTCTGAGAGGGTTTTAGAGCAAGGGAAAGTCCACCACGTAGCCCCAATGCATGTTAGCGGACGTCATGTTATGTCTTTGAAATATTTTATTTCATAGACATGCAACTTCTTTACGAAGTGTTCCTTCACCACCGAGCACGTGGTAAATCAGCACTAAAGATTGCAATTAAAAATTTCGTTGGTGCCGGCGGCGATCGAACCCAGGTTGCTCGCGTACTGTGAAATTTACAGCGAGCTCATGCCTTTTAGCCCCTGAGCTACCACGGTTCTCATTCTTTAAGGCCCGTATTGATAAACGTTACTCAGCTCAAGTACACGCACTTGAGTACAATCTTGAGGTTATGATCTTATTAATAAACATATCTCAAGATGCGGTTTAGGTTTACTATATAGCTGAGTACCACACTGATTAATAAACGAAACTCGACTCTCAAGTGTGTGTACTTGAGTGCAAGTCACAGAACAGTATTCCTAAGTACAGCGTTTTGAGATACTGTTTTTATGTGTTTATTAATAAGCAACGATCTTGAGATGCTGATTTCGTAATGAGGGCGTATCAAATGATTACGCACTTGAGTTCGTCGTTGAGTAACGTTTATTAATACGGACCTAAGTAATGTAATATAATATAATGACATCTAGATTTAAGTAAATTATTTATCATTTTTGTACTTCCAGCGTTACTAATAGCGGCCCGTCTCCACGACTTCTCCCGGACACCGGCGGACGTAGTGCGAATAGTAAAAGTCCACGAGTCGACCCTCCGGAAACGTTTGCTGGAGTTTGGAGACACCCCATCAAGTGCGCTGACCCTCGATGAATTTATGACTGTGGATTTGGAGGAGGAACAGGACCCGCCCGCGTTTAGAGCCGCTAGAAAGAGGGACAAGGAGAGATTGCAAAAGGTTTGAGTTGACATATAACACGAATTATATTATAGTTTTCAACGACGGAGTTTTTTAATAATATTATAGTTCATCATCATCATTACCATAATTCTCATCATTATCATTGCAGCCTATTCCAGTCAATCGGTTCAGTCCACTGCTGAACTTAACCTCCTCTATAGATTGTCTCTTAGGGGATATTTGTCATAATTGCCACTTGGCAGGCGGGTCGGCAACCGCAGTTTTTTAATTATTTTAAGTTGTTATTATGAAGATGCTGCTGGCCATCTCCTGTTTCATTTCATCTGTCGTTCCATTCTATGCCCACTGAAGATATGGGATACACGGCAAATTATAGTTATTTAAAGTTAAAATTTATGTTAATTGTAATGTTGAAGGTTTTTAATAAATAGGAGACGTGTTGTTGCTACTAGAACTTTAATTATACTGATCACTAAACCTAAGAGTACATGTATTTCTTACACTGCTAGTAGGGTAGAGACACATACACTACATCTCCCCCGATACTTAAAAAAAAAAGAAATGTTCTCCATTTACTTTTTTTTTACATTTTAGTTTCTTGATACATATGATAAAAAGATTGATTTATATATCATATGAACCCTGAATCTTATTATATAATAATAATAAGTTTAAAATAAAATACAATGTTACTTAGGCATTAAATTTATATAATTTCTAAATTGAGTAAAATAAAGTAGTTAAACAAAATATTAAATTAATTTTATATAAAAAAGAGATTATAACCTCATGATCATGACCAGGTTATACATATTATTAAGTCTAATTTTAATGCGATTTTATTTCGTTTACATTTTTATTTTGTACGTCATTAACCTGTCGTATTTTTTGGTAATAACCAACGTTACAACAACATGTTAACATGAACTTATCACATAATATCATACCATATAATACGATAAATTAATATTTTTTAATATTTATTTTCTCGAGATTTATTATTTCAACTATAGTTCCTCTTTAATGTATAAGTACATACTTTTTTTTTAAATCCCCAGTTCTATATTTTCACGGGTTCACGGCCGTGTCTTTATTTTATATTTATTTATTTTTATATAAGGAGCGCTAGGATCACTCCCACATTTTAAAATTTTCTTTAATTCTTGGTCTACCCTTTTATTATTATCATTATTTTATAATTATTTATTAGCTTTTCACACTATATAACCTTCACAATCAAGTATATAGGTGGGCGACAATAATAATGCGTTTTGCATTTAACTTGACATTATATGTACTTTTATCCTTCCGAAACCTTGATGTCTACGAAAAGTTCTCATTGACTTTTAGCATTTCCATAATACTCGGTTGCGCACCCGACTATCACTGAAATAGCTAATTATCTTCCAGATTTTGTGCTTTACCTATTAACATTCTAAAATTTTTCATTGCTGAAATAAGTTAATTTTACAATTTATTTCAATTTACTCTAACCAATGTGTATAAAACAGTCACTGAATTTATTTTATCGGTCAAATCTCTGAATAAATTATACAATCCTTGCCATTCAACACAAAACTATAAGTTTCTTAACCCGTCTTATTACATTACCGAATGCATAAAAGAAAAAACTTGCCAAGGAATTGTTACAAGTGTTTGAAATAGGCTATATGATCTACCTAGATGATTATTTAATATTAAAATATTCGAATCAAAATGCAAAACGGATCTAAATTTTCTTAAAAGATCTCGACCGATGATAACATTCGCCATAATTGGTAACGAATTAAAAACATAAAACTTGTGGTCAATAATTAGATCGCTTGTGTTCTTACAGCGCGAGCGATTCATGTTTATTATGAATGCCGTTTCCATATACGCTTCTGGAATCTTTTGCTGTATGAGATTCAGTATTAAGTTTAACAAAACAATCTGTTATTAAAAACTATTTGAAAATATTTTTAATACAATGATTCAAGATACTATTTTTTTTTTTTTTTTACACTTTGTATTATTTTATAAATAACTGTGTAAACGTCTACTTAATGTACCGATATACTTTATTTGAGTATAATATAATATGATATTTTATTTATAAGTGAAATGTTTGCTTAAAACTTTATTTTATTTGAAGTTTTCCACTAATGAATATGTTAAGTTGGTGATTAACGATACATAAACTCAATCCGCATTTAATCGCATCCGAATAACCTTAAAAAATTAATCGGTTATTAGGTTTTCCAAATTCTCAGCTGATTAGGCTTTTTTTATGTGGATATGCTAACCTCCGATAATTTTCCTTACCTATTTCACAACTTTTACCCATGTATTATTTCTTTCAATAGTTTCATTTATAATTGCGTATTCTGTAACTTAGCCATATTTTTTTTCACGTCTTTACAAATTTATATCATATAAGTAGTCTCTTATATCATTTAGGTACATCATTTGCTGTCAGAGAAAGAGGCTCACAATGAATTAATTAATTGTATACTTAATAGGAGTTTCAAAATCGTTTTGAACGAAGTTATTATTTTCATAATCCACATAAGTAAGTTAGATATTCAAACTGTTATCTTATGATTTAAAAGTTTCATCAATATTAAACCAAAAATAAATTATTGCATTTCATATTAAGATACAGAACAAAGAAGTCAAAGCAACGTAATCATTTTCAGTAACAATAACATAATCACATAACAAGAGACAGATCAAAATACAAATTGCAATTCCCAGCCGTAAGCGATTTGTGACACTTTTGTTTTAAATTCCAAAGTACGTTTATGGGAACGTTTGCGATTACATCGTATGACATAGGCACCTAATTTCAACAAAACTTACAAAATGTTTTATTATGAATATACTTAACATGTATCTAAAATTATAGTATTAAACACTTTTTATTTATGTAGTTAAGATCATTACATTGCATTGTTATAATACTTTTACATACATTATCAAGTATTTATTATAGGTATATGTAATTTGTCATTAATAGTCGAAACGCATTATTACCCTTCTTAAGATTTCATGACTTCTAAGTGTAGTATGTTTATCTTATTTGAAACATAAATAAAAATAGGCTATTACACAAATATAAGTTTGTATAGCAAAATATATGTTGTATTTGTTGTTATAAGTATTTTAAGTATATATAATAACATAATTTTTGGAATAAAAGAAAAAAACTATTACACTATGAAACTTATAATAATAGCGATCCGATACTGTTTCGACGTGATTTTAATAAGCAATATATAAACCAAATTTAGTTCAAAATTTTACAAATTTTACATAAACAAATAATTTTATGTTTTCTTTGTTTACTAATAAAGAAATTTAGGGTAGAGTTATTGAAATTATGAAACAATTATGTAAATTGATATAAAATATATCTTAGCGAAAATGTATATTTATTAGATTTTTTTTTTTTTACGTGGTTGTTTTAGATTTAAGGGGATCCTTATTACCTCATTTTAATTGTTACTCTCTTTCCTTTGATTTCAATTGTCAGGCCTTTTTTCATAATTGTTGTACGTACTTTATTTTTAAATTATTTATGACCTTAGCTAGCTTTATTAATTTGATATCGGGAATCGGAGTTTTAATTCACTTTATTTATATTTAACTTCATGATATATATCACGCGGGTACTTTATACATATGGGCCCCCCATTTACTTGGGTATTATATTACATTTTCATTACATTACTTTCATTTTATTGGTACATAAACTTTTTTATACTATATCAAGGTTATAGTGTACCTTGGGTTGTGCACAACCTTGAGGTCTACGTTTAAGTCATTTTAAAAGGACTCCAACAATTGTCACTGAGGAAAACTAAGTTCACGCTATGATCCAATGAAGGATGTGACCTCTATGTACCATTATCAAGGGTAACAAATTTAAGACTTCTCTGGTCCCCAACAGTACTAATATGAGTAAACTCGTTCACATCACTTGTACTGAAGGTATTGTTCCCTAGTACCCGTTATATCCGATTTTATCATCCAATCATGGAAACATACCCTGCTCGAGGACTATATGCTATACCAGTGATAGACGTTCCCGTATCTCTCCATTATTTATTTATCAAGGTCATCTTTTCTTTTATCTTTTATTCTCTTCTTAAATCTTTATTTTTCTTTTATCTTTATAGTACCTGTTGTTATCTACTTGACTGTATCGGTAACTTTTATATACTTTCATGCTCCACTTCCATATACTAACTTGCATAATTCTCGCTCATAATGGATTCAATACAAATTTTTTTTAGCATCATCAAATATTTGGGTGATCAGTCCAATATTGACGAAACTTAGCAATTCAATCGTTCGTATTCACACTTTTGAACATTCCTTCTCTCACTCCTCACACCTTTTAAATATATACTTTTATTATTGTACAAATATAAGGTAATATATTTGTCAGTAAATTTTTATGTCCTTGTTTAACTTTGTTAAGAAACATTATTATTAAGACCTATTTTAATTATTATATTCCTTATTACATAAAAATGATAGTTTTAAATATTTTCTAACTGACACAGGAGTTACATCGCTTATAGTTATATTACTTTTACTTACATCGAAAAATGTTTTAGCTTTAATAATACCTTTACTTTACGTATAAAAATGTAGGATTGCTAGAATTATGATATTTAAGAAATTGTATACATAAAAAGAAAATCGGTAATCAATATTATAGCTAACAAGTTTGTATAAAAAAAACATTAATTTATTTAAATATTGAAAAGAACATTTAGATTTTTAAGTAGGAAATATTAACTATAAGATTATTTATTAAAGGTTATATAATATATATTTATATATAATAATAAAGTTACTTTAAGCTTTCCATACCTTTAGAAAAGAAGAAAAATGATTATAACTTATAATAATTACGATTTTTTTTTATAAAACCCTTTTCAAAATTGTATACATTTAAATAAAAAATACTATAAAAAAATTGGGTTAAATTTAAAATATATTTGCTTTAACACGAACCTGTTCATCGTAAAATGTATGTTTTTTAGAAAACAATATCTACTAAAAATATTATAAATTGTTAAAATCTGACAAATATTTTCTAGTTACTTGTAAATACCGTACATTTAATATTTAATGCGTTACTTTTTTATTTAATATAGTCTAAAACATAATAAAATAATTAAATATAATGTATAAAATAACGCTGATGCGATGTTACCTCTTATATATCTTCTTTTTCTTTTCGGTTCAATTTTCATATTTTACTGGACAAAGCTCGCTGAAATACAACCGTTTTTTTTTTTTTTTTTTTTAATTAATCTGTTGTTTCTGAATTTTGTTCTTCGGTCATTATATAAAAAATCCACATTTTATTTTCCTCATTCTTCGTTAGTTGTCTTTATAGTAATATATATTATATATTTTAAATTTTCAGTCAGCTTTTATAAAATTCTTATTGTGTTATTGTAGCCTCTTCTTGAATTCGTATTTATTTATTTTCCGTCACGTCCGGTATTACGTCCATTCCGTTATAATATTACTTTATTGTCAATCATTTTACTCATGTCTTCATTATTTAATTTAGCAATATTTATTCCCACCTTTATTTTAATAGGCCCGGCGGTGCGCTTGCATTGCCGCAGCGCACCGCCTGGCAGGGTCGCCATGTAATGTTGAAGGTTTTAATAAATAGGAGACGTGTTGTTGCTACTAGAACTTTAATTATACTGATCACTAAACCTAAGAGTACATGTATTTCTTACACTGCTAGTAGGGTAGAGACACATACACTACATAATATTTACGTGAAAATCACGCTAACTAAAATGTTTGTGGCCTGAAAATAAGACGGTTTGACTAGAAAATACCACGATTTTAGAGTGTGAACTTGAAATATTTTGAAAATGTACTATTATAACAGTTAGTTTTAAATAACCATGAAACAAAACAACTATCATCGACTTTGTCATATTTATATGGGACCACTGGCAAAGTATAATTCTTGAAAGAAAAGGATGTGCAAAAACAGTACTAAACTAACTTCGGATATACTACTTTATAAAATACTTGAAAATTATAGTCTATTTGAGAACTTCCTCCTTTAATACGTGGTTATAAATTGAACTATAATTTATATCCATTAAATCTTAATGAGCCGTGGTATCCCAGGGGCTAAGCGCTTGTCGTAAATTTCACATTTCAGCAACCCGGGTTCGATCCCCGCTTCACCAATGAAATTGTTAATTGAAAATTTAAATGCTGAATTACTACGTGTTCGGCGGTGAAGTAGAACATCGTGGGAGAAGCTTGCATGTCTAAGAAATTAAAAAAAATCGAAGTCATGTGAAGTCCGTCAACACGCATTGGGGCGTGCTAAAATTCATTTAGAATTGAGAGGAGGCCTGTGCCCCAACTGTGGACCTTTTATAGGCTGTAACTTTACCTTTTTGCTTTATTTAATAATATTTTATTTTATCAACATTTTCTCTTTCTAATTTTAGTTATTGGAAGAAGAGGACGGCGAGAGGGAACTGACGGAGTTACAGAAGGAGATAGATTTACAGTTGGAAAAAGACAATACGAGGCGAAGGAAGCTAGCAGCTTCTGCTGTAATTACCACAGTAAGCATCGGTACGAAACGTTGCGACGGATAATTTAATAATTTTACTGAGAATTTACATAAATTAGAACATTTTAGAATAGTAATAAATTACCGGATGATGGGATAATAAACTTTACTTAAAAATATCAAAAGTATTATTACTGAAATAGGATACCTAGCATTTTAATTCATTCATTCTACTGTCACAGTCTACTGTCTAACAGTGGAAGCTTTATTACTTTTTATATTATTTTATTACTATTTAATTTTATACAGTCTGCAGTCTGCAGTTTGTGAACATGTTCAAGATCGTCCCCGCTATTACATTAGATTTGATAGACCACAAATCCTCGCAAAAGAACACCGATTCCTACCAAGGATGATTCGCGAGGCTATTGAAATTAAAAACATCCTAATTTCAATAGAGAAGATGGATGGGTGCTGCCATCTGCTTGGGATCCTATAATTAATAAAATTAAATCCAAACCCAAGTATACCACTGCTAGACTTCAAGATACTGTAAGCTCATTCTGCGTAGATCGAACCAAAAATTAATATTAAAAAACTGAAGGTAGCCGGGCTAACTATGACATCGGGACGTCAAACACCTCAGTCCCCCCGTGACCATGGGTGCTGTAAAGCACCCGAAACGTCGGGAATTAAAAAGTTGAAATTAAACGCGTAAAAATTAGTTTCATTTAAAAGTAGTTTTTACTAACAAATGACAAATAAACTACAATTATAATTATTTCACTAGATTACTCTAGTAGAACCGCTTTCATATAACTATATTACGGTATATAGCTATATCCCTAGGGATATAACTATATCACGGCCTTAACTATCTTATTGCGACATATGTATACAGTGTTAGCTCAGCGGCTAAGCGCTCGCGGTAAATTTCAGTCAGCAGTCATGTTTGGGTAGATATGAGAGCTAGTATATCACAGGTTATGAGGCTATCCACTTTAGGGCCCGTATTAATAAACGTTACTCAACGATGAACTCAAGTGCGTAATCATTTGATACGCCCTCATTACGAAATCAGCATCTCAAGATCATAACCTCAAGATTGTACTCAAGTGCGTCTACTTGAGCTGAGTAACGTTTATTAATGCGGGCCTAAGACTCTTAGGTGACAATTACTTATAGCTTTCTTTCTTCGGAGCAATCTGGTTCTCAGGACCCGGACATTAGCTTAATGTCAACTGAAAGATTTCACAGTTGTCGAATTAGATTATTGGAGCTCTAGTAGCTCAAAGCTAAGCGCTCGCGGGCAACTTGTGTTCAATCCACGAAATACCAATGAAATTGTTAATTTCAAAGTATTAATCTACCACGTGCTCGGCGGTGAAGGAAAACATTGTGAGGACACCTGTACGCCTGAGGAAATATTTCAAGGAAATGTGAAGTTAGCCAACACGCGGTAGAGCTACGTTGCAGCTATATTATGGTTGTAGCTCGAATGGGTCGCCTCGACCGGGGAAGGACCATACGAGGGTAACGAGGGTAAATAAAAAATCGGCCAAGTGCGAGTCGGACTTGCGCATGAAGGGTTACGTACCATCACACACGTTTCTAGTAGGGGAGACCCCTATAATTTTTTATTTATTTATATTATTTGTTTTTATAGCGATCACAGAAATACACATTCTATGAAAATTTCAACTGTCTACCTATTACGGATCATGAGATACAGCCCGCTGACAGACAGACGGACGGACAGCGGAGGCTTAGTAATAGGGTCCCATTGGTTACCCTTCCGGTGCGGAACCCTAAAAAGCAGCTCGAAGCTGCTGTGTATCGTATGGTGATTGTAGAGAACCGGAGAACCATTTCACTGGTAACGAGGTCACACACGTTTTTAGTAGGGGAGACCCCTATAATTTTTATTTATTTCTATTATTTGTTTTTATAGCGATCACAGAAATACACATTCTATGAAAATTTCAACTGTCTACCTATTACGGATCATGAGATACAGCCCGCTGACAGACACATGGACGGACAGCGGAGGCTTAGTAATAGGGTCCCATTGGTTACCCTTCGGGTGCGGAACCCTAAAAAGCAGCTCGAAGCTGCTGTGTATCGTATGGTGATTGTAGAGAACCGGAGAACCATTTCACTGGTAACGAGGCATTCCACCTTAGTCCTCAGGGCTGACAATGAATCTCCATTTTGATTCTCAATCGAGGATAGATATAGAGGTCTATGGTCGTCAGCATTAACTTACAGGTGGAATGTGTGCTCATTTGTCAGCCATATATGAAAAAAACGCACTAGAGCAGCGCGAAATGAGAGAAGGCGTATGTCCAGCTGTAGCACTTATATGGGCTGTATCTTTAGTTTAATTTTGATTTTAGATGAAAGTTCAATCGAAGATGTGGATGCGTCCAGATTCGCAGCAGAGGACACGCTGAACCTCCTCGGTGAGATCGCGCGAGAAACTGAAGGGAAGAACAACGCCAACTCCAAACAGGAGAAATTTAATTTGGAAAAGGGGCTTGGTGAGTAAATTTTAATTATTAATCCTTTCTCTCAACTTCAAATATCGTACCTTGATTACCTGATACCTGGAGAATGGCCCGTTGGCCAAGCTAGCAGGTAGGCATGCGATCATAGTACACACTAACACTACTCAATCTTACACATTTCGTTCGTCAGAAAATAATTGACGTCTGGTGGCCCTGGGATCTTGCTCTATCGAATCTTATTAGCATAATGAATATCGCATATATAACATCTAAAGAAAAGTTTTCATTAAAATGTAATCTGTAGTTTACTCAAAAAAAAAAAAAAAGAGTTTTATACACTCCTAGGCCCGTATTAATAAACGTTACTCAGCTCAAATACACGCACTTGAGTACAATCTTGAGGTTATGATCTTATTAATAAACATATCTCAAGATGCGGTTTAGGTTTACGATATCAGCTGAGTGCCACACTGATTAATAAACGAAACTCGACTCTCAAGTGTGTATACTTGAGTGCAAGTCACAGAACAGTATTCCTAAGTACAGCGTTTTGAGATACTGTTTTTATGTGTTTATTAATTAGCAACGATCTTGAGATACTGATTTCGTAATGAGGGCGTATCAAATGATTACGCACTTGAGTTCGTCGTTGAGTAACGTTAATTAATACGGGCCCTAATGACTAATCATCCGATTCCATAGACCTTAAAACGTGGAGATGTTTCAAAATTTGGAATTTGTAAAATTGGACCCATTACATTAACATCCTACCTTTTACTGTAGAGTTAAAAAAAACTGTTTATTTTTACAGGTCCAGATCTAGCTGTGATCGGGTTAGGTCAGCCTGAAGACAAATCAGATAAATTTGTGAAGCCAGAACCGAAGGCACAATTCAGCAAAGACCTGCACAGTGCCGATGAACTGCTGCTAAATGAGAAGGACGAGGAATACATTAGCTCCCTCATCATGACAGAGGAGGAGGCGCGACATAAAACCAAATTGTGGAACTACATCAACGCCGGATATTTGAAGGAACAAAAGAGTGAGTTCTTTTTTTTAACTTATTATAAGCCAGTGCTTGACCACAATCCCACCTGGTGGTAAGTGGTGATGCAGCCTTAGACGGTAAATCGCACTGTCTTAGCGTAATAAAAGCCTATTCACTCTTGTCTTGAAGACGCCCATATTGTATTCGGACGGAAAGATAGACGCCGGCAAATTATTCTACTCCTTTGCTGTACGCATTACAAAAGACGAAGCAAACCGTTTGGTTCTAATGCGTGGAATATCGACAACAAAGGGGTGAAGACCTGTCGACCGCCTGGTTGTCCGATGGTGGAAAGGAGAGGGAGGAATTAAAGCGTGTAATTCCTGCGCACACTCACCGAAATGCGTCCTATAGAATACCGAGAGACTGGCTACTCTGCGCCTGTGCTCGAGGCTGACAAGATTGGTTTCAACCAAATCAAGGTCACCAATGAGCCTCTTAGCACGTCTCTCCACTGAGTCCAACGCTGCCAGGTGGCATTTTGCAGCACCAGCCCATATGTGACAGCAGTAGTCCGTGCACGACCGGACTTGTGATTTATATAAGGTAAGAAGCTGCTCCGACGTGAAAAGTACCGCCGCACCCTTGCAAGGACACCAAGTTTCCTTGCGGCTGCTTTGGCTCTGGACTCAATGAACCGCCCATATTTGAGGTTCGGAGAAAATTCAACCCCTAACAACTGAAGGCGGTCAGTGTACTCCAAGGATACATGCCGGAAAGTAGAAGCCAAGGTGAGCGGGCTCCTTTTAGCGGTGAAAAGACACGCTTGTGTTTTGGAGGCGTTGAATCTCACGAGATTGGCATCGCCCCATTCGGAGACTGCCTGTAGTGTGAGATTCACACGCTCAACCATAGCCTCTCGTTCGGACTGGATTTGAACCCGACTGGCCCGGGCATTTGGTTAGTATCTCTCCACGACTGTGCTGTCATCTGCATACCCATTATCATTTCATCATTAGTTCATCATCATTTCATCATTACAGCCCATCACAAGTCCACTGCTAAACATAGGTGTCAAAAAAACACCATAAAGCACGGTCCACAGGTACCTGAAATCATCGACTCCCTGCATCTCTTACTAAGTCGTCAGTCTATCTAGTGTGGAACCACCATATATTCCGCGGTTGCCAACCCGCCTGCCAAGCGTGGAAACTATGGCAAATATCCTCCCTATAATGCGATCTATGCGAGCTTATGTTCATCAGTGGACTTTCGATTGGTTTGTAAAACATGAATGAATAAATAGATGAAATGGTATAAACGCTATCCATCTATCTATTTGAGACGTGATCTTTCTGGCCTTTCTTACAGTTGCCTCTTATGACTTCTACTGGACAAAATGAGATGCTGGATTCTCTTATTCATATAGAGAGTGATTTTTTACGACGATAAAAATATAAGGTGTATTAAGTGAACGAAGTAGAAGCGTATGGCATATATATTTTTCAAATTAATAGGTTTTTCGTTACATAAGGCCAACTAGAAAGGTTTTTAGAAATGTTTCATTTTCTTTTCCTTTATTGTATATCTTACAATTTTTCGTTTATATTTTATAGAAACCGTACGAAAATAATGATTATTATTAAAATCTGTTGAACAAATTGGATACTTTTCATTTTTTCAAATTTTCGTTAGCTAGGTCTTATTAGCCGCGCGTACCTTACTAGATTAAAGTAAACTTTATCTATACGACCGGTTCAAGGTGAAGGGCGTTACATGTTATTGATTCTTGCCAAGCGTAAAGTAAGATGCAAAAGAAGACGTTTAAAATCGCTTCTTTTTTCTTTTTTAAACAAAATTGTGAAAGTATCTACGCCATTGGCTTCTACTTCGTTCACCTATAACCTATACCCTATATTTTCCTTACGTTTGAGAAGGTATACATGGTTATTTTTCAAAGAGTAGCCAAATTTATAAATAATGATATATCGTTATTGCAGTTTTTGAAAATACGAGTAAATAAGGCTTATACTTTTATTTGAAACGATCCCAAATTGGCATTACCACACATTTTGAATTTAAAAGATAAAAACAGAATATTTGAGATTATTTTCAATTAATTTTTCTTCACCATTTGCCTATATTACTTATTCTGAAACTTCTCTGCAAATTTGGCTGGTTATTACAAAATAAACCTGTATATTTCGATTGCAGTAAAAGAAGAAATGCGTGCAAGAGAGCGCGAAGAGGGTAAGGACAAAAAGAAGAAAATCCGGGGCGCTTACAAGAAGAAGGTGGCACTGAACGCAGCCACCGCGGGCGAGGCGATCGAGAAGATGCTAGCAGAGAAGAAGATCAGCTCTAAAATTAACTATGATATACTGAAGAGTCTGGACCAGCCGGGCACGCCAGTCGCAACTTCTGTACCGACGACGCCCGCTAGAAGTTCGCAGCCTGTAATTGAGTATGGGCTTTTCATATTAACACATTAAAGATATCATTCTAGACGTAAGGGGAATCCATCACACTACCCACGCAAACTTGGTTGACTTTGGCTGGCCCGGCAAAAGTTGTACTGCCCTTACCGGTGTGGCGTGATGAATTTCACTCTGAATTCAATCCGTAATTACAGTGTAAATATAAAATTTATTAATAACTCGACCACAACGATTATATTTAATAAGCAGACAAAATTCATTCTCCTTCTCGTTTGCATATAAAACCCACTGCTGGGTCCCAGTTGTTTCTTTCTTAGTAAAGAGCATTTGCCGTAAGTTCTGCGCTCCGCTTGGTACCAGATTTCGCCCTTTCCACCTGCTATGCCGGTTTGAGAATATTTTTCTTCGTTTCATCAAAATAATTTTTTTTAATCGTCAATCCTCCAATTGCAATGAGAGTACATAATGGATTGTTTTTCGTTTCCTAATTTCATCTGTTTCAGCCAGTAAAAGTCTATTAGTGAACGTAGACCTCCCCCATAAAATGCTTCACAGAGAGGATTTTAGCACAGTTGCCATGCTTGATAAGCGGGTTGGCAAAGGCAGTTTTTATTATTTTGAGTTGTTACCGGGAAGATGCTGCCCGTCTCCAGCAGGACTAGTATGGGCAGGAGACAATTTTATCCCCGGGGAAAGGAGAAAATATTTATCCCCGCGCTTAGTTTTATCCACCCATAGAGCATGGGCACACCGGTGGATATAATATCCACAGTAGATAAAATGGGAGATAGACTAAGGCTTAGATAGATTTTTTGTATGAATATAAACTTAAACCCACGTCCAATGAACTAGGATAAAATCATCCCTTTCAAATGTCAATAAAGCATAATTGTTTATCTTTCATTTAGCTTCATGCCACGGACGGGGGATATATGTCTACTCGTTATGTCAAACGGAGATATACTTCTCCCCGTTTGACATAACAAGATAATTTTATCTCTTGCCAGTGGATATAATCGGGGGATAAAATGTTTGTCCCCCGCCCATGCTAGCCGGGCTGGTTTATATGCGAATAGATTGTAAGTCATACCACTCGTAAGTTAGTTCCATTTCATAAAATTTTGCTGATTACTTCGCGATGTTTTAAATGTATATTACAATTCCTATGCAGTTCGAAACCAGTGACCCCGTTACAAACCGTTCCCGCGTCGCCAGTGCCGCGTAAACGTAAGAAGAAGGCGACGCCGACGTTACCGAGCCCCGGCCCGCCCGCCGGCCCGCGCCCCGCCACACCGCCGCCGCCATCCACACCTACTCAAGTCCAACCGGGTAAGACATTACGACAATACAATAATACCAAACGATTATACAAACTTTTGATGTTGATGTAGGGAATGCAATTTTGTTCTCACGAGATCGAGATCTCGTCCATATTTACAATTTACAATCTCATACAATTTTTGCACGAGATCTCGCGAGATTGCGAGATTGGGCGGGACAGCATAAAACGTGTGTATCATAGCGCGGCTGCACGCGAATCGCGAAATGAATCCCTACCGCGCTGTGCGTGTACTGTGTGTACTGATTGAACAAGGTTTTGCAAGTAATTATAATATATAATATTTAAGAAACGATTTATTAAATAAGATTTTAAAACTGCAGTTATAACCTGATGGTAAAATATATAGTTATAGTGTTTTATATTGAAGTAAAACGGATATATATGCCACATTACATGCATGTTTTATTTTTATCTTACATGTTGATAATCAGTAAATGAAATTAATAGCATTTGCATACGTTTTCAGTAAAATATACCCAATCTCGCGAAATCTCGTAAAGCTTGAGATCTCACGAGACTGGCTCTATGGTAACGCGAGATCTCGACTAGGTCTAAAATCTCGCGAGATTGCATTCCCTATATGATATTTTTTTATAAGATAAGGTGACAAACGAGCACACAGTCCACTTGATGGTAAGTGGTTGCTGTGACCCATAGACATCTACATCTATCCTCAATAAAGAATCAAAATGCAGATGCGTTGTAACCCGTGAGGACTCAGATGGAATGCCTCTTTTCCAGTAAAAAGGGTCTCCGGTTCTCTACACTCACCATACGAAACACAGCAATGTTAGGCTGCTATTTTACGCTGGTATTCTGTGAGAGCGTGGTTCTTCCCCGGTCGAGCCGACCCATTCGTGCTACAACTATACTACTAATATAGCTCGAACACGTACATCCATAGTGACTATCCATTTTACAAATGTAACTATCCTATAAAGCAAACGTGCTACCTAAGTTATATTAACGTGACGCCCCTTTAATATTTATTGTCGTTGAGATTAATTTACACAAATCAATAGAAAAATTTAAGCACGCAATCCATAGCATTCAGATAAGTCGCGACGATCTACGACAGGTTAAACTATACCAGCTTCAGGGGTGGCAACGCGTCTGTATTTTGATTATTAATTGAGGTGGATAGGTGTAGGCGTCTACCTGCCACGGCGTACACTTATTAGGTGGACTGTGTGTGTATGTGTGTGTGTGTGTGTGTGTGTGTGTTTTAAAAAACTTGTGCTTACAATTTGCAAAGTTCAATTATGTACAATAACTTGTATTAAAAAAACAGAACAATGTATCGTTTCATTAGTTAATATTAGATTTCTGCAGCTTTTTATTCTATACTGTGTTATTTTTCAAAGAGTAGCCAAATCTTAAGCTTAAGTTCAAATATATAAATAATGATATACCGTTATTGTAGTTTGAAAATACGAGTAAATAAGGCTTCTACTTTTATTTGAAATCATCCCAAATTGAATGTGATTTATGGACAACAATGTTTTTGCCTACCGATCGACTCTTACAAATGTGTGCGTGCGCAGTAAAATCAGTTAAAATAATGCACTATCACGCATTTTGAATGTAAAAGATAAAAAAAGACAGAATGTTTGAGATTTTTTTAATTAATTTTTCACCACCATTTGCCTATATTACTTATTCTGAACATTCTGTTCAAATTTGACCGGTTATTGCAAAATAACCCTGTATAATAATTTATTAGTAAAATATTTTTTATTTATTTTTTGTAATAAATAACACATTATTTTTTTTTATTAAATAAGTTCCAGTTGCAGAAAATTTGGACGACTACGACGATGATGACATTGAAGCGGAGCCGACTGACGCAGGCGGCGAAATTTCTCTCGCCGCCATGTTGCAAAATGGTGATGAAGACGATTATTATGGTTACGATGAATATTAATATGTTACGTCATTATTTCAAGAGTACAGTTAGATATTTATGAAATTTAACATGCTAACTACTACTACTAATGTATGTACTTTGCACATAGATCATTAATAAATTAATAGGTACATAATATGTATGCTTAATTAGGTTTTTTAAGTTAACATGATTGATAAAAATAATAAGATTTCTAAAAGTTTTAGTTCATATAAAATATTTCGAATATCTTAATATTGCCTATGATCGGTAAGTCGAACTAATTATTTATACCCGAGTTCTTTATGGATAATAAATTACTTAGCAAATTCTGTAAAAACTATAATATAATAAAATTTACATCTTAAAATAAATTTAAGTACTATTTATTGAAAACTGTTAATCATATAGAGAAAAGAGAAGGGATAACAACCGGTTTTAATGCATTCCTTCTTAATTTGGATGTGATGATCTGGAGCAGTCGTTCTGAATTATTTGTAGTTGTTCATCTGCTACAGAGGTTGCGAGTTCGATTATCATTTTGTTATAATAAATCCATAGACAATAGTTAAAAAGATAAATAGTCCTGCTGTATTAGGTTAGTCTGTGCTTCCAGTAGGAGGTATTTTTTTGTTTCGTGTAGGACCGACACAACCAGATGATTGTTAGTCGCAATTTTACATACTGATTTACGTGTTTGTTAGTGAATCATCTTAAAATCCACCGAGAGTTTTGGCAACTTTTATGTTTCCAACTGTTTGTAACTCAACAAAAGTTACCAACTTTTGTTTCCGTTGTTTCCACACCGAATTGAAACAAGTCGCCAACAATCTGAGAAACATTTTAGTTGACAACTAGCTGTCTCCACCAAAGTTTTGTTGGCAACAATATGTCTTCAAGCGACGATATTATGCAGGCAGCCGCAGTATTTATTATAGTCTGATAGCTGGCGACGAATTTTGGGAAGGTCCTTTTGGCAAGTTGAAATTGTGAAAAAATATAATTTCGTCAATTGGCGAATCCAGTCCCGCGACTCTGGCAGAGCGTTTGCGGTTATTTCGTTACTACGCAGCATATAACATTTGCAAAAAAAAATCCAAAAAAATGTTTTTTTGGCAACTTTTTTGATTTCTTTTTTATCTTTTAATTTAGTTTTTATATAATTCAATAAAAAATATCCCAGACGTTATAAATTATTACCAGACCTCACTAAAAATATTTTTTTTAAATTCCGAAAAAAATATACTTTTGGCAATCTCAAATTTTAATCACGTATTTATTGAGTAATTTTTAATAATACCTGCAAATCGCCAGACGAATTTAGCGGTTTTAAACAATTCCCAAACGTGAATAAAGTTTACAAATGAATACGAAAAAAAAGTCTTATGCGTAGCCATAAGTGCGAGAAAGATGGCTTATCGAAGCATGCCGACAGCGTATGGGGGCCTAAGCTCATCGCGCTATGATTGGTTATTAAGAAATATCTTTTTTAAAGATTTTAAGATTAAATTCTTGTTTTGGGATTTAGCATGTACATTACAATAGAACAGTATTATTTTATGCGACATAAATAACGAAAGAATAAACTTTTATGACAAATATTTATTTCTCTACAAAGTCTTTTATATTCATATTTCTATTGTCGTTAACTTATTTGTGATTTTTGGAACGAAATTTTTTGTCGGACAGTACGGATTTAGCGGATAAGGGCTAGGCGACAAAAAGTGTAAGATTTTTCCGTCACGATCCCTTCTGACGTAGTGTAGACGGCCTTGGCGGCTATAAGGAAGCGAGATGGAATAATATCCATCTCCCTCGCACTTTTTCTTATCTTGCCATGAAAGAAGTATTATTTTATTTTAAGTGACTCTTCATCTCTAAAGGTCTGGTAATACTTTATAACCAACAAAAACGTCTGGGATATTTTTTTTGAATTATGTAAAAACTAAATTAAAAGATAAAAAAGAAATCAGTTGCCAAAAAAACATTTTTTTGGATTTTTTTTTTGCAAATGTTATATGCTGCGCAGTAACGAAATAACCGCAAACGCTCTGCCAGACTCATGGGACTGGATTCGCCAATTGACGAAATTATATTTTTTCACAATTTCAACTTGCCAAAAGGACCTTGCCAAAATTCGTCGCCAGCTCACAGACTATAATTTTTATTAAGCAAAGTATTATGAACGATAAAGTTTTATTAAACAAAGTATTATGAGTGACGTTGTAACTAGGTTTAAACTCGCAAGTTTGCTATCAGAGAGTGATTCTTCTGTTCTTGTACTATTATTTGTATATATATATATATATATATCTATTGCATATAAGTATTATGCCCAATTTATAAACATGATAAGCGCAGTTGGTATCGAAAAATAAGGCCAATTTTCTAATTTTATTCTGTACACGTCACTGGGTATAAGTACCTCCTTTTTTCGATTGTCGGTTAAGAAATAAATAGTATAATATTTTTGTATAGTTACTTCCACGTGTTTCATTTATTCCCTTTTCCACACATAACCTGGCTTCATTTCTGTCGGTTAAAAAAGAAGCCGTTGGTATGCAAACCACCTCGGAGTATAAGAAGCCGCAACTCCAGATTTATTTTTATCTTTCATTTTTTGCTTCTCCCTGAAAAACAGTCCCGTGAAATTTCTTATTTTCCTTTGAATTTCTAGTTCGTTTAACCCCATAGTGTCACTTATATTTTTCCATGCATCCTTTTTTTTTTTATCTTTATAATTTTCATTACACACATCCCATAATGTATTTTGTGAACGATATAAATTAATTAGTGTGTCGATTAACTCATTCGTCCACATGACAGACATGTTGCCAACTAATGTTTCCAACAAGCGTCTCCACAGAGCGATCAAATGTTTGCAACATGTGTATTCCTTTGATGTTACCGCCGAAAATGGAAACACGGTTCCCGACATCGTTTACAATTTTTGTTGCTAACACTAGGTAATTACTAATTACAGTAACTTTTGTCACCAACACGTGTTGACAACACAAAAGTTGGTAACTTGTCTTTGGTGTAGACGCGGCATTATGGAAAGTTGAATGTTTCATAAATTAAAAATATTACGAGAACATGTGAAGTTCACCGACACGCGTTCGGGCAGCACGTCTCATTCCTGCACAAACCCCGTCTAAAAATGGAAGGAGCCTAATTCTTACAATAGGACATACGTAGTTTGTTTCTTTACTTTTTACGTCTATCGGAAAGGCTCCCTAGATTTATTTTTAAAAAAATCTAACCATTTCGTTCGTCCGCTACGAAATTTTATCGTATTTTAAATTATCTACGTTTTTTCATCGCTAATAGACTTCTCGGACCCAATTATTTTTTTAAATGCAGGAGCCTATAATTTACAATAATTAATTTAGTATCATTGAAGTATAATGTACTTACGTAGTACAAATTACTTTAATGTTTAGTAAGCTTATTTCTACCCGAATATGGCAAGGCTGAGAGGAGTTACGTTTTTAATGACACTACTAGTTGATATGACTAGTATTTTGTTACGCAAATTGGATTCAAAATACATTAAATGTTCAGTTCTCATTCAAAATTGTCAATTTAGTCAAAGTCATCAGAAGACTTTTCTGTGATGCGTTTTAGTTGAGGACCTAGCACTAGTTATAAATAGTTCACATCTAATGGCTGATTTAGGTACACAGGGACAGTAACTGGCTCCAAATTCGAAACAAGTCAGTGCCGACCCGCTACTGGCATAATGTAAATTGATTTGGAGTCAGTACAGCGCTGTCGCGCCAGTACTGACTTCAATATTCTTGCTTGAATTTTTTGAAGTCAGTTGACTCCCCGCCACCCGCGCCAGTCGTATTAACCTTGTCTAAATGACCAAGTCAGTAATTGGTCAGTCGCTGGCGCTGTATTGTAGGGTGACGTCACGTCAATAACAAAGCAGAACCTCCAGTTTATTTTCTGTCGTCTATTCATTTTCTTATCAAAAGTAGTTTCTTTTTAAATATATCTTCTTCTAACATTTCTATCAACTCTTTCAACAGCAGATAGGAACATTTTTTCTCAATAAATATTTCAATCGTTGTAAATTCTGCCGTTTCCGTGAATTCATCTTCCCCACTGACTTCAATAACGTGCGTACACCCTAAAGAAGTTACCACGACTACTGACTGCGTGTAAACAGTGCGAGTCAGTCCTCGGCGCCAGCACTGGTGCCTGTTACTGACCCTGTGTAAATCAGCCTTAATGTATTGGTATGTAATATTTGTATAGTTTTAAGGTGATATATTATTTAAAACTATAATGGGCATTTAAATACTTCTACTCTGTAAGGATTTAACATAGAAAATTCAGTTTCATAACATCAACTATTAAGTGCTTTGTTTATTTGATCAAGCATTTTAGTATCTACAAGTAGCATTTTGTAATTTGAGGTAATTAAAACTAATTGAGATGGAAGACTGTCACACTTACCCAGGCAAGTGTGACAGTACGCTTCTTTTTGTAGTTACTTTATTATCTGTGGTTTTCGACAAAATTGAAGAGATGATACTAATGTCATGATATTTTATGATCTATGAAAACAATTTGAATGTCCATTTTTGGGTAAAAATTAGTGTTTCCCCTCATGGGGCAAGTTTTCGGAGTAGTTTAAAAAAAATTACGTCTATCGATAAAATAGTTGAAGCTATGTACCTACTTAACTGTCAGTATTGTCAATAGCGTAAAAGTTCCTGCGTTATTCAATGGATGGAATTTAACCAAAAAAACGTGTTTATGCCGCATAATTTGCATTTGTCACACTTGCCCCACTGTCACACTTGCCCCACTGTCACACTTGCCTCGGGTGACCATATCTGGTTTAGAGAAGAGTCATTCTCACAAAAGAAGTCCCTTAAGCCGCGGCGCCAGCTTTCGCGAAATTTGACATTTGCTATCAAATTCCTTGTTTTACAATTTACAATATAGTTCACACATTTCCGCGGGACTTCTTTAGTGAAACAGTGTCTAGTTTAAACCTGAGACTAATTTTTAAAACTATTTTTTGTAAGTCGGTATTAATTTTTAATCTAAAAGTGTAATTTGCAGTACATAGCTACCATTGTTTTATATTTTTAAATTACCTTCAACCAGGTTTCCACTGTCTATATCAAGGAATACGACTAATTTTCTATATTATAAGAAACATAACAGCTTAGTATTTTAAGCAATTTTGCATTTGTGTGTGTTGCTAGAATTGATTCCTATAATAATGTAATACAGTCGTATACAATTATATTACGCTTTGAAATAATCATTTCTAAAAATAACTGGTAGAAAATATGTAAATTATATTTAGTCATGGTAACATTAGTAAATTTTCGGCGTATTAAAGAAAAAAATGTGTCATTCTTATATAAGTATTTATTTGGTTTTATTTCAAATTCCTTTAATATTTATATAAACAAACCCACTGAATATAAAAAACAAGAGGAAGCCCAAAGTGGGTGGGGCAGGCGAGTCGGAATTAGTGACAGTAGAGCGTAATTTACTATCAGTCACAGGCTCAAATTGTTGCGAGCTGACGGATCGCTGCTTAAGTAATATATGCGAAAATATGCCGTTTTGGGCAATATTGGAGTGTAAAAACGAAAGTAAAAAGAAAAATATTTTGAATGGATGTGGTATTTTGGATAGAAACTTGACTAAACATGGACAAAATATCAAATTGCTTTTATTACAAGTAATATTCAACCTTATGTCGTTATACTAAGGTTTATCTGTAAATACATTTTGAATAAAAATAGCTGCGATAGTGTTGTGACTACGCCGATATTAAAGTTTTAGATAAAATTTTATCACAGTCCTGTTCATTCACTAACATATTAATGAAAATTTGAAAATTTTCAATGACAATATACGAAATTATAGGGTAATACCCTATGAATGAACTTTTGTTAGGGTTGCCAAGCCAGAGAAGTAAGTAAGTAGTTTAGTAATACTCAGGACTTTTGGAAAGAAGCTGCAATAAAAGTGATCTTAATATCATGATGTACATTAGTATTTGAATTAATTATCGTCTAAACTTTAATATTAAAGTGTGAAAACGATAATTTTTAACAAATATGTGTTATTCCAATGACAATAAACAATTGCAAAATTATTGTTTTTTATTATTTTCCTTGTTTCCATTTCATAAATGATAATTTAGCTAACAATCAATAAATTTCCATTAAAGACAATTAATTATATGCCGGCTATATGAATTACGGGGATATACGTAATACATCAAGACAATTTCCAATAAATTTTGCAATTTTACTCATTTTATCATATTTTTTTTCAATTTTGTTTCTTCAGTCAATATATTTCATATACATGATAATAATCATATACTGAATATCGATATAAGCCAGATCACTTTCAGGGAGAGTAACTACATCACTATCATGATTCGGGTAGCAGTATAGGTTAGGTAGGGCAATGTCAACGTTGTATCTATTGTTATTGTGTCTATAATAGTGTGAATTTATTATTGCGACATCTAACGTTAAGGCCGGCCACATACATACGGAATTCCGAATAGGAATATCGAAACGGAATCCCGAAACGGAATTCCGTGAACACATCACACACATGCGTTTATTTCCGTTCGGAATAACAAGGGTCAGTTGAGAGAGGTTAGCCATTGAGTCTAGACATTCTGCCAGCGAATAATGACGACGATTTTCTGATTGCAATTCCATTGTTGCTGTATCATTGTTACTAGGTGCATCCCCTTATCACCCCAAGCTTGCAATATAGTCAATATTATGTAAAAAGATCTATCTATCCAGAGATATGTTTTAAATATGGATGTCTGTAAACTCTTTCGACGAATTATTAAATAAAATAAGATGAAAGGTTACGAAAAGCTATACACCTATATGATTAAATGTAAAAACATACATAAACACACCTACTCGCTTCGGTCGTGCGACGAACACTGAGCGCGGTCCGTACGGAATTTACGTATGTGTGTTGCGACTCGTACAAAATCTATGGAAGACTTGCGTTCGGAGCGGCTTTTTTCCGTTCGGGATTCCGAACGCACAGGCGGTCATACGGAATCTCGAATCGGAGAAAATTCCGTACGGAAAAATACCGTACGTGTGTGGCGGGTCATAGATTTTATATGGACTTGCTGCGTTCGGAATCTCGAATCGGAATATCGAAACGGAATCCCGAAACGGAATTCCGTATGTATGTGGCCGGCCTTAGAAGCTAAATTTGCTCATTAATTCTAGAAACTTCTTTGGTGAAAAGTAATATGATCTCTATTTTTAATAACATATGGTTCGTATTCAATGAATGGTCGTGGAAAATGAATGATGAGTAACATTATGCCTTTCTCTTTTATTTTTTAATAGCCAATCACGCAAAAATTATTGAAATGGTACACAATTGTCGGTACACATTTATTTCTTGCGTATGTTTGAGTTTTGCGACAGTGGTTCTGCTACAAATTATGTGTTTTGCTGCTTCCTCTTGTTTTTTATATTCCGTTAACAAACCTGATAACAAGATAATACTTTCCGAAGAGAGTGTGCAGGAATTACACGATTTGATCCCCCAACCTCTAACCGGACTATAAGACGAATGGTGGATCTCCATATCCAACGTTTCGTTATAGTTATAGATAGTTGTCTAGCTACCTAGATCGTCCAAATAAGAAACGTATTGCTTTGTCAATTGGAATAACATGTGTTTTTAAGTCTGCAACAAATTTTCCGTCTGAATACAATGCGAGTGTTTTACAGAGAAAAATAAAGCTAAATTAGTAATAAGGGCAATCGTCGTTTGTGATACTATCGTCCCAACATGAAAACGACGAAACGTACGAAACCAGCGAAGAGACGAGTGAAGACAGGGAACTACGAAAATCTCGTGGCCTCCAATTGATATCGTCTATATAAAACTTCAAATTAAAAATGTACAACCAGTGCGTGTTGCCAGTGATGATGTACAACCAGTGCGTGTTGCCAGTGATGACCTACGGAACTGAGACGTGGTCCTTCACTGCTGGCCGGATGAGGAAGCTCAAGGTCGCTCAGCGAGCTATGGAGAGGGCTATGCTCGGAGTCTCACTGCGTGATAAAATTAGAAATGAGGATATCCGCAGTAGAACCAGAGTGACCGACATAGCCCAACGGATTAGTAAGCTGAAGTGGCAATGGGCCGGCCATATAGCTCGAAGAACCGACAACCGATGGGGAAAAAAGGTTCTCGAGTGGCGGCCCTGTACCGGCGGATTTAGTGTAGGCGTCCCCCACTAGATGGAGTGACGACCTGGTAAGACATGCAGGAAGTCGATGGATGCAGGTGGCTCAGGACCGTGCTTTGTGGCATTCCTTGGGGGAGGCCTATGTTCAGCAGTGGACTTGTGAAGGGCTGTAATGATGATGATGATGATATAAAACTTCAACCTCTTTATATTGGCTCTGTATACCATTCCAACCAGCACACAACAATACATATGCTTTGCAGATTAACGGTTGATATTAGTGAAATTACCACCACTTAATTCAGTACTTTTGACTTTCTATGCAAACATCTACAATTTGTAAAATCGTCTCGGACAAGGAGAGAGAATAATTAAATGGTTAAACGAGCTTACCTTTGTCCAGACCGAATTTCGGCCACGGTGGCCAGTCTCAAGTCTCAACGGAGACTAGCCACAGACAGGACAGGACGAGCACAGGTGCAATCTCTTTTCCCTCACTCTCATATACCTGCGCTAGCACTTCTTATTAGTTTGTGCATATACCCTACTAAGACAGAAAAACCCCGAAGTTCGTCGGTATAGGTATTTATTATTGAGGCCCACCTTAGCCTACAAAGCGGTTGTTAGACTAAGATTATAAAACAAAAGGGTTAGTCAAGATCAAAATAGCCACAAGTTAATTTCACTGGTGCGCTTTGCGCTAATAGAATAAATTTATGATTAGGGGCCTAGAATATAATTAATGTTGCAAGTCATTTTATTTATTAAAGTAAAACGTTACCTAAAGCTACATTTAAAGTTGCATAAGGACACATATTCAGATCCGATACAATTATTTATAGGCCGTACAAACTGTAGTTCCGTGCGGGATTTGAATCCGCGGCTCTGCAGCGCCGCGACCAAACGCTTAGCCGCACGCCGTACGGCATACGGCATATTGTCTAGTAAGCGACGGCTGTGAAGAATCAATGTGCTCTTATTTTTTTATGTTCACTTATTTAAAAGAAAAGTTATCTCCACACTTAAGATATTCTCCTGCATGATAGGGACAGATTATCTACATAAATTTCACAAGGACAAACATCCAGAACCGGAACAATTATTTGTAGGCCATACAAATACAAATAAATGTTTTATATACGTAGTAGAGCCATGCTGCAGCTATATTAATAGTATAGTTGTAGCACGAATGGGTCGGCTCGACCGGGGAAGGACCATGCTCTCACAGAATACCAGCGTAAAATAGCAGCTTAATGCTGCTGTGTTTCGTATGGTGAGTGTAGAAAACCGGAGACCCTTTTTACTGGAAAAGAGGCATTCCATCTTAGTCCTCACGGCTGACAACGCATCTGCATTTTAATTCGCAAACGAAGATAGATGTAGATGTCTATGGGCCACAGCAACCACTTACCATCAGGTGGACTGTGTGCTCGTTTGTCACCCTAATTCTATAAAAATAAAAATAAACTTGTTCCGTGCGAGATTCGAACCCGCGGCCCTTAGTGCTGCAACTCATTGCTAAGCTACTGCGCCACGGACCCATCAATCTAACAGCCATCTCGTAAGTCGTAAGAGGTGACTATGGATAAGACCAGTATAAGACCTCGTGGTCTCCGATAAGTAACGGTAGGTACATCACCATCGGTGATGACAGAGTAAAATGTAAATAAATTAGACTGGCCATTGGAACCAACGGCAAAGGTGCGAGAAATCTGGTACTTTGTACTTGACCAAGTATGGCGATTATGGCAAATTCCAATGGGGGTAGAGATACCATATGTCTGGATTTGTCCTGACATGTCAGGATTGCGGTCGGATTTTGGAAACATCAGGCTTTTTTGATTTTCCAATAAAATACAGTAACGGTTTTTGCGTTGGAGGAGTGTAATCTGCGACGTGAGTTGATCGCGAGAGTACAAAAACCAATAATTAATTTTTTTTTTTCGTGTTAATTACGTTTGTAACAAAATTTCAGGACTTTTCTACGGAAATTAGATTATTTGTCAAGATTTTTCAATTTATCATCTAGTAATCCTAAATGGGAGGGAACATGTCCAACTGTTAAATACTGTTACGGGATGATAAAGATCATTTATTTTTAGCAATGAAATATAATGAGGTGAATATACGATAATTGCTACAACAAGGAATGTTTAAATTGTATGTTTATACACATTCTTAGGACAACACTGTCTAAGCGTACAAGCAAAACTTGTCGGTACATGAACGTCTGTCGACCGCATGAACGGGGTCATGTGTTATAGCCAGAACAGAATGTGCAATACAATCCAAAGCTTGTTTAAAATAATCAAATTTAGATTCAAACGCAGTAGAGACTAACTTTCAGCATAATCATTACTGTGCTATTATATATTAGATATATTTTATAACCTATATTATTAGACAATAACTCAGATCGGAATTTACTAGTGATATTTACCTTAGTTAAGCAGTGTCAACATAAATATTAAATACCTGTATTGGTAGGTATTATGGGGTTTTTGTGCGGTTCTCAAGAGCAAAAAAGAAGAAAATTAGTGCGTAGCAATATAATAAAATTATTGAAGCTTCAAGAATATTTACAATTAAAAAATGGTCACGTTCTGTTTCGACTTGATGCCAGGACAGTAATATTAATAAAACCGTAAGTATTTTATTTATAATTCGTATAAATTTATGGCTTATATAAATTTTATTGACACGAAATTATCTGAATATCTAAAAAAAACGGGTAATATTATATTAAGAAATTTTAATTAAACGTAATACTTAAAATAAATCATAAAAAGGTCACAAGGGAATTTTTTGAAAGCATTTTATAAATATTGGAGCCTAATAATTCTATGATTGGTGATGTTTTGTTTTAATTTCCCGCTCGTACGTACCATTGTAGAGTTACTCTTTGGTAAATAATGAGGGCCAATAATTTTCCGTTCACCAAATGTCGCTAGTTAAGACTGAAGTGAAGTTATTTGTTAAGGTGGCTACTCACTTGCTAGTATATATACAGTAATCTATGCTCACTTGCCTGCCGCAGCAGGGGCAATCTAGAGTGAACAGCGATCAGAGCAATATATGTACCGTGCGTTCACCGTAAGATGTCCCTGCCTTGGGAAATGGCAGCATTGTCTACGGTGCTGCCAACAATATATAGAGCATTTACCCCACTTGGTGGTTGCTGGCAAAATTATCTAAACTTGAAAACCCTGATTAATATGTTTTACTTGCTTATTTAAATAATATACAGTTAGTTATAAGACTAGTAATGTTGTGAATGATAACACAATTTAATTTTAAATTATTTATTGATTTATTTTTCCGACAATAATTATGGTCGAAAGGAACAATTCCAGACATACTGTATCACTGTCACTTTCATAAACGTCGTTATCATCATCTGTCGTATCCGAATCTGTGCTGCTGTCATTTCTAATTCAATTATGAATTTATCAGTAATATCATCCAAACAGCCATCAAGTACATAAAACTTGTCTTCTAAATTTTTACGTGTTCACACTGCTTTTGCTAATCCTGAGGGGTTATAGATGAAAAGCTTCTTCAGTTAACTTCACGATATTCCCAGCTTCTTGGCCGACATTATTGCTGGCTACTCGTCTCTTTAAAGACTCACATAAACTCAATCGCATTTAAATCGCAGTGGTAAGGGGCAACCTAACCACTTTATGGCCATGAGAAAGCAATAATTGGTCAGCCTCATAAATCGGCGCTTCTTTGTGCTCTTTTATAATTTCATAAAGTTCTGCTTTCAGCATTGTTGGTATATAAGACAATCCCTTATTTGTTATCAATTTTGCATTTGAAGTTTTGAGGAACTCATAGTAGGTGCTTTATTTACTTGTACGGTATGATAGGAGCGTTATCCATCACGACTAAGGAGTTCGGAGGCAAATTGGGTATAAGTTTCTGAAAGCCATTTTATAAAATTGGTTCTGTTCATGTCGTCATGGTAGTCCCTGATTTACTCTGTGATTTAAAATCAATTGAGCATTAGGAATAAACCTGTTTCTCCACCTGCATTAATAATTATCCACCGCGTTCCAACAGAATCACTTATTATTACTCCGTCCTCGTCATCTTTTGCTAACATTTTTCACTGCATACGATGCGTGAATGTATGTTTCATCTAAGAAAACTATTGGCCGACCATCTGCTCGATTTTGCCTCATAGTAACGATATACTTGCGTCTCCATGCAACTATGTCGTGCCTTTCCATTAAATTTTCCGTTTCGAACCACTTTTATACTGAAATCAATTTGTTTTAAAATTTTCCACAAAGTCGTTCGACCTCCACCAAAGTTTATGTCATTCTTTAATTCTACAAGTAATTTATTTAAACTAGGAACAACTTTTCTTACAGTATACATTTCATGGATTTTGTTTCTTATTGCGCATAAATCGAAATCATCAAGATCCACCGTTTTACGTCTTTGACGGTGTTTTCCAGGAGACTTGAGTTTTTGAGATGTAGAGGCAGCAGCTTCACCTTCTTTAGATATTCTACTCACGGTTTTCTCTGACATGCCTGAAATAGACACCAAAGTACCATTTTATAAAATTACATATTTATAAAATACAAATACAGACATTATGATAAAAAAGTAAATTAAATTAACTGAGATACGTACTTTTTTATTTTAATTCGTAATGTTAGTAATTTCTTATTATTACCCATACTAAAGGCATTTTGCATGAAGCTGGCATCCCTATTTTACTAACCTGTCATGGCGGCGACGCGAGTTCTGCACTTGATTGAGTGGAATTAACAGGGCTTGATTTGCCTTTTCTCTCTCACAAAAGGCACGCACCTTCAACACAACCTCTTGCACTGCTTCTAAATGGTTTCGGCATAATTAATTCGGAATATTTTAAATAATAACACAAAAACGAGCGCAGCTAATCACAAACTGACAACAGATTGACAAGCAATAGTGCCAACATCACAGCAGGGACATCTTACGGTGAACGGTCTGTACTTCGAGCACGAATAATAAACAATTGCGTCAAGAATTCGTATAGAGTAAACTATACGAAAACTTTTACCAAACTGACTAAAGTCGTCGGCAGCACGAACGATTATCTTTTATTCAATTGTACTCGATACTATAATGTAACTATATGTAAACAAATCTTAGAACTCAATATTAAAACGAACGAATCAAATTAATTATAAAAATATTGGATTCAATAGAAATAGAAATGGTTTTATTTTTCTTATTCAGTATATATTATTAATTTACCACTGGTTCGGAAAGTACAGCTGTGTCCAGGGAAGAATTAGCAAGAAACCTAGCGGGACATTTAAAAAATAATTGTTTACAACCATGTATTATGTTACATAATTAACTATACAAATTATTTTAGAAATAACTTAGTAGCAACAACAACATTCCCAGGGGTTATTGCCATCCATAAATTCCTTAAGGACGCGTTTGCAAAATTGATAGGTATAGAATCGAACTATTACATTGACACGGGTCACACACACAAGTGTACGCACGGTTAGCTGCGGGTGTGGGAATCGTAATCAAGTAAAAACATTTTGATAATTTGAAAGATTGATTTTTTTCTCATTACTTATACCTACAAAAATATATTAAATACGAAATACGAATAGCTGCTCCAGAGACTGCTAGGCACTAGAAGCCCACTACTAGCAGTGAGATGGTGGCTGTGGACTTTGGGCTGGTTTTGTTAGTTATGATAAGACTTTAGCTTCGGACTTGGTGAAGTGACTTGAAGGTATACTTCGGTGACAGCTACTGGAACTCCTCGACGACTAGTACTAGGTGTACCGAGTTTGGGCTCGTTTTGTTAGTTATGATTAGACCTAACCTCCGGGCTTGATGGAGAGACCTGATGGTGTACTTTGGTGTCTACTGCTGGAATTCCTGGACGAGTAGAACTAGGTGTGCCGAGTTTGGGCTCGTTTTGTTAGTTATTATGAAACACCTCCAGGCTTGATGGAGAAACTTGATGGTGTACTTCCGTGACTACTGTTGGAATTCCTGGACGAGTAGAACTAGGTGTGCCGAGTTTGGGCTCGTTTTGTTAGTTATTATGAGACCTAACCTCCAGGCTTGATGGAGAGACTTGATGGTGTACTTAGGTGCTTACTGCTGGAACTCCTGGACGAGTAGAACTAGGTATGCCGTGTTTGGGCTCGTTTTGTTAGTTATGATAAGAACTTACCCCCGGACTTGATGGAGTGACAGACACACCTAGTTCTACTCGTCCAGGAGTTCCAGAAGTAGTCACCAAAGTATACCATCAGGTCACTCTATCAAGTCCGGAGGTAAGCTCTCATCATGACTAACAAAACGAGCCCAAATTCGGCACACCTAGTTCTACTCGTCCAGGAGTTCCAGTAGTAGTCACCAAAGTACACCATCAGGTCACTCCATCAAGTCCGGAGGTAAAGTCTCATCATAACTAACAAAACGAGTCCAAACTCGGCACATCTAGTTCTACTCGCCTAGGAGTTACAGTAGCAGTCACCGATGTACACTTTGAGATCACTCCATAAAGTCCAAGACGAATAGGCATTTATATATATAAATCCCACTTACTTTCAGCGAAACAAAATATTATAACAAAAATGTGTGATTATAAAAATAATAATTTTATTTTGCCTTGTCAAGTACCTATGTGTCAAATTCGAATATTTTGTGTGTGTACAGCGATCTTTTTCAGCTGCTGCAATCAGGCAGGCGATACAGTATCCTCATTTCATCGAAATTTTTGTACAACAAATCAAAACAGGCACTAAAAATAAAATAACCCTTATTGCAATGCATTATGATTCATCAATATTAGCAAAATATGTGAAAAAATAAGCATCAGTTTTTTTTTACGACTATTTGTGACATTTTGATAAAAAGTAAACACCACTATTTTTTATTGAATATGTCTGCCTACTTATAGTATTTTTAGAAATCTTAATATATGTTGATAATAGAACAAAAATTTACCTAAACATGAGCCGTTAATTTTGTAGAAAATGGCTAGGGAAGATCGTTTTTACAATATAAAAACTATTATTTTCAACAAAAAAGTTACCACCATTTGAAGATGAAGAACCATTCTATACGTGATAGCTATTACCTATGTTTGATTTGGTTTAGTTTTGTCACAAAATGTACCGAAAAACAGCATAATTTTGCCCGATTCGCATACGCACCCTTAATACATATTAACATAACCCTTTTTATTTATATTTGCTTAATTTTTTTTTATAGGAGAGGGGCAATCGAGCATGCGGCTCACCTGATGGTAAGTGACTACCGCCGCTCATGAACAACTGCAACTCCAGGGGAACCAGAGGAATTGCAGATGCGTTGCCGGCCTTTTAAAAAGGAGTAGGCTCTTTTTTTGAAGGTCCCTAAGTCGTATCGGTCCGGAAAAATCGCTAGTGGTAAACTATTCCACAAGGAAGTTGTGCGAGGAAGAAAACATCTTCTAAATCGCACAGTGGTGGACCGTCGATCATCCAGATGGTGTGGATGGTATCGGGAGTTCTGCCGCGATGTGCGTTCGTGAAATTTGGCGGCTGGGATTAATCCGAACAATTCCTCAGAGCACTCCCCGTGGTAAATGCGAAAGAAAATGCAAAGAGATGCAACATCTCTTCGCAGCGCCAATGAATCGAGCCGATCGGAAAGGACTCGGTCGTCGACGATTCGAGCCGCTCTGCGCTGGATGCGGTCAAGTGGAAGGAGCTGGCACTGGGGAGCCCCAGCCCAGAGATGGGAACAGTATTCCATGTGAGGCCGAACCTGCGCCTTGTAAAGTTGCAGGCGTTGTGCCGGCATGAAATACTGTCCGGCTCTGCTGAGCACGCCAAGCTTTTTAGAGGTCAATTTGGCCGTCTCTTCCAAGTGACCACGAAACTGCACGTCACTCGATATGTCGACGCCGAGGATTCCGATACTGGCTGAGGCAACAAGGGGAGTGCCTTGAAACTGAGGAGATATGACAAAGGGGTTCTTTTTAGCGGTAAACGCGCAAACTTGTGTCTTCTGAGGATTAAACTGGACTAGATTTAGTCGCCCCCAATCCGAGACTTTGTTCAGCAAAGACTCGACTTCAGACACAAGTTTGTTCCGGTACTCGGCGACGTTTTCCCGAGAAATATTGGCACGGCCGGTGTATAGAGCATCACCAGTGCTGTCATCCGCATAGCAATGAATGCTACCGGTTTGCAACATATCATTGATATGCAGAAGAAACATCGTTGGTGATAGCACGCAGCCTTGTGGAACACCAGCGTTAATAGGCTTGTAGTCGGAGCATGCACCGTCGACAAACGACCTTGATGTTCCGATCTGCAAGAAAGCTGGTGATCCAATTGCACAATTTCTCGGGAAGCCCATAGGAAGGGAGCTTCGAAAGAAGCGCTTTGTGCCAAACCCGATCGAAAGCCTTCGCAATGTCCAAACTAACGGCCAATGCCTCCCACTTGGACTCTACTGCCTCCGCCCATCTATGAGTCAGGTAGACCAGAAGATCACCAGCTGATCGACCCCGACGAAAACCGTATTGGCGGTCACTAATCAGCTGGTGATCCTCAACCGCATGAGCTGGCAGTTTATAACGGACTCCATTATTTTGGAGAACAAGGGGGTGATGACAATAGGCCTGTGTTTGGACGGGTCTGAGCGGTCGCCTTTTTTAGGGATCGGGTGGACAAAAGCTGTCTTCCATGATTTTGGGACTACGCCTAGGGAGTAGGAGTACCGGAAAAGACGCGTTAGAACCGGTGCCTACTCCGGAGCACACGTCCTCAGCACAATTGGGGGGATTCCGTCAGGCCCACTCGCGCGAGAAGCAAGCCCGCCCCCATGGGTAGGATGCAAAGAAAGACCGCATTCCGTCCCAATCCGCCGACCTGTAATGCCAAACACGGCGGCAACCTGCAGAACGCAACTGCGAGGGGAGCGTGAGTGGCACCACACTCCGGATCAGGCAATGGTCCCAAGAGCCGAGAGGGGCATCGACGGAAACCTGATATCCGTCCGGATGAGAGGTCAGCAGAAGGTCCAACAGGGAAGGTGTATGATCCTTCACACCTGGAATCCGCGTAGGCGAAGTAACCAGTTGTGTCAGACCATATGCCAAGGTAAAGTCGTAAACAGATCTCCCGCATGATCGGTTAAACGTGAACCGAGCCATTCGGCGTGGTGGGCGTTAAAATCGCCAATGATCACGATCTCTGCGGATGGGATCTGTTGTAGCAAGGAATCTGTAGCCATTTGGACGTGGTCGATGAGTCGGTCTGTTTCGGCATTACAGCTATGGGACCTATAGAGGCACCCGTAGACGCGCGGATGGTCGTCGCTATCTACGCGTAGCCAAAGGATGAACAGGTCCGAACCATCAAGACTGCCGAGGCGTCGAGAACAGATGTCCTCTCTGACGTATACGCAAACTCCAGCCCGAGGCGCAAAGGAGTGTTCCAATTTGCACCCCGGGTAGGAGAGATACGAAGTATCAGCCGGAGAGGACACCTGCGTCTCGGTCAGAAAGAGCAAGGCCGGCTTCGCCGTCTCGAGATGGTAGTGAACGGCGTTTAGGTTCGAGGGAAGTCCCCTGATGTTGCAGAAATTCACGGATAGCGTGGCAGGGGTCGCCTTGGTCTTGTTGCTCAGTTTGCCTCGAGCAGTCATTGTTTTGAGCGGAATTTGGAAGCTGCAGCATAGCTCTGCCACGCTAGTTTTAGGCTATCAAAGATAATTAAATGTGACTAACTTCACTCGTCATAATTTAATATAACCAATTTATTCTGTGATATAACTTAACTAGTGCTTAGTAACTATAGTTTTAACTAGTGTTACAAATAGCCAGCATAGTTTTCTAATGATGACTTTTAATAATTTTAATTACTAATATTTGTATTATTATTTAATTATTAAGTTAATGACATTTTATTTATATTCTAGCAATAGTAATACTGCAACAGCAGATTTGCGACGCTTTTGTTATGTTCTGGGTATTTTTGTGTATGTCATTTTTTGATATGTTCAATGTCTTAAAAATTATATATAAACTTTCTCTCGGGTGTAATTCATGCAATCTACGTTATGCGATATAACATACACATACATTACATAAACACTCACGCCTGTCACCCAGAGGGGTAGGCAGGGACTACGGACTTCCATTTAGCACGATCCTGGCACACCTCTCTCGCCTCCTTTACATCCATATGTCTACGCATACACGCTCGTCGGTTAAGGGTACTCCTAATATGGCCTTTTTTCAATATAACGCCAATTTGGTCGATAAACCTTCGTCTAGGGCGTCCCTTCCCGACTCTGCCGTTCACTTCTACAACATAAATTTGCTTGGCACTCTTTCCTCGTTCATTCTTTCTATATGACCAAACCACCGAAGCATTGCTTTCTTAATCCTGGTCACAACGTCATCTTGCAAACCACACTTTTCTCTTATCACACTATTTCTCACCCTGTCATTCAGATTCAGCCCTAGCATACTCCTTAATGACCGCATTTCTACAGCATTTATTCTACTCTCATGCTTCTTCTGCCAGACTCAAGTTTCACTACCATACATTAAAGTAGGGACTAACACGGCACTATGAATTGCAAATTGCAAATCCACTCTATTTCCCGCGTTCACTTGTCGTTCTATATCCTTATCATATCTACCATCCCTGCTAAATAAACATCCCAAATACAAAAACTCATCCACTTGGTCAATCAACTCCCCTTCTATTCTTATTTCACATAACGTTTTACTTTCTTCTCTTTCAAAAACCATCACTTTCGTTTTCGTCTTACTTGCGTTCACTTTCATACCCCTTTCTTTTAATGAACTGTTCATTAATGTAACCATCATTTGCAACTCGGCCGTCGACGATGCGAGTATGACTTGATCATCGGCGTACAAAAGGCATTTGACGGTTAACTCACCCATTCTCAACCCACATTCTTCAACTTTCAAAGTTTGCAAACAACTGTCCATAAATAGGTTAAACAGCCACAGCTACACAACCCTGTCTGACAACTTTTTGGATGATAAACCAGTCCAAGTAGACCTCGTTGATCCTGACACAAGCACTAGAGTCCCTATAAAGAGACCTTAATGGCTGTATGAAACCAGCGCTCAACCCAGATGAGTTCAGTGTTTATCATAACACATTCCTGTCCACTCTGTCATAAGCCTTTTCCAAGTCCATGAACGCATAAATAACTTTCTGGTTTTTGGTCAAAAACTTCTCCGCAATCATGCGCACGGAAAAGACTTGATCCGTACACCCCATCCCCTTTCTAATTCCAGCTTGCACATCCCAAATTTTTCCATCAGTTTCTTCCATAACTCTTTCAATTAACACCTTAGCATACAGTTTACCCACAATACTAAGCAAGCTGATACCACGGTAGTTTTTACAGTCCCGCTGTGACCCTTTTCCCTTATATATTGGAACTATAACGGCTTTGCACCAGTCTTCCGGTACCCGCTTTAGTTCCCAACATAAATTAAACAAGGTGTACAGCAGGCCTGCCACCACTCCCTCTCCAGCCCTTTGCATTTCGAGTGATACTCTATCATATCCGGCTGCCTTACCTGCTTTTCATTGCTTTCATTATTTCATCTACACTTATCTCCCTACCTCTCTCCACTTCTTTCGGAGTTTCTATTTCACTTAATTCAGACGACTCTTCACTCATAAACACGCTTTCAAAGTATTTCTTCCATCTTTTCGTTCGTTAAATTCGAAACTTTATCATTCTCGTCTCGTATAGCATTCATTCTAGGCTGTTTTTAATTTCCCCTGGCATTGAATTTCCAGAACATTTTAATATTTGCCTGGAAATTATCAGATACCCTTCTATCATTCTTATCCTTTCTTTCTTGCTTTTCCCTTTCAACAACTTCTTTTACTCTCTTATTTATACGTCTTAAGTCTGCCTTTTTTCTTTCAATCTCATCATTCATACCGCCAGAATTACCAGCTTTGGTTGCTAGTAAATCTAGCCATGCTCTCTTCTCTACAAGTAATGATCCGTCCCTACGTTGGACCCCCGGTAAACCCTTGTATCTACCACTGCGCTCCTCATTCTTTCTTCCACTATTATGAAATCTATCATGCTTCTATCATCACCTCTTTCCCATGTATACATGTGAATCCTCTTATGGCGAAAGAAAGTGTTCGTCACAAAAAGATTCTTTTCCACACATACGGTGAGGAGGCTTTCACCATTCTCATTTATACTTTCATCACCAAACGATCCCAATATCCTTTCATAACGAAGCATCTTCACGTCAACCCTTCCATTAAAATCTCCTAATATAATAATATTTTCATTACCTTTGCATTTCATTAGCATCATCCTTACCATCTCCCAAAACTGCTCTCGGATATAAGTGGGCTTAGACATGTCTGGGGCGTAGATCCCTAGAACAAACAACTTCTTTAAGCCCACTTTCATTCGTATCCATAGCAGTCTCGGGCTTACACATTCATACTCTTTCACACAATGACCCATTCTTTCTGAAAGGATGATACCGACTCGTCTACACCAGACTAGAACGCGGTATACATGCCATGTGTAGTGGCATCCTTTCCCTTCCGTTTCGTCTCATTTACACATAACACATCATTTCCTCTATCATACATCATATCGCATACTTCATCCATCTCATCATTCATTGCTCCACATACATTCAGCGTAGCCAGACAGGCTTCCGCAATCCACTTTTCGCCCCTCCGGGAGACAGAACGTGACGGGTGGCGAACCTTGTCGCCGGTTTTCCTCCAGGAGATTCTTCGCACCCCTGCCCCATTAAAGGGGCGCCGTGGCCACTTCTTTTAGTTTGTGCCTCATGGTGCGAAAGTAGGGGGTGGTATTTTTTACGCCGTTACCACACGGCGAGGAGCCAAGTCTGTACTTTCGGCTTTGTCGCTTGTTTAGCACCACCCGGGGGACACGTGTAGGGTGGGCCTAGGATTAGGTGGTCGAAGCCTACGGACGCGAGCGACTCATCCCCATGCGATATTAATATGGATTTTGGCATTTGGGATTTTGCTGATAGTTTCAAAACGTTACCACGTTCAAATAAACATTTCTTCTGCGGTGCTACCGCAAAAAAAAGACAAAAAGAAGATACTGGGTGAAGAAGCCGCTCTTTATACACTTCTATCACCAGTGTCGAAATTTCACATTCTTTATTGGTATCCATTGTGACTTGTACTCACACATGTGTTCCGCGCGAAAGTCGCAACGAACTGATTAAAATTGCCCCAATTGCGCTACATACACGACATCGGCAGCTACGATCTAGGGAGCAAGGAAGGTCTTGCGCCCCTGCCGCCCTGCCGCAGGGCCGACTTAGAAAATTGCCCCTGCTTGCATACACACATCACAATTAAGGAGGCAATAAAGGGTCATCCCCACTCCTACACCCTAGATTGCCCCTGCGGCAGGCAAGTGAGTAGGCGCCTTTAGTCTGCACAAATTTGCCCTCACAAAATGACAGACAGATTTGTATCGGGAGAAATCGCTATGGGGGCTACTCCCCTCCTATAGGTCGGTGGCCCGCATTGCTCTATGATTTCGAATATATGTATAATTTATGGTTAACACTTTATGAGCTTGCCGTTCAAGCGTTAAAATACATATACAATACATAGTGATTAAATATTTATTACTAGCTGTTAGCTAGCCTAGTTATTATTCATTCAGTGCTATAGCACAGTCACGTTTATGTTCTGACCACGGGGCAGTTATTTAAAATGGCAATAAAATATTCGTAGGTTAAGATATCTATATTTTAATACGTATTAAAATAATGGAAAGTAAAGAATTATTAACTAAAAATAGGAACTAAATTCTTATGTAAAGAATTCCCACCAGGATCAGGAGCTAGGATTCAATAGAACCATTGGAGCCTAATGATAATTTGATAATCAATACAAATACATACATATAATAATATGTGTTACGAATCCGACACAAGAGAAAATTATAATTAAGTACTTACTCTCGACATGATAAATAAACTGATATTATCATCGTCTCGTCTATTGCAGCTTGTACCATAGATATTTTGCTAAGATTGGCTAACCCTTTGAACAATAACTAAATCCTCTGAATTTAATATTTCTTAAAGTAGATACCAAGAAGCTTAAGGGCTTGCGCTCACAGACTGCACGGCATGGCACGGCGTGACAAGGCACACTTCGGCATGCCAAACGATCCTGTGGCATCTCGCGTCATGCGAAAGGATCTTGTGGCATCCCGCGGCATGCCAAACAAGTCAAGACCCGCTCGTGTACCGGGCGCTCACGCGAGTCACTGAGATTGTCGCGCAACGGGCTAGATTCAACCTTGTTTCAATTATTTAGCAGTCACATTCCTTTAACAACATGAAGTAACCTATGCGTTTTATGTGATGCAGCGGCGCGGCGTGCCGCGGCATTCCATGGAATGCCGGTACGTGCCGCAGTATTCTAATGAAGGACGTGACGTGCAGCAGTAGGGAAGAGACGTATATACTTGTACAGGTCTCAAAACCCAGTATGAACTTGATAGTACGCAGACCGGGTATATGTACGGCAGAGACCCGATAGGTATTATCGGTATCGCACGAGCTACGCGCCGAACGAAATCGTATATGACGCCCCGTACGTATACCTACACCTGATACACAATGAAATTTGATTTTGAATCAAATTATACGATTAGATAAAAATATCGTGTGTTTAGATAAAAATATTGTCTAAAAAAAACTAGATAACTGTTTAACACATAAATGTTAACATTTGAGTATAGGTACCTATCATGAATATCATTCAGCGCCTCATAGTAAATATAGAAAGTTTTTATTCGTCTATGTTTTTTTTTACTATTAAACATCGTATGATATATCGACATAGCCAGTGCCTGTCTCAAGAAGTCGCCCGTGAAAAAAAAGGTTATCAAAATGTTTCAAAGGTTGCTAAGAGTTTCCAAAAGTAGGCCGCTAAGGCCAGTCCTGAACATACCTATAAGTATTTTGATACCGGGTTTTTGTACCGGGTATATGTCGATACCCGTACCTTTGAGACTGGGTATTAAATGTTACACTTACAGGTGTCACGCGAGACGTTTCGGTCTATTCGTGTTGAAATAAAGGAAGGTCAGTGCTAGGTTAATTAAAATAAGGTCGAAAATCTTTTGTTCACCAAAAAAATCATTTGACATGCCGTGCCGTCTGTGAGCGCAGGCCCTTAAACCAAAATTTGGTTATATGCTTCTTGGTATAATATACTATATTTCGTACTAATATACTCTTTGGTACTGCCTTATCTATGTTTAGTATACTCGGTCTATATAATATTATATAAGGAGTTTTGGCGGGAACTTGATCGGCGGCGGATTGCTGCTTCTGTATTATTGCTTAAAGAATGATTTGAAGTAAATTTTAATATGTAAAAGTGGTGCGATTTTTTGTATTAAATATCTGCGCATGTGAACTATTAGTGGAAACGGTGAAACAAGTGCTCTGATGGTGATGCGCAAAGAGAATATAATCACTACGTTTAGTGATGCGAATCTCAAGATAAGGTGTCAGTCTGCTTATGCAACTTGAGATACTATCGCCAACTGTTTGCTGGCTTAAGTTGCCGTCAAAATCTCCCAAAAACTACGCAATGTGACGCATCAACATATTGTGAAGCAGTGTACTGCTAAGGATTATTATCACTTGATACTGAAAATCTATAAAAACGTAGATCCCGAATGAAATGAAGACATGGCTTAAAGAACAAGCATCCATGCCAAAAATCTTAATAAAAAGTAATATAATAAAAGTTACTCTATGGTTTAGTAATACAACATGAAGTTAGCAAACTCCATCAAAAACACGATTACATTTTAGTTTGTGTTTTTGAATACACGATTTGTTACATCTTGAGCGAATTAGTATTTGTTTTTATAGCGATCCTCTAAATAATTTGTGGTTTTTTTTCTAAATTCGTGATTACAGTAAGAATTTTTCGATCATAGTAATTCATGTTCCTGAAAGTGAAGTGTAAATCCTTCTTGGATTGTGGAATTATGAAAAGCAGTGCGTTTATCGCTTTGTAGCGATGTGTGAATTCATTAAATTGAATTGATAGTGATTTAATGTAATTCATGGTGTTTCAGAAAATATTAGTGTCATTTGAAAAGTATAGTTCGAATCATAGGGTCCACAAACGAGCAGACGGATTCTATCATGGTCGTAAAACGGTGAGTTTTTATAGCGTGGTCCTTGTACAATAAAGAAGAAAAGATCTTTGACTCTATATTATTGATCATACATTTTTTATATGTTTTCGAACTTCATGACGTTTATCTACAGCATATTTGCATGTACCTAATTTCGTTTTTATATTGTTTGTTTACTTTTGTGAACCAAACGTATATTTACACACAAAACATTTTATTTACATTCGAAGTATAAAATCAAACATTTCTTTGTTTACTATGGTTATTGATCGCTTTACAATTAGATAAGTTAGTATTGTAATGTCTATTGTTCTGTTTGTAATAACGAATTTCAAACAATTCAGTCAGAGTTACCACAGTTGTATGTTTCCCATTTGAGTCAAAACAGAGTGTTGTTGTGTACAAATAATTATATTTTTGTAATTTCACATAAAATCTTCTGACTGCTAAATCGAAAAGGAATTCTCTGGTTTTTTAATGTTTAGATGGAATATCTTCATAGGTTTCTCTTACGCATTAGTTTAATTTCAAGTGACAGAAGCCTATAAGGGAGCGGACTGCAAATTCAAAGGTTGTGGATTCAAACCCACCATTCTACTATGGTTTTGACGTGAACTACTCTTAACACTAGCATTTATAGTTTACTTTGGGTGGTCAACATGAATATTAGTTGTGTTAATAACATTGATAGTATTTTTAAAAAAATTGCCTTTTCATTTACTTTGCCATAGATTATACACAATTAGCAATTAAATTTTAGCTGTGAATTTAAGGTAAGTAGTTTAAAATAGTTTTGATTTGTAATAAATTATAGAATACCATCATAAAATAGCAGCTTAATACTGCTGTTTCGTATGGTGAGTGTGGACATCTGGAGACCCTTTTTACTGGAAACGAGGCAATCCATCTTAGTCCTCAGGGATGACAATGCATCTGCATTTTGATTCTTAATCAAAGCTACAAGTAGATGTGTATGGGCCACAGCATCCACTTACTATCAGGTGGACTGTGTGCTCATTTGTCACTCTTATTCTATAAAAAAAATTATAGAGAAAATGGAATTCACTCTCTACATGGAACGTTGATCTAAACTAAACAGACATGCTAAAATTAATGGCTGCCAATGGCCAAAAAAACTATTCTTTTGGCACTCTTCTGGTGGACTGTATAATCCTACTTTATTTTATAATTAGTCATATGGCATTCATCCAAATGTTTTTTACAGGTGTTAAGCTATGTTATTGTAGTATAAATTACTGATGTTATTGTAAAAAGGTGTTAGCGCTGTGGTAACTCAGAAAATCCATCATTAAAAGTTTTATTTGCTATTAAAAATTTAGTTTTACCATATTAATGGTAAAGAAAAACATAATAAGAAGACTGCATGTTTGAGGAATTAATAAATACTTTAAGCAGTTGTGATATCTGCCGATTTGTATTCTGTAGTTAGGCATGCTGCAGCACAAATGTCTCGGCTTGACTGATGCAACAGAACTACGAATGGGTGGCACAGAATCGCAGCATTAAATTAGGTGTTTGATGAGAACCGGAGACCCAGTTTACTGATTATAATGCCCCTTATTTCCCAGGTATGAAAACACATCTGTATTTGATTATTAATTGAGGGTAATGCGTAGGTGTCTATGGGTTACACAGTGTCCACTTATCATAACATTATTGTCACCCTTACTTCTACAAAAATACTACTACTTAGATATCTAACCCAAAAAATAATAATTGGTAATTAAGTTATATATGGGAAAGCCAACTGCACAATATGTATTAAGACGTTTAACAAACAAATTTTATAAATTCATAAGATACAAGAAAAACATACAGATATATGTATAGCTAAAATTCCTCTAATATTGGTCTTGAAAAAGAAAAATTATTTTAATTCAGTTTTGGAAGATGAAACAAGAGATTACGACATTAAGTTTCATCATTTTACATTTTATTAAATGTAATAAGGGTGACAAGCGAGCACACAATCCACCTGATGGTAAATGGTTGTTGTGGCTCATAGACATCTACATCTATCCTCATTTGCGAATCAAAATGCATATGTGTTGTCAGCCGTGAGGACTAAGATGGAATGCCTCTTTTCCAGTAAAGAGGGTCTCCGGTTCTCTACACTCACCGTACGAAACACAGCAGCATTAAGCTGCTAGTTTACGCTGGTATTCTGTTAGAGTGTGGTTCCTCCCCGGTCGAGCCGACCCATTCGTGCTACAACTATACAATTAATATAGCTGCAGAATAGCTCTACCACGTCTGATACACAGGTATAATCAGTCCAAGATGCAGATGTCTCTCTCAGTTGTCTAATGTTTTCTTATATTTACGCGAAGCCGGGCTAACTATGACATTGGGACGTCAAACACTTCAGTCTCCCCCGTGACCATGGGTGCTGTAAAGCACCCGAAACGTCGTGAATTAAAAAGTTAAAATTAAACGCGATATAATCCGTAAAAAATAGTTTAATTTAATCAGTTTAGCTTGGACATTCTGGCTCATCAGCATCTGTTTTTAATATTCTATTATTCATCTATTTGTCAATTGTCTTGCCGCCCAGATATCCTCTTAAGATAATAAATACATTACTCCATATCATTGTCTCTAGAGTGTTTTAAGAGATAACTTCAAATCAAAGGACTGTTAAACTTCTTCGGGGAGATGTCATGGCTCGAATAAGTACATTATTCCTGCCCACACGCAAAATACGCGCTTAGACGTGGAGTTGCGGAAAATAGCCCATCGTAAACTAAACTAAACTAAACCAAAAGAGTTAACTGTAGGAAAAGGCAGAAATTTTTTAGGAATTTTATAGGTGGTAATGTAATCATCTTGATGAAGTAGTATTATATCTAACATAACCAAACGTCCTGCTTTAAAAATTAATGTCATTTCTTGGAAAACCAATGATACCTAGGTTTGAGATGTGAAGCCCATCATATAATTTACAATGCAATCTATATATTTGAAAAGCAATCTGTTAAAATACCCAAACAAAAATTGGTGTGACATGTTGTCCCGTTTCTAGTCAATAAAAATGGTCACCTTAATTATCTATACATCTATACAAATAAATAAAATTGAAGTGTCTGTTTGTAATATCAAAATTACAGCTTTTTATTCAATGCATATGAAAGTATATATGGTACTTATAACAAAAATACAATTTAAAAATAATTGTTTGTCTGTCTGTCTGTTTGTTCCGGCTAATCTCCGAAACGGCTGGACCGATTTTGATGGGATCTATCTTCACCTATATAATGTCCTCAAGACCAAATTTCGATGATGGCTAATCTCAACAGGGGCTAGTAGCCATCTGTGTAGGATTAGAGTGCATGAGTGGGTTTGTAAGCACAGGTATACTCCCTATTCCTCACTCTCATAGTCTGTTAGGACGGCAATCCTACACAACCAGAGATAGATCAGACACAGGACCAATCAGCTTTATATGCTTTCCGAGACACAATAGTTAAGCACCACCAACTTCTTGACTGCAGGCTGCTACTGAGCTTGACAGAAAAACTTAGCAACTGGTTTTGGCTCAATCCAGGATTTGAACCTGGGACCACATGTTTAACAGTTGTGCTTATGACCACAAGACCATCGGGGACATCTACCTGCACACTTACAATAATACCACATATTTGTTACACATCTATATTAAGGTTCTAGTGTAAATATGTGTAATTTAATATTTTGAGTTAAAATTAATAAAAAGCTTTAAATTCCAGTCCCCACCATATTATTTCCAAAAGTATATTCAGCAAAATGTGAAAAGAAAAACCAATAATGTACAGATTCAAGAAAACTTATCAAAATGGCGCTATGAATTTTGTTGCGTTCTGTCATTTATTGAGCAAGTAAGGAAATTTGACGACTATATTTCAAATGAAAAAATGTTTAATTATCAGAAAAAAAAATATAATAGGTAATATCTGTTGGTTTCCTCACTAGGCAAGCCTGTATCGAGGAAACCTAAGACCTAAGTTCATTAAGCATTATTTTATACACCTTATCAGACAGATCAGCAATAACAGAACTGCTTATTGCTTTAAATCTTTGAACATAAAAAGAAGAAAAAACTATAACAACAAGGCCAAATTATATAAAACTGAAATGTATTAACTATGTGCATTTAAAAAAGAAAATAAAAATTAAAACAATAACAAAATTTACCTAATAATTTTACAAATACCATCAATTAGCAAAAGCCAGTTTTTAACAATTCTTCTGTTTCCTCATATGATAGGGTGACCAACCATTTCATTTTAATGATATATGTTAATGATAATGCCAATTTGTGGAATTATTACTGTTATGTACACTGGGTTAAGTAAGCAAAGTGACAACATATGTTACTTTGTTTACTTAACCCTTGTGCTTATGGGATGGCAAATATTTTACTCAAATCAATCTGTAATTTTTTCCAACCGTTATTTTCGAATATAAATTTGACGTGGTACTAGTGCTGCACATTTATGGCATGCAGTACCAATGACTGTTTGGCTTACGGCAATTTAGGCACCGTGCCTTTTTGGCTTGATCGCATCCGTTCTGGAAATTTCGGCGTTAACAACGTACCTCGTACACGATCAGGTACTAAAGTCGATAGTTATGAACTGAAAGCCTCGTCTTCAACGCAAATTACGAATTGATACTGAATAATTTAAGTTAAATTGGCAAAATAAAAAATCTCGGGCCGTACCGTTTGGATTTACTGAAAGACAATTACATACCTATGTCAAAACCGCCGTTGGTTTTTTCCGCACATTTGCGATAAAAAAAGTACTTCCCGTATGATAATCGGAGACGTTCCTCGGGTTGAACCCAGAGCTGGTAGTCAAACCATATTCCATCTTAGTCCTCACGGGTGACAACACATTTGCATTTTGATTCGTAATCGAGGATAGATGTAGATATCTGTGGGTCACAGCAACCACTTACCATCAGGTGGAATGTGTGCTCGTTTGTCAACTTTATTCTATAAAGAAAAATCTCCGGCTCCGTGGCGCAGTGGCTTAGCAATGAATTGCAGCGCTGGGAGCCGCGGGTTCGAATCCCGCACGGAACAAGCATTTGTATGGCCAAAAAATCAAAATTGTTCCGGTTCTGGATGTTTGTCCTTGTGCAATTTATGTTTGTAAACTGCCTCCACGATACAGGAGAAAATCCTAGTGCGGGGGTACGTTTTTTTTTCAAAAAAAAAATCTTGCTATCGACCAACCGAGGCTTATCAAGTGCTCTAGTCCGCGACTAACGCACACAGCTCAGATTGTCTCAGCTTGTATTGGAAATTCTTCGTCATCCACCGTTCTCTCCGGTTCTTACTCCTACGGACTTTTTTTCCGGAATTTGGATAAATTTTCATAATTTGGATAACAGTCCAATGATGCATTCATAACTTCTTTAAAAATTCAACAATTCCCATCGCCATGACTTCAGCAATTAAATTGTTAATAATTTCGTGAAAATTGTATAAAACTACTTATATACAGGATTCGAACCGTGACCGATGGGCGTTGCAAAACACTCGTCGTCGTAGTTTTATTAATGTGGTGTTCGCGTAAATATAATAAATAATCTATATAAATAAAATGATAGAGGTTTGCAGTTGTGCGCGCATCACGGAAAAACGACTGGATAGATTTCAATTAGATTTTCTAAGTTTTATTTAGACACTGCCCTTATCTAAGAAAAATATTATTGCGATATCTTCATTTTATATAAACAATATATAAAGTTTTAAGAAACAACGATTTTGTAAGCAAAGTATATTTTTGCTTGCGATCTTTTTGATGTTTTTTCCTTCGCACATACGAAAAGTTTGTTAATATTATATCAAGCAACGCGGACGAAGTCGCGGGTATCAGCCAATTAATTTTATAAAAAAAGTTTAATTAAATTCTCTACTTTTTAGTTAACTAATTTCAAATTTATATAAATTGCAATTTCATTAGTTTATTATCAGTTTTATGATCCCAATGGATCTAAAGTATTCGTCATGATTGAAAATCGATCAGGGAGACGTCATCATGATATCGATCTTTTTTACGTTCACGATATTATTACATATACCGAAGTATTAAATCTAATAGTCTACTTCATACTTTAAAGTAACTAATACTCTAAACTTGTCATCCATGTGCCGAGCGTGACAACAATTTTAATAGGCAACTTTTATCCGTTCGCCGGCAACTATAGTGGACAGAATTTATTTAACGTTAATATAAACTTGTGTTGACTGTTTTGGAGAAATTTATTCTTTAGACTAGAATTTTAGCATAAAAAAGTGCTAAAGCACGTGCAGTGGACGCAACATCCGTTGTGAACATATGGAACACCTGCCTAGGGTAGGGGCACACACCTGCTCGACAGATGTTCTCTGCCTTTTAGAAAAAGTTGTATAGGGAAGGGATGTCCTTATAAGTATCAAGCAACGCGGACGAAGTAGCGGGTATCAGCCAATTAATTTTATAAAAAAAGTTTAATTAAATTCTCTACTTTTTAGTTAACTAGCTTGCATACACACATCACAATTAAGGAGGCAATAAAGGGTCATCCCCACTCCTACACCCTAGATTGCCCCTGCGGCAGGCAAGTGAGTAGGCGCCTTTAGTCTGCAAAAATTTGCCCTCACAAAATGACAGACAGATTTGTATCGGGAGAAATCGCTATGGGGGCTACTCCCCTCCTATAGGTCGGTGGCCCGCATTGCTCTATGATTTCGAATATATGTATAATTTATGGTTAACACTTTATGAGCTTGCCGTTCAAGCGTTAAAATACATATACAATACATAGTGATTAAATATTTATTACTAGCTGTTAGCTAGCCTAGTTATTATTCATTCAGTGCTATAGCACAGTCACGTTTATGTTCTGACCACGGGGCAGTTATTTAAAATGGCAATAAAATATTCGTAGGTTAAGATATCTATATTTTAATACGTATTAAAATAATGGAAAGTAAAGAATTATTAACTAAAAATAGGAACTAAATTCTTATGTAAAGAATTCCCACCAGGATCAGGAGCTAGGATTCAATAGAACCATTGGAGCCTAATGATAATTTGATAATCAATACAAATACATACATATAATAATATGTGTTACGAATCCGACACAAGAGAAAATTATATTAAGGTTCTAGTGTAAATATGTGTAATTTAATATTTTGAGTTAAAATTAATAAAAAGCTTTAAATTCCAGTCCCCACCATATTATTTCCAAAAGTATATTCAGCAAAATGTGAAAAAAAAAACCAATAATGTACAGATTCAAGAAAACTTATCAAAATGGCGCTATGAATTTTGTTGCGTTCTGTCATTTATTGAGCAAGTAAGGAAATTTGACGACTATATTTCAAATGAAAAAATGTTTAATTATCAGAAAAAAAAATATAATAGGTAATATCTGTTGGTTTCCTCACTAGGCAAGCCTGTATCGAGGAAACCTAAGACCTAAGTTCATTAAGCATTATTTTATACACCTTATCAGACAGATCAGCAATAACAGAACTGCTTATTGCTTTAAATCTTTGAACATAAAAAGAAGAAAAAACTATAACAACAAGGCCAAATTATATAAAACTGAAATGTATTAACTATGTGCATTTAAAAAAGAAAATAAAAATTAAAACAATAACAAAATTTACCTAATAATTTTACAAATACCATCAATTAGCAAAAGCCAGTTTTTAACAATTCTTCTGTTTCCTCATATGATAGGGTGACCAACCATTTCATTTTAATGATATATGTTAATGATAATGCCAATTTGTGGAATTATTACTGTTATGTACACTGGGTTAAGTAAGCAAAGTGACAACATATGTTACTTTGTTTACTTAACCCTTGTGCTTATGGGATGGCAAATATTTTACTCAAATCAATCTGTAATTTTTTCCAACCGTTATTTTCGAATATAAATTTGACGTGGTACTAGTGCTGCACATTTATGGCATGCAGTACCAATGACTGTTTGGCTTACGGCAATTTAGGCACCGTGCCTTTTTGGCTTGATCGCATCCGTTCTGGAAATTTCGGCGTTAACAACGTACCTCGTACACGATCAGGTACTAAAGTCGATAGTTATGAACTGAAAGCCTCGTCTTCAACGCAAATTACGAATTGATACTGAATAATTTAAGTTAAATTGGCAAAATAAAAATCTCGGCCGTACCGTTTGGATTTACTGAAAGACAATTACATACCTATGTCAAAACCGCCGTTGGTTTTTCCGCACATTTGCGATAAAAAGTACTTCCTGTATGATAATCGGAGACGTTCCTCGGGTTGAACCCAGAGCTGGTAGTCAAACCATATTCCATCTTAGTCCTCACGGGTGACAACACATTTGCATTTTGATTCGTAATCGAGGATAGATGTAGATATCTGTGGGTCACAGCAACCACTTACCATCAGGTGGAATGTGTGCTCGTTTGTCAACTTTATTCTATAAAGAAAAATCTCCGGCTCCGTGGCGCAGTGGCTTAGCAATGAATTGCAGCGCTGGGAGCCGCGGGTTCGAATCCCGCACGGAACAAGCATTTGTATGGCCAAAAAATCAAAATTGTTCCGGTTCTGGATGTTTGTCCTTGTGCAATTTATGTTTGTAAACTGCCTCCACGATACAGGAGAAAATCCTAGTGCGGGGGTACGTTTTTTTTTCAAAAAAAAAATCTTGCTATCGACCAACCGAGGCTTATCAAGTGCTCTAGTCCGCGACTAACGCACACACAGCTCAGATTGTCTCAGCTTGTATTGGAAATTCTTCGTCATCCACCGTTCTCTCCGGTTCTTACTCCTACGGACTTTTTTTTCGGAATTTGGATAAATTTTCATAATTTGGATAACAGTCCAATGATGCATTCATAACTTCTTTAAAGAATTCAACAATTCCCATCGCCATGACTTCAACAGCAATTAAATTGTTAATAATTTCGTGAAAATTGTATAAAACTACTTATATACGGGATTCGAACCGTGACCGATGGGCGTTGCAAAACACTCGTCGTCGTAGTTTTATTAATGTGGTGTTCGCGTAAATATAATAAATAATCTATATAAATAAAATGATAGAGGTTTGCAGTTGTGCGCGCATCACGGAAAAACGACTGGATAGATTTCAATTAGATTTTCTAAGTTTTATTTAGACACTGCCCTTATCTAAGAAAAATATTATTGCGATATCTTCATTTTATATAAACAATATATAAAGTTTTAAGAAACAACGATTTTGTAAGCAAAGTATATTTTTGCTTGCGATCTTTTTGATGTTTTTTCCTTCGCACATACGAAAAGTTTGTTAAGGCGCTGTACATAGTCAAACTAGGCTTTACAAAACAGTTTTTTAACAAAATATATACATTTTAGAGCTGCAAAATAAATATATGTTAATCTTGATCACATTTATGGGTGGACCATTGTTTTCAAAACACGTTTTCGGTAAATTTTCTCGATAGAAAAAAATCATAAAATAGCCATTGAAATTGAATTTCTAGCAATTGTAACTGTATTATTTATAAGCAAATCTTAATAAAATGAATAACAGTGGTGTAATATATAATAATAAGGGGAACTGTTGTTTTTATTTATCGATTGAAATGAAATATTTGTAAGTATTAATATATTTAATGAAAAATAGCTCGAACGAATCGATGTTTCACATCGCGCCATCGTGGCGTCTTTTCGCTTCTCTTTCATTTCTACGCGGAGCGACAGTGATCGTTGAGGCACGCTGCTAGACGGACCTGTACCAATTTGTTCAAAAATCATTTACGTATCTGTTTGTTCTTAAAAGATATTTTATTGTAAGTTGGTGTAAACTTTTGTTCGATTTCGGTTTTAGTCGTAAGTTGTAAAATAAACAATCAGTGTCGGTACATTATAAAAATGGCAACAATAAAATATACGGAGGCAATAAAGAGATCTTATTCGATGAAACAAAACACATCATGGAAGTTGTAAAGTAAGTACACCAACTTTTGTGCACTCTTTATTTTGTTTATATATATTATCTATACAGTAGCGCGTTTGGTATAGCGGTCCCGTGCATTGAATTAATTTTTGCATCAATGTCTATCCCAGGTTCTAATCCATCATAACATGGGTATACTTTTGCTGATTTCTTATTTAAAGTAACTGTTTTTTCTTAATTGACATAAATTTTCAGTAATTATATATTTTTTGACTTTCGTATTTTTGAAATGATTATAATGCAATTTTATTGTTTTTTTTTTAATAGTAAAAAGAAACGGTTAGCGAGCAATCCGTCAGTATATGAACCATCGGAGAAAACTTTTCATGGGTAAGTTTATACGTACAGTAAAAAGTTAAAGTTACAGCCTATATACCGTCACTGCTGGGCACAGGCCTCCTCTCATTTCTGAGAGGGTTTTAGGGCAAGGAAATGTCAGCCACGCTGCCCCAATGCGTATTGGCGAACTTCACATGTCTTCGAAATATTTTTGTTCTTATTTCTCAGACATGCAGGTTTCCTCACGATGTTTTCCTTCACCGCCGAACACGTGGTAAATTAGCACTTAAAATTACAATTAACAATTTCATTGGTGCCTCATGCCCATCGAACCCGGGTTGCTCACGTACTGTGAAACTTACAGCGAGCGCTATACATCTGAGCTACCACGGCTATGTTTGTAATAAAATAAAACAAAATGTCGTTCTATTATTCGTCGACGGAATCTCAAATAGATAATATATACTCACCAGCCATGATTTCTTTTTTTCTCTCTTTATAATAAAATAAAAAATAACGTGTTTTTTTTTTATTTCAGAGAAATCACTAGCGATTTGCTTGCTATTCGATGAACCGTTGACCGAAGTTCAAGAAGATAATATATACCCACCACTTCATGGTCGAAGAGTCGTTGAAATAATGTATTTTATCCAGCAGCTGCAAACTATATGCGGCCACAGTTCTTTGTTCAATTGCGGTTTCTCACAAATATCACTCATAGGAGAGAAAAAGGATTGGCGTCTTTACTGTCACAAGCGAAGATTTATCAAGTACACATAATGTCAACACTAACGTGGGTGCCGTTACAGGAATTACTTCTATTACATACCCATATTTACGAAAAACTTATGCTCAAGTTCAAAACAAAGTTTATGAAAATGGGAGTCAACATCTGTCGAATCCATGGCGGCAGCAGCTATGCGTGAGCGTGATGCAGCGATAGCTGAAGGAACACTGAGCAAAGATCTCGGAACCTCTAATAGACGTAGGATCGCGATGACCGACGGCTATTGGTCATCGCGATCCTACGGAAATAATTATAGGCATTGTCATTGAACCGTTCAAAAGTTGAATGCCGAAACCATGTGCTGCGCAATTTGTGCAATATATAATGTGGCTGTAGCCAAAGACACAAAATATGCCTGTGCACAGAAAAATCCTGACTGAATTATTTTTCTTTCCACAATTTATATAATTAGATTTCGCTCCGTATGCGTAAATACATCAAAATAATAAAATTAAATTAAAATAATTAGCTTGTATAATTTTAATGTATCCTTCAAATAACCCACAATTCCCAAAAAAAAAAAACTACTGTTTTATGCAAAAGATATGTTTTTCCAGTGAATACACTCGGGAAAACATTATGAAACAGCTATTTTTTCCGATTTTAGGGCTAGCGCTATAGTAAAATTTGTTCATAATGGTTTATTTTACTCTTGATTCTGAAGAAAAATATGTCTATACGAATAAAATGATTGTTTTATAAATTCACAATTTTACAATTTGCCGTTTCGAGAATTGGCCATTTCTATGATTGACCATTTTGGTCCAAAGTCATTTTATTTAAAATTAATTTATTATTCATTTGATGAATCTGTTACAAAATTTCAAAATAACAATTATTGATTATTTTAAAATTAAGAAAATAGAATATGTACATATTTTAAAATAACAACACTAAATTATGTGGGTACATAATATTTTAAAATAACAAAACAAAAATATATACATATTTTAAATACGAAAATAATTGTGAAACATTTTAAAAATACGAATACAAAATATACGTCTGATGGGTTCGAACCACCAGTCATAGTGGAAACGCGGTGCGAAGGCGGACAGCGGGGCGCTGGACCAATTGTACATTTTACGTCGAGCGACGGCGAGATTCACGCGGTGCACCCGCAGTGGGCAGGACTACTGGTCCTTACTTCATCTGCTTCACCCCTCAAATACATAAAGTCGTCTATTCACCGCGCCTTAATATTATATCAAGCAACGCGGACGAAGTCGCGGGTATCAGTCAATTAATTTTATAAAAAAAGTTTAATTAAATTCTCTACTTTTTAGTTAACTAATTTCAAATTTATATAAATTGCAATTTCATTAGTTTATTATCAGTTTTATGATCCCAATGGATCTAAAGTATTCGTCATGATTGAAAATCGATCAGGGAGACGTCATCATGATATCGATCTTTTTTACGTTCACGATATTATTACATATACCGAAGTATTAAATCTAATAGTCTACTTCATACTTTAAAGTAACTAATACTCTAAACTTGTCATCCATGTGCCGAGCGTGACAACAATTTTAATAGGCAACTTTTATCCGTTCGCCGGCAACTATAGTGGACAGAATTTATTTAACGTTAATATAAACTTGTGTTGACTGTTTTGGAGAAATTTATTCTTTAGACTAGAATTTTAGCATAAAAAAGTGCTAAAGCACGTGCAGTGGACGCAACATCCGTTGTGAACATATGGAACACCTGCCTAGGGTAGGGGCACACACCTGCTCGACAGATGTTCTCTGCCTTTTAGAAAAAGTTGTATAGGGAAGGGATGTCCTTATAAGTGCTCTGCCATTTAAAATGTATTTAATAAGTATTGAATTTTAACGTTGTTTTTACATTGTGCGATTTTTGTATTTTCTTTCGCGACATCACAGCGAACGGTGGTGTAAAAGTATATTGGACCTACCTAACCGGAAGTGGTGATGTAAAATACTCCAGTCACCGAAACGAAGACAAACTAACCAAATTGTTGATTTTCTTATCGGGATGTGTTTCAGTCTCCCTGACACGATGTCCGTGCTACCTTCCTAATTCTTAAGCCAGCAATACATGTTGTCCGAGCCTCAGCCAACGCGAGCGTAGGCAAATTGACACAAGGCGAGTGCTACAGTCTACACGTTGGTCAAGTTTGAATGAGTGAACATACATAGTGACATGGCCAACTAACACGTGGACACGAATTGCCGAGTGCTGGCGAGCGCCTTTGATTTGTGCAGAAAAATCGACACTGTTCCGAAGTGAGACGATCCCGAGTGGTATACTCGCCTTCGCTCGGCCAACATATATAGCCGGCTTTAAATGTAACATCGAAATCGATTAGGGCAAGACAAGACAAAATGTCTCTTGCGCAGTGATAACTTATGATAGCACTAGCTGTTCCCCGCGACTTCGCTCGCGTGTAATTTAGGGATTTAATTTTTTTGCGTCAAAATCGGTCCAGCCGTTTTGGAGATTAGCCGAAACAAACAGACAGACATACAGACAAAAATTTAAAAAAATTGTGTTTTTGCTATAAGTACCGTATATATACTTTCATATGCATTTAGTAAAAAGCTGTATTTTTGACATTACAAACAGACACTTCAATTTTATTTATTTGTATAGATTTAGCTGATATCGATGTAGCCGGAATCTTTCAAAAAAACATCATCATAATAATGAAATTTGTCAGAACACCTACGCATCATATTGCGGTAAATAATTAGCCATGATTCTTTCTTAGTCCTCAAAGGAGTCTGTAACATACTTTGTTTGAAGTTGGTTGCAGACTGGTAGATGTTTATTGGCTGCAGTAGCCACTTACCACAATTTATTTTATTTAAAACAAAAATAAAGAAAGGAGCATCAAAAATTGTTTTTTTCCTGTTCTGTGACGATAACAGACTGGCAAGAGCGTTTTAACACCAAAACACTTTTTCGAACTAATAATGTATTTATTAATATCAAATTTTAATGAAGTGATTGCTTTGTCAGAAATTAACCTACCTACATTAAAAGTCAATTTAAATTTCACTAATAGCAGTAATTATAAAAAATGATGATTAGGTAATTCGTCAACAGCTATAATAATATGGTAATTGTTAGACAACTATATACTCGTAGGTTGTATTTAAACATTTTAAATTGTTAATTGAAATTTGATGAAGTTAGTTTTTAAAAGGCACAGTGGTGAAAATAAATACCGTGGAGTTCATCAGTCTTATTAAATGCTCTACTCCGCATAGATCTCTAATATCCCGCGTTTATTCAATTTTATTCAAAAGTAGTAATTGTCGAAAAGTCGCCTTTTTAATTAGCAGGGCAGATTTATTGTCGTTAAGATTAACTTACAAAAATCAATAGAAACATTAACGCACAGAATCCATGGCATTAACAGTAGGCGAATTTGTCGTTATTACCACGCTTTGCAGGCGGATTAATAATCGTAGTACCGGATGTCGCACACCTTTTTCCTGTGTTCCGTGTCGTACCGCACACCTTAGATGCAATTTTCCTTCAATGGTGTAATTACTTATAATATATTTTAGAGTTGGTTACCGTGTATTTGGTACAGCGTAACCAACGTAAGTGGCGTAAGTGAATTCACTACCCCCATATCATCCCGTGGGCTCCGTAAAAGATTGTAACCCTCTGTAGAGGGAAATCAAACAAAAAATGGGCAGTAGCATCTTCCTCATAACAACCCAAAATTATAAAAAAACAAGTAATGTTGCGACAGTAGGTTAAAGAGCGGCTGGGTGGCACTCGGGCCGCGTACATTTATATTATTTGAGACATTTATATTGTTTACTACTTTTTCGGGCATTACCTAACATATTATAATATGTAAATGTCACTTACATTAATTTTTTTGAATACTGAAATGTAGGATATTATGAAACTAATAAAATTTATCTGCTCAATATCGTGTCTGTAAATAATTCCATAATCTGATTAAACAGGTTCCCCTATCAATCACTAGGCACGCGCCGGCAAGTTTCAGCTCATCCAGTCGTGGGGCTGACTCGAATCCTATAAAAGCAATCGACTTAAATTGGTCGGAATGGTGGGAGCTTGCCTTATAAACTTATAATAGGGTTGTGCTTACGTTTGTTTGAAATGACATATTTTAATACTTACTAAAATTTATATGATTTTTTTTTATTATTTCATTTTATTATATCTTATAATGTCAATATATATAATAATTAGGGATGCATCCGATACCGATACCGATGCCGATATATCGGCGATACTCGAAGTTTGCCTATATATCGGCATCGGCGACATTTTTATGGCCGATTCAACGATACTTTCAAATTTCGCGCTTTAAAAATGTAATGTAAACGCGCTTGTTGTCTCGTCTATTTCGTTGCAAACTAGGCACGAACTAACTATGCTCGGGGAAACCCCGCGCTTTATTCAGTGTCTTGGCCACAATGCTTGATCCTCGTTCATCATCATCATCATTACAGCCCTTCACAAGTCCACTGCTGAACATAGGCCTCCCCCAAAAAATGCCACAAAGCACGGTCCTGAGCCACCTGCATCCATCGACTTCCTGCATGTCTTACCAGGTCGTCACTCCATCTAGTGGGGGGACGCCCTACACTTCGTCCGCCGGTACGAGGCCGCTACTCGAGAACCGTTTTTCCCCATCGGTTGTCGGTTCTTCGAGCTATATGGCCGGCCCATTGCCACTTCAGCTTACTAATCCGTTGGGCTATGTCGGTCACGCTGGTTCTACTGCGGATAACCTCATTTCTAAGTTTATCACGCAGTGAGACCTGAGCATAGCCTCTCCATAGCTCGCTGAGCGACCTTGAGCTTCCTCATCCGGCCAGCAGTGAAGGACCACGTCTCAGTTCCGTATGTCATCACTGGCAACACGCACTGGTTGTACAGCCTCGTTTTCAAGTTTTGAGGTATACCTGACGAGAATATGTGCCGTAATTTCCCGAACGCTGCCCAGCCGAGTTGAATCCGTCGATTGACCTCTCGGTCGAAGTTGGACTTACCTAGTCGGACTATTTGTCCCAGGTAAACATACTCGTCAACAACTTCGAGCTTAGTGCTCCCAACAACTACCGGCATAGGTGTGACATGGACATTAAACATGATCTTTGTTTTGTCCATGTTCATCTTAAGACCTATCCGTTGGGAGGCACTATTGAGGTCATTGAGCATAGTGCTTAGGTCCTCCAGCGATTCTGCCATAAGGACTATATCGTCGGCAAATCGAAGGTGAGTGATGTACTCGCCATTGATGTTAATACCGTATCCTTTCCAGTCCAGAAGCTTGTAAACGTCTTCCAATGCAGCGGTGAAGAGTTTCGGGGATATAACGTCACCCTGTCTTACACCCCTCTGCAGTTGGATAGGTTTCGTACTCCTGTTCTGTACTCGGATAGCCATCGTAGCCCTACTGTACAAGCACTTCAGCACTTCGATATACCGACAGTCAACTTGGCACCGCTGAAGGGACTGCAGCACCGCCCAAATTTCAACGGAATCAAAGGCTTTCTCATAGTCCACATACGCCAGACATAGTGGCAAATTGTACTCCTCGGACTTCTGTACAATTTGCCGAAGGGTATGTATGTGGTCTATGGTGCTAAAGCCTTTTCGGAAACCGGCTTGTTCGGGAGGCTGGAAGTCGTCGAGTCTGCGTGTGAGACGATTCGTAATGACTCTCGAAAACAGCACGTAGACGCGGCTCAGAAGGGAAATCGGTCTGTAGTTCTTCAAGAGAGCGTTGTCGCCTTTCTTGAAGAACAAGACCACCGCACTTCTGCTCCACGCCTCCGGTGTAATGCCACCATGTAGGACGGAATTAAAGAGCTTCTGAAGGTAAGTATGTAAATCCAAAACTGTAATTCCATCCTCGCCTGGGGTCTTGCCGTTTTTAAGGTGCTGGAGAGCCATTCTTATCTCGTTACAAACGATCCTCGTTACAAAACACGAATATTTCAATCACAGTCTACTATTACTATGGCAAAAAAGCGTCTTGTTCAGTTACTTGATCTTAATGTAGCACTGTATTCCGAAACTATTTCAGACACGGTCACACTTACATCTAGTACTGTAACTGTAAGTTCTGAGATGCCTACGAGTGGCGGGCTTTTGAACGTTTGTGAAAATATTATTAGAGAGTCCGAGGAAGATGAGCCTTTGTCTACTCTGAGCTGTAATTCTCTCAAAGAAGAAGTCGAGAGATACTTAAGGTCTCCTAATATATCGAGAGGCGCAGATCCGTTCGTTTTCTGGCGCAATGACGTCTTATACCCAAAGTTGAAAAAAATGGCGCAGAAGTACTTTTAGTTTCCAAATGAGTTCTGTCGTATCTGAGAGACTATTTTCCACCGCAGGTCTTATTCAAACAGATTTGCAAAATTGCCTTTCTCCGCTAAACTTAAGAATACTTTGTTTTTTAAACAAAAATCTCATCAATGTTTATTTTAATTACTAAAACTATTAACTAATCTCAACCTCTCTATAGTTTTAAACGGTTTTATTTAGTTTGTCCTGTTATTTGTTCTTTTTATATTAATTAAAAAAATAACCTGACTTGTGTTTTATTTATTTTACCTTCATTTTTGAATTCAATAAGCGTATCGGTATCGGTATCGCCGATATTTTTATAAGAGCATCGGTATCGGTATCGTATCGGCAAAAAGGCGTATCGTGGCATTCATAATAATAATATCATATTGTCAAAGATGTGTTTTAAGTTAAGCATTATGAATTTGAAACTAATAATAATTCTGAAGACCCTCTTTACTAAAAACGAAGCATTCTAGCTTAGTCTATAGAGGTAACAACGCATCTGCATTTTGATTCTTTATCGAGGATAGATGTAGATGCCTAGTAGTCTCAGCATCCACTTACCATCAGGTAGCCTATATGCTCATTTATCACCCTTATTTTGAGAAAAAAAGTTAGATAATTGTGGGTTCATGAAACTCAAAAACTTTGAAAAAATAGTAACATTATCCTTTTTCTCTCTTCTATTTAAGACAAATAATTAAATCGATTCACTAAAAATATATTTTAAATAAAGGATTCGTCAATTAATTTCGTGAGTTGTTGTTTTTTAATATCTATCCCCCTTTCTTTAGATAAGATGTAGTGCTGACCTTCCGATCAAGTGTGATTTCCCCTAAAATTATTTTTAAATTAAAATTAATTTCTAAGTTATATTTATTTTGTTATATTATTTTCATATTATATTTCGTTTTACACCCTAAATATCTGCACGTTAATACTGATGCAGATATCACGACTTGCAGTAAATTCCCGTTTCTCACCGGCGCGGTAGGGATCTCCCCAAATGAAATCTGACACCTGTGCGGCGCTTGTTTCAAATCGGGTAATACCGGGCATTCATTCTGCATTCATTCGTTACAGCCCGTCAAAAGTCCACTACATAACGAGGGCCCCCAAAAATTGCTTCAAAAGATTTTTGCTATAGTTGCCCCGCTTGGTAGGTGTTGGTTTTTTTTGTTGTTATCAGGAACGGGATAATATGGTGTAGTGGAAGTCTTACACCGCCGCTACACTGCGAACCCCTTTTACCTATATAACAGCTTGATTGCTATTGATACGAATATTATAAAAAATATATCCCATGGTTTAAACACTAAACCCCCATCACTACATAATTTACTACTCGGTCATTATACCGGGCATAGAAAATAATATTTAATAATATGGTATTGATTTTTTAATTGAAAATGTTATCTGTTATAATAATTTATTAGGTCTTTTCTCAGTGTTTTGTATTATGGGTTTAAAATAATTTACTAGTCGTAAAATTGTGGTGGGTTGGGCGACCCGCCACTAGATTGAGCGACGACTTGATGAAACTCGTAGGCAGTCGATGGATGTGCGGGTGGCTTAGGACCGTACTTGTGGCAGTATGGGGGAGGCCTATGTTAGTGTATTGTAATATTGATTACTTTGTCATATTATTTCTACTTTTTGATCTAAGGTTTTATTATATTATTTTAAGCACATATCACACTTAAGCCCAAATACTCAAACACTACTAATTTTTAAGATGCCGTTAAGTCTCGTGTTGTCTCTATCATTTTAATTCAAAGTGACTTAACAACATCTTAAAATTAAGTAGCGCTTGAGTATTTGGCAATTACACTAACAAATTGTTTACATTGTACAGCAATATATAAATAGTTAATGTTTCTCTTAATTTCTTTTGTTGAATGATACATTCTTGGAATAATAAAAATTTATAAGTTATCAAAATAGAGTCGTGCTAGCACAGGGAGTAAGCGCTCGCCGTAATTTACACAGAACGGCGAACAACCCGTCTCTTTTTATTTACCACTTGCCCGGCGGTAAAGCAAAACATCAGAAACCTGCATGTTTCAGCAACACAATATTTCGAGGACACGTGAAGTCCGCCAACACCACTGGAGCATCGCAAAGGAAATGACTAACTGCTCCAAAACAATCTTAGAAATGGGAGGCCTGTGTAGGCTGTAATGTAACTGTTTTATACTCTACAATTTCAAACTCCTTACCTTAATTCTACCTACTAAACCGAGGATCGCAAAAAAATAACACGCACATAAATTATTAGGATAACTTTTTATTTCAATTGTCACTTGATTTTCGCTTTAAAAGTTACAAAATACCTTCTAACTAAATAATATGTTATAGTGTATATTATAGTTATTATTAATGTGATGGACGATTGTTTTTAACTTTGCATACATATTGCATTTCATGATGAGAGGTAAATTATTTTATTAATACATTAATTACTTTTAAGGTATTGCTATAAAAAAAGATTGAGAAACTGTTCCTTGATCAGATAATTTATGGTTAACTTTTGTGCACATATAAATGCCCTTCAAAATTTATATGCAAGTTTGGTAACCCTGCTTACACATGCGTGTGTCAACTAACATGTCCGAGTTCGTCGACCTCCATGCCTTCGGTCTCGGCCTTGTTCGATGCACTTCGCACTTGGCCAAAATCGTGCCGACGAGCCGACGACGACGCTGTCGGTCCGCTCGTAAATCACGCCCATTAACGGTCACTCGATGTCTACCACTGGAATCAGATCGTCGACTATGCGCTATGATGTTAGCTGAAACAAACGTAAACAGGTGGTACCTTTAAATTATTGTTTATTTAAAATGTTTCCTTAAGGTGAAAGCGCCAGGGTGGCCCGTGAAATTCAAATTTTCATACGTTTTTTGGAATTTACAGATCAGGGTCATGTTGTATGTTTAACAAAATATGATTCGCGACCGTAACGCTACTATAATCTAGAAAAACTACTATAATCTTAGTTAATTTTTAAGGTGCAAAATGCGCTCGCAAAAGCCACCCCAGCCGTACCTGAACCTTCTGTCTTTGATATTACGTGCTCTCGTATTTACTTATTATTAATTATTAAGTCAACACAAGTCATAGTTATAAATTATCGACCTAATCATGAATTGTCCATTGAGATCACGATCTGCCCAGTGCTATAATCGGCCTACGACATAATATGACGTACCAATACGCAAAGAACACAATAGGTATCTATCAATTTTATTTCTTTGTATGATTATCTTGAAGAGCATACGCTGTCTACTGATGGGAGTGGGTCTCTCTTACAGTAGGTAGGTACCTAATTTGTGATGTCTCACTAACTGGATCCTAAATATTACCGGGTGTAAGTGTTTTATGTATGACATACATGAGGTGGTTAGAACCAACCATGTATAGTTGGCCTATAAAATACCGACGCTTAGCGGCATTTTCATCGCTTCACAATTATTATGCATACTGACGAACAACAACAACTGAAGTTTTTATCTCGCTATCATAGTTTTTGAATAACTTTGCATGTGTACAACAAGCTCTTTAATACCCCCACAGAGCGTTAGCTGCAGCCCGGCCTTAATACCTCGCTCCGTGGGAGATCTTCCCTCTTTCTCTGAAAGGCGGGAATGACATGGGATGATGAATGTCCTAACGTCTCACGGCGACTGTATGATATTGATAATAGACTATATATATAGATAATAGAATTGTGTTATTCCTACTTCGCTTTGTTACTTTAAACTGTCTTGTATTAGTTATATAATACTCAAGGCTAGACTATTTCGTTTAAATAGTAAGCTTGTTACGTAAAAGGATTAAAGTGTTATGGCGACTCCTTTCTTCGCTGCGTGTGACATAAATACATTTTTATTTGCGTTGTTATAATATTTAATATATAATCAAATGTATGTTTTATAGCACCTAAAGGGAAGGCGCTTTTTTGTCCTTACATACAGTAAGTTGAATCATTTCCTGCGTCATCGATTATTTGATTTCTATTTCTTACTATTGCGCAATGACTTAGCGGGAGTCGAGCTGCATTGAAGTGATGATAATACGTAATGTTATGGTAGAAAAAGAGCACGAATTATGTTCCATCCTATCTTTAATCCTCAACATGTTTAACATGTAAGAACATTAGATGCTTTATATTTAATTTAGTTTGTTTGACAACGCAGTAACGGATCAATATGGGAATTACACGTTAAGAAATAAATAAAGCCGTTCAAGCTCCATTTAATTGTTTATTTAATAGACGTTACTTTGAATTGTAAGGATTGTTTTTGGTTTACTCGTTCATAGTTAACTCAGCAGTGTTCAGGACACTGGGCCAGGATAATATTGTGTCGTAATTGTATGGAAAATATATCTATACAAACTCAGATAAAAATTCTAACTGTAACAATACTAATAAGTGTTCGTGCAGCCCAGTCACAAAAGTTCTGTTAGGCGTAATAGTAGATTAACGGCTCACTTGTAGAGCATATTTTCAATAACGCAATATTGCGGTATCGGAACTTGTAATATCGCAAAATTTGCGATATTGCGAAATTAAAAAATCCTTTAATGGCGGTTTAACTAAAACAATAATATATATATATATCACTAAATAACTATTTAAAAGGGCAACATATAAATAATTATTGCATGCCTGGAGCATCATTAAGCCATAAAATAATGAATAAAATTTTAACTAGTAAATTTTGCCCTAATACTACATTAATCATTCTTGTTGGAAGAAGAGGTAATGTGAACAAAAATCAATTATTAAAATATATTGAATATCTTAATAACTTAAATGTATATAGTTATCATGTTTACATTGCCTTACATACAGGGGTGGCCACAGGAAGATAATCTAAGATATAATTTAAATTTATTAATGAATAACATACAGGGGTGGCCACAGGAAGATAATCTAAGATATGATTTAAATTTATTAATGAATAACTTGACATGTAATTGTAATTTAAATTTGACATTTAATTGTAGCTTCTATTGAGCAGTTTAGTGACTTTACATTGAATTTGGAATCAGTTCCAAGTAATTTAAATTAGAAAATGAGACAATAGAGGTAATATCTAGCAATCATAGTAACAATTTAAATTATCCAGAATGTAGCCCACAAATAGTTAATTGTATAATTTCTCATAAAAACAATCATAAAAATTGTATACACCTGGTGCATCAAAATATGCAAGGCATGTTGGGCAAAGAATTAGAAATTGAATTGTTTTTAAATAGTAACAACATACATATTTTTTGTATAACTGAACATTGGTTAAAAGATTATAACTATAATATGTTTAATTTCAGTAAACACCAGGTGGTCAGTTGCTTTAACAGAGAAAAAAATTACGCGGTGGCTCCTTAATATTAGTTAATAAATTATTAATAAGTATAGAACGTAAGGATATTGTGAGCCTCTCTGTTGAGCAAACTGTAGAAATGGCATGTGTTGAGTTCGAGCACTTCATTGTTGTCAGTGTGTATAGACCCCACATTCTATGTATGATTGTTTTGAAAAAATAATGGAGGAAGTTTTGCTTAAACTTAATAAACAGAATAACTCTGCCGTCGTATGTAGAGAGTTTAATATCCATCTCCTTGAAAGTTTTTCCATGAGTATTATGTTTAGATCGTTACTCAAATCATACAACCTTGTTAATTTGTTCTTTGAGCCAACACGTATTGCAGGGCCTACTGCAACTTGTATAGATAATATTTTTACTGATGTTGAGCCCTCACATAAATTAATTATTCAAAATTTAAGTTCTGATCACTGTGGACAGTTAGTCTCGCTACCTTATATGCACGAAAAACAGAAAGTTAAGAAAGTTGTGCTTGTTCCAATAAATGAACATCGCTTAGAGATATTTAGAAGTAATATAGTGAAAAAGCTGCCTTTTCTTCCATATAAAAACAATACTAACTATTTATATAGATCATTTTATTTCAATCATCAAATTATTTCTAGACGGAAAGAGACACAGAGAGAGAGAGAGAGAGCGAGCGAGAGGAAGAGAGATATATGTATATCGTGGGAAATATTTGCAAGTATATTAGTCATTGAAAGATGGCAGTAAAAATATTTTCCGTGTAATCTCTGTGCGATAAGGCCCGAATTGAGGTCATTCGACAACACATTAGGTTGGTCGATTTTGGCTTTGAGCACAGGTATAATTGGAACAAATATGATGAACCAAATATTTTTTACATTTTTATCACTTCTTTTACATTTTTTTTAAATATAATAAACTACTACTACTAAATAATAGGTGACAAACGAGCACACAGTTCACCTGATGGTAAGCGGATGCTGTGGCCCATAGATATCTACATCCACCTTCGATCAATAATCAACATGCAGATGCATTGTCACCCCTGAGAACTAAGATGAAATACCTCATTTCTAGTAAAAAGGGTCTCCGGTTCTCTACACTTACCATATGGAGCACAGCAGCATAAAGCTGCTATGTTACGCTAGTATTTTGTGAGACCGTTGTCCTTCCACGGTCGAGCCGACCCAAAGGTGCCACCACGTATAAACCTTTCTACCATATACCTACTTAAGAATTATTGCTTGCACAAAGGTGTTAAAACTTTTATTAATGTAAATTTCGGCATCATTATCATTTATTATATCAACATACATAAACGTGAAAAAATATTTATTTTTAACGTAATCACTAGAAAAATATTATGCAAAAAAATTGTTTTAATTTTTATTAGAGCAAAGTTAACCAACCTACATTCTCAGTTATCTCATGGGAAATGACCAATGTAGAGCCGTAGGCACCGTTAACCATCCCTGAAGACTTAAATTACTGGTAAGTGTATTATAATAATATGATACCTAAATGGAAAGATGGGTATTAAAGTAATAATCATGACCCAAAAATGTTTTATAATAAAAAAACATGCGTGAAGGTCGTGGAACACTCGGTTGGAACGCAGTTCCTTCCGTAGTATATTATTATTGATAAACGTATTATAAACATTGCGAGAGCGTGGTCCTTCCCTGGTCGAGCTACAACTAAACAATTAATATAGCTGCAGCATGCCTCTACCACGTATAAATTCCCGATTTACTTCTTTAATCAACAATAGCTCAATATCGAACAATGCGATTGTTTTGAAATTTGGTGTTTATACCTACAGGTACACTAATGAGAGTCTTAATTAGTGCAATCTTGCACTCATCACCTCCTCCCACCCTTCATTCCGCTTATTGAGCCGTCGTCGTAGCACTCAATCTTAAAATGCGAAAAATCATCGAACTGCTCGATTCCGTTAATCACTTCGTTTTCGGATTGAGCGATGATTCGTTCTTAATTTCCGGCTCGAGTGAAAAAATAACTAATCGGTGGACCGTCCAACGTTGCCGTTCACTCCATGAAAAATCCATTTTGTGTTGGTTTGAAGTATGATTTCATTTTGACACGCACTGATGAATAACTATGAACAAAAAATATAAATTTAGTTTTGTGTAACGATATGAGTTCTATTTTTCACAGTTTCTTAGCGATTATTTTGTATTTATAGTCTTGTGTATTGTGTGTGAAAATCTGAGTATTCTTAAATATTGAGTACAAGAAAATCTGTGTATTCTTTGCATTGGTGGAGCACAAGAGAATTCATGGAACTTATTTTAGCCGTGGATGTTCTAAGAGGTGACTTAGGCTTAAAAAAACTAAGACTTAGAAGATCCTGATGATGGAAGATGTGTGTTCTGATATACGACGGTATCGCCATTTCGTATTTATTTAAAATATGAAATTACTCAGACCGCCAATGGAAAGCGTCAATGTTGCAAGACGTCCTGCAGCAGTATCTTTTCGTATTAAGCTGTTTTTAACAATTGAACTTGTCTTGTTAAGGGCAATCATATTTTGTATGTCAATCATCATCATCATCGTCATCATGGTAATGACATGGGCTCGTCAATTTTAGTTTAATTAAAAATTAGTAAAAAAAGTCGGAAAAAAGTTTTGCGCCAACGCTCACTCATTAAGTACTAGCGATACGCCCGGCTTCGCACGGGTGATTTCTGAATCTCGACAACAGCGCCACCTACCGGGTCCAAGTGTGAATCTAAACCATCCACTCAAACACACGCTAAAAAAAGTTAGTTAAAGTTAAAGCTTATTTACGTCCCACAGCTGGGCCTCCTCTCATTTCTGAGTGGGTTTTAAGGCAAGAAAATGTCACACTAAAAATTTCATCAAAATTGGTCCAGGCGTTTTCCAGTTTCTGCGAAACTGCGAAGACAGCAATTGATTTTTATATTATATAGAGATCACTATTACCATTATAGCCTATTAAAATTTAAAAGTCCACTGCCGAACATAGGCTTCCATATACATTGCTTCATAGGTGGGACATTTGCCGAAGTTGATTCCCTTGGCTAGCGGTTTGGCAACCGCATTTTTTACTATTTTGAGTTGTTATCAGGAAAACGTTGCTGCCCAGCTCCTGATTTGTTTACCTCTGTCGCCTCTTACGACACCCACGGGACGATATGTGGTAGTGGATATTCTTACACCGCCACTACACAGGCGTAAACATAAAATTGAATAGTAGGTCTCTATCATTCTTGTGGCTGAGTTGCAACGAGCGAAGGAGTAATAAGGGAATTGACATAATATTTTTCGTTTAACTTTAGTGTGCGTGAAATAGTGTCCTTGCGACTACCTTTTGTTTTAAAATCCCAGGAACAGTTTCAAGATCGAATAAATTGCATTTTTTAATATAATAATAACAATAGCATCATATGCGCCTGGGTAAAATTAACATTACCTACGTTTATTATGTACGTAATATCTTTGCCTAATATAATGGACAAGCCGTGCGGTGTGCGGACAATGCGTGCTGGATAGGTACTCGCTGTCATTGTAATACACGCAATTTCGATTCTATGTGCACACGAAATTTGAGGACATAATTGACTTGATTATTTTAACTTAAATTTTTGCGTTTTTATTTAAATTTTGATTTAGAAGTTGTTTATTTGAAACTCCCTGTTAAAAGTCCTAATTTCAATCTATATCGTTTTGTGGAACTTGAGTCCCATTTAATTTTCTTTTTAAAGGATGTCAGTGATGCGTTCGAGCCTTTGTACGGTAATACTTAAGATTCCATCACGTTAAGAGAACTTTTTTATTCTACGTGTAGTTTCATAATCACAATACCTTATTAAGTTTTCATTTGAATTATCTTGTGTTCTTTTTAACAAAAGCTTATTTACTGTACTATAATTATTATATTTGAAATGACCATAACCAAAAATTGTAGGATTAAAAATATTCCAATTCGCTGATGGAAGCAACGTTAAGATGGCAAGTAAGGGTACGAAATACATTGTCGCTATTGGGAGAGGCCTCTTTGGCCAGCTGTGTACTTTTTATAGGTTGACGGTAATGATGCTAAGGGCAATGTCATTTAAATTTCGGAGATTTAATATCTAAGAAAATGTTATAAAAAGCCTGACAGAATACTAATTGTCAGAAACAACAAACATAGTTTTTCTTTTTATAGAAACTCTTTTATAGTGTTTTTTTAGATTAAGATTACTGTAATCGAAGCTGAAATTTTAAGCCGCAATATATTATACGGGATTGCGTGTTCGGTATCTGAATTTGGTTTTTAAATTGTGTAGAGAATGCTTTCTTCTTTACCACTGCTGGGTATCGTTAGGATTTGCCAAAATAGCTACGCTGGCAGGCAAATTTCGCAATAAAATTCGTAATATTTAGACAGCTATTTACGTATGCTTTGTTGAAAAAGTAGGATTATTTTTTAAATAATGCAATGTTTACGAAATATGATCGAAGTTTCTGACAGTGATGAAGAATAATTAATTTCTATGACACGGAAATGTTTTTCCATGAGTTCCAACAGCAAGTTTTTCTCAGAAGGCAACCAATTTGGGCTACGTATCCTTTTTACGTTTCCTTCTTCTTCAGACATTTTATTTATTTCCAATTACCACAACATGCAACACAACAACTTGCAAAGGTAACTACTCAACTGACAACTCGTGAGAATATTTCAATGTTCAGTGTCAGTTGACACTATTGTAAGCCGGCAAATTATGTGGACATAAAATCTTGCGTTGCGCTTTATAAACAATTGTATTTCAATTTTAGTTGGCTTATATCTTCATTCATTATTCTTTCACCAACTCTAGACTAACAATACCTAGTATTGGCTACTCTACGTTAGTGATGGAAAAACACAAACGAAGTTATCTGAGAGTAAGACCAAAGAGTAAAATTATTCGAGGGTGAGTTATTCTAGTATAACATGGTATTTGGAATCCACCTTAAGTAACACGCATTTTATTGGTGTTTGGAAATTTTACTACTATGACAAGTATAACAGCTAACGAGCAGCAAACGATTTGAATCAATTATTGAAATATACATATATTATATAATATGTATCTCAAAAAGTGAACGGCGCCAGCGACTGAGTAGAAATATGTGCCAGCCGTAGAAAGTGACCGCATGGACCGAAGAGCTGCGTGCGGTTAGATCGTGACCGTGCGACCGGGGAAAGTGAACAACAAGGGATAGTAGATTGTACAATGGCTCAGTTTTTATATTGTTTTTGTTTAAGTGATGTTATACATAATTATATAACTAGCGACTATCTTGGTTTATTTTCTTAAAACTGAATGATCTTTGTGTAAATACCCATTACGATAAAATCGTAATAATCTATTCTTGTTTCCCTTTTTGTGGAATGAACACGTAGTTTCGTTTTAATCATTTTATTTTAAAAATAAGACCACATATTAATAATATTTTTTTTTTTTAATTTTTGTCGTAGTTACATAACAATGCAGTTATCAGCAATTTAAAGTCAACAAATACATCACTATAAGAGTTGTTTTATCTAAGGAAACGAATAATTAGTTTCTTTTTTAATGAAATCATAAAGAGAATAATGAAAAGTGAATAAAGCTTTTAGGCTGCTATTGGAACTAATGGTATTAATTTATCATTCATATCAAAGGTGATTGAAAGGCTGAATTTGTTTTGGCAAAGGGAAATTGAAATGTTTTAGATTTACAATATAAAAATAAATATTACTGTAAATGCTTACTTATTTTTAAAACCAGGTTATATTTTGTCTTATTTTCTGGTTTCATAAGGAAGGTAAGTAAAATGTGCATAGTTTCAATAACTGTATGTTTATATTATTTGCAAATTGGTAGAATGAAACTATTTTTTCAAACAAAGTTAAATGTATCTAAAGTATGAAGATACAAATCTCAACGGAAAAAATTATCTTCAGTTTTATTGCGCCGTATTATCGTGAATTGTAAGGAAAACCACACATCTAAAAGTTAATAAATTTATTACTAATTTTGAACTTCACTTTTTTTATTTTATTTGTAAGTAGCTGTTCCCCGCGACTTCGCCCGCGTGCAATTCATTACGATTAAATTTCATGGGTTTTATTTTTTGCGCGGTACCCTATTTTTTTTTTCATAAAATAAAAGTAGCCTTAGTTACTGCTTATAACATCAGCTATCTGCCAGTGAAAGTCTCGTCAAAGTCGGTTCAACCATTTCGGAGATAAGCGGGAACGAACAGTCAGACAGACAAAAATTTTAATTTTAATGTAAGTACCGTATATATTTTATTAAATATATACGGTACTTACAACTTTGTATTTTGTTGTAAGTACCGTATATATTTCATATGCATTTAGTAAAAAGCTGTTATTTTGTCATTTACAAACAGACACTTCAATTTTATTTATTTAATATAATATAGATGTATGGATGTTACGTACATTGCAAATAAAACAATAATGACATCACAAAGGTTATCAATAATCTGTTCAATGCTTCGTGGAAATGTGCAAATGGAATTCAGCTCGTGTAGGTTTGATTCCACGTAAACTTCCGTCGCTCCCATATACACTTCGGCGGCGTCAGAGGCGGACCGGACGCAGAATAGCCTTTTATCGTCACGTGCCTCGCTTTCCGAACGGTTACTACGAACGGTTGCCCCCGTACGGCGCCCGCTGATTCACCTGTCCGTAGTATTTCTTGGAATTGTAATCAGCTAAAACGAGTTCGTAAAATCTAGATGGAATGTCGTATGAACTAATCTCAGATAAAAAAAATGTGGCATTAGACACAGGCTAGACTAGGCAAATAGAATAATTGCGGACAAACATGCTAATTAAGATAATGTGTTCAGTCACGGCATGTATGCCGTGTAAGATTGTTTAATTAAATGAAAATTATAAAGGTACTAGTTTTTTCCGTGTCCTTTTTTCTCCTTCATTTTTTAAAGGACAAAGGAGCACACGGACCACCTGATGGTTAGTTGGTTAGTGGATTTTGTGGCCCATAGACATCTACATATATCCTCGATTAAGATACAAAGTACAGATGCGTGGTTACCTCTGAGGACTAAGATGGAATTCCTCGTTTCCAGGTTCTCCGGTTCACGATACTCACCATACGAAACGGCAACAAGTATTGCTGCTATTTTACGCTTGTATTCTGAGAGCGTTACCCTACCCGATCCATTCATTTTAATTTTTAACCCCCGACGAAAACAGAGGGGTGTTATAAGTTTGTAGTGTGTATCTGTGTGTCTGTCTGTGGCATCATGGCTCCTGAACGGATGAACCGATTTTCATATTTTTTTTCGTTTGAAAGATGTCTTAATCGAGAGTGTTCTTAACTATGTTTCAATATAATATGTTCAGCCGTTTTAAGATCATTGGCTCTTTTTGTTTCAGGTTTTTTTTTAATTTAAGTTACGTAGCCATAATACATTTGCAGCGTGACGTTACTACTTATAAAATATAATATGATGGTACTACGTTGTTTTACTTATATTTTAACATTACAGTTATTTAAAAAATTTAAGTCGAAATTGATTACGAAATACATTACATTAAGTAATTTATTTGAAAATTGATTATATGGATATAAGGTTCGTCTACATTCAGAATTTAAAGAATTTTTCTTTTCTAAATATAATAAAGAAAGTAGATGTCGATTAATTATTTATAATCGCTGTTGTGATAGTAATGTTGCTATTATGTAAAAATATTGTTTGGTTCTCGTCATCGTCTCTCTCCAAGTCGAAATACAGCAACAATGTGTATGTGTATTTAGACTGTATTTATTTATACGTTACCTAACCGAGCCGTTCCATTCTCAGCTTTATTTATATTGCAGCGTGACTTTACCGCGTACCTATAAAAGTATTAACAAAAAAAATTGCAATATTTTGATCCAATCGCTACGATGGCTATTTGCTTGAATAATGTTTTAATTTTATCCTACGTCACATAAACTCATATTCACATTTTACCACAATATTATAATAAAGTACAATAATTTGTAAATGGTACCAATGTTTGTATGATCAGTGGCAGCTCAGGAAGTCGCCGTGAACTTTTTATTATATGAGCAACTCGGGTTAGATCCTTACCGGCTAATTGAAGTATTGATTTACCACGTACTGAGCCGTGAAGGAAAAGATCTCGAGGTATCTTGCATATCTAAGGAATAAAATATTTCGTTGATTAATTGTTCCATAAGCCTCTTAAAAAAATAATAGATGCGCCCAGCTGCACCGGACGTATATAGAAATAAATTTAAGATTGGCTAATCAGATCTACAAATAAGTTGTAGTTTCTTTTTAAATTATTTCTTGCGTTATAATATTTACTGCTGTACAGCAAAGAGTGGAATAAGTTACCGGCGTCTGTCTTTCCGTCTGAATACAATACTATAAAGGGTGATTGTAGTCAAACACTGGATTATAAATAAAAAAATAAGAAAATAAATCATTCCCCAGTTTTTCTTAACAGAATATACCAATTTCTATATGCTTTTTTAGTTTCTAAGTAGTAATAACGTACTCTAATTTAAAACTGAAGAGATCATTTTCAAAAATAGGTAATAGATAATATAGCGCTTTTAATATTCTTAAATTAGTTTAACGTATATATATATATATATATATATATATATATATATATATATATATATATATATATATATAATGGTATATTAAAATTTTGAACAATATAATAATTTCATAATTATGACCTAGGATTCTCAGTAGAATCATCACTGCTTATAAACGAGTTCTAGTTTTTTTTTAAATTAATCATAAATGACATTTAAAAATGATGTTCTAATTAAAATAATTATATTCACTCCAATTTACATTAAGCATCTAAGGGATGAAAAATTGGATACATTTCTAAGTTGAAAATGTTAACACCACAAAGCCAATCATATTACACTATTTCTGGCGAGAACTAATATTATTTCTCGCCAGAAATTAATAATTATTTAAAAGAGTATAAAGATGAAACACCGTCACGTTTTTTATTAGATTAGCCTTTATCTGGATCAAATCACAACTTTCTATAGAATGCGATCGAGGTGGAAGATTATTAGAACCAGCAATAAAAGACGGCCCAGGGCTGCCTGCATTTACATTTTATGGTCGGTTATTATATGTAATTTAGTGACGTAGTCGGCATTTCCAAGGTCTATCCTCGGGGCGTTGAAGTGGAAATGCTACTGAGATGACGGGCTTTGACCCCTGTTCGAATTCGCGGTCGTTAACGTGCGGCAGTATTTTTACCATTCTCTCGGAATTCTAAATTATTTATTAAACGCTTATTATGGAAGCTAGTTTTTGTGTTTAAAACGTAGCAATCGGAAACATACATCAAAATTTAAAATAAATCACCTATTCCTTAAATTTAATAACTTTAATAAGTCTTTATAATTAAATCTCTACAAAAAAACTCCACCAGCATCTATACGAAATTTCATGCGCCTAAACAAATTTTCGTAATTTTTCTAATCCGCCTCAGACACTTCTGCGGCCTTCTCAAACGCTGCTAGCGCATCTTTCGGCGATGAATACTGTATCCCTTTCAGTTGATTTTTTTTTTGGGAATAAATAGAAGTCACACGTTGTGAAATCAGAGCTGTATAGGTGAGGTGACCCATAGCTTAACTGGTGTGCTGTCCAGAAAGTCCATCGATTCGAGTGCTGAGTGTGTGGGCGCGCTGTCGTAATAAAGTAGCATTTCGCGGAGCCTCATGTTCGGTTGCTTGTTGCTCACAACAGTGAAAACTTCTGGCAAGCATTCGTTAATATAACAAACGCCATTCATGGAACTTTGATTTCGTGAGGGATTTGACACCAGACACCCGGTCAAAGAGAAAAAAACTAGCGATTAAAACTTTCCGTGCGCTTCACGATCGCTTCACTTGGATAAGCATTGGTTCATTTTGAAATAGCCAAACCGTCGACTGGCGCTCTTTTTCTGGAATGTATTGATAAATCCAAGATTCATCACCTGTAATAATGTCGTAAACAATAGAAATACTGCCACGGTACAATTCTACGCGGGCCTACTTCTGATCATCGGTGAAGTTAAGCGGCACCCAACGCGAAATTCATACGTCACTTATTCTCTTCAACTAAATTTTAAACTGCTATCCTTCCGTAACAGCCGTCAAAGGACGACCACATGTTTCTTCATCACCCAAAGTTAGTCGACCGTGCTAAAATTTAAAATTATTTATATATATATATATATAAATAATTTTTAAATATATATATATATATATATATATATATATATATATATATATATATATATATATGTATACATAAATGTCATTTGAAATCTATCAAACGATTCGTCCGGTTTTAGGCGACATTTGAAATTGTAAAAATTCATCTCGCGAAAATTTTCACGACACTGATTAATATTTCAACTAAACAATATTTTAATTTAGCTATCATAAAAAAATGTGAAGGAAAATTTAAAATTGGGACAGTTTGATTTTTACTTGAAAATATTCCTATTTTCAAAATAAAGTGGCCACTGTACTGTCTCATACAAAAAACTTGTTCCCGCAATTCTTTTTGTATGTACTTGTTGTCAGATTAAATTTACGAACCTTTAACCTAATTAAGTATATTAATTGCCATACAATTTAAATATACTTGCATGCTTTTGTATTGCACTGTAATGGTTTTATTTTTATGAAAAATCGGTTGTCACCATTATTAAATAAATTACACTACATTGTATCACATAGACTTGGTAGGTTTTACAATTTAAATTAAATAACATATTATTAATGTGTTATTTAAAACTCACAAATAATGTGTTTATTTGGTTAAAAGAAACTGTGTATTTATTTTCTACATATTGTCAAAAATTTAATATTGCTTCTTGCCCTATTGTTTTAAAATAGCACGAAGAACTCAATACGAGGGTGACACTGAAAGTTCTTAGAAAATCAAAAACTGAACAAACAAGCAAATTATTACTTTTATTATATCTTTTCAAAATAGTGTCCATTAACATCAATACATCGCTGCATCCGATGGAACCACTGAGCAAATCACTTTGCCCACTCGTCCTTAGGGGTCTCTTCGATGGCATTTTGAAACGCAACCACTGCTTCCTCGGCGTCCATAAAACGTTTTCCTCGTTTTCTTTTATTTTCGGAAATAAATAAAAATCGCAAGGTACGAGGTCAGGGCTATAGGGCGGGTGACCCAGTCATTCCACGTCTGACTTCGCCAAGTAGTCGATTGTTTGCTTGGCGGTGTACGACGAGGCGTTGTCGTGGGGAAGGAGGATCCTAGTGCGAGATCGTTTCTCCCGAACTTTTTCCAACACAAGTGGCAAATAATTGTTAGTGTACCACTGTACCTGTTTTTCGATCCTTCTCTAAAACAATTGTTGCCTAATGACCTATACTTCCGAAGAACGAGGCCACCATCTCTTTTCCCACGCTTCGACCTCTCTTCACTTTAGTTAGCAACTACTCGGAAGGAAACAACGAGACAGAAGACTGTCTCTTAGTTTCAGGATCATAACAATAAATCCAGCTTACGTCACCCGCAAGTATGTCGAACACAGCATTTGAGTCACCTCCGTTAAATCTTTGAACCATTTCACGACACCAATCAACACGACGGAGTTTTTGGCCTTTGTCAAATTATGAGGTATCCATCGGGCACAAAGCTTCCTGACCGCTAAATGTTCATGGAGGATTTTGCGCACTTGACTCATACCAAGGCCTAAGCTTGTCCGAATCTGCTGATAAGTCACTTTTGTCAGTCGCTATCATACGCCGCACAACACTGATGCTATTTTCAGTCGTCGCTGTAGAAGGCCGTCCCTCACGTAGATCATCGGTGAGATTAGTGCGACCACGTTTAAACTCATTAAACCAGTTGTAAACAGTGGCTCGAGATGGGGCTTCATCGTGAAAGGCCAATCGAAGTCTATCATAACTTTCTTGTTGACTTTAAATGACATCGAAAGTCATAAAAATCATTGTACGAAAATTGGCATTGGCGTCAGCATGAATTTAACGCGAGAAAAATTTTTCTCGCGTTAAATTCATGCTGACGTGACAGACAATTTTCAATTTGCCACCAAATCGTAAACAAATGACAAATTAATAAAATACATATACAAATTAATAAAATACATACACAATAATATTGGCAAAGAGTTCCATTTTCAAAATTTGAACTTATTTTTTTATTATATCGTTTACAAGTGGCCAGTTCTAAAAACTTTCAGTGTCGCCCTCGTAGGTCTTACAATGAATTGCAGGCCGAATGTTCATACCTCCTAAGCCAATCTTAGATCGGATGTGACAAAGCGAGGTGAAGCAATTTGTGTCAGGCAAAACCCTCTTAAAGGCCGAACAGATAATCACCACACAATGTGTTTTTAGTGCTTAAGTGACCTACTTCCCCCTTTGTGGTCAGAGTGCAGTTATGGAGGACCGATAAGTTATCGGCATCGCGATCGATATGGCGCTAAACAAACTGCTCCAATTGTAGGAGAAAAAGCTTTGCTCATTTTGGTTTTGTAAACTAAACATGCACACACATACAATATAATATGGTACATTCGAATGTGGAATAACAAAATTAAGAAATTAGTGAAGAATGACTTCCACCGTAAATTCTCATTTCCATTCATTTACTGTGCAGTCGAATAATGTTATTGTTGTTTGTTTTTTTACCGTCTTCAAAGTTTGATAACCTCATCAATTCGGCTGAAACACGCTTTTATTGGCTTGACCTGTATGTGTGCATGAATGTGTACATATGTATGTAAGTGTGAGTGTAATTGAATTTTATAATTTTGTTTCCCCCCGCTTCCGGGCGTATGAGTAATTAGACATTTTGCAGACGTACCCGAGCGATGATAATACAATAATTTCGTGACTACTAATAATTTCGTTACTAGTATTCTCACTAGAATCATAATCGCTCATAATCAGCGTATTGTTTAAGTCAACACGATTGGTCAGAGGTTAGTGATGCAATTTTGCTGATTTTTAATGGAAAACTTTATGGAGCCTGCTGTCAAAGATAAAATGTATATTATGATCGAGGTTATATTTTATTCATGATCATGATATTCAAAATCCAATCATTAATGATCCAATTTCGTCGCGCCCTCATTATACTTATCTATCTGTAGTAATGAGTACATGTACTTGAAAATAATTTTTTACATAGGTTGATGTTTGGGTTTGTCATGATTTCATGAACTTAAGTAATTTTCTTAAGTACAAAATAAGTTCTATTCAGGAAAATAAAATTTGTCGTTTTATTGATTTAAAATTAGCTGTTCTAATGTAATCCAATCCCTACGATGTTTGATTTCTTTTACATTTTATTTTTATTTTCCACATTACATAAACTTATTTTCACATTTTTATCCGCGAGTATTAAATTGTATACTCGACTTACAACATAATATTAGGTCCTGACATAATTATGAAATTACCATTTTGTCGTACTGACCACTTTGATCTGAAATATCTCCTCTTTGCTTAAGAATTCCAAATTCAAATTTATAAATTCATTTAGCTGGTACATTTGAGTTTTGAAAACAGTCATTCATTTGTTTTTTCCTCATTATTTTATTCTTTGGCGTCGCTTATTACCGCACAATGGAAAACATGAAATATTGGTATATTTACGAGTACGAGTTCTACCGTGGCACCAGTGCTGCAGAAACAGCTCGAAGGATTAATGATGTGTACGGCGCTGTTGTCGCAAAAGAAAGCACGGTACGTTTTTGGTTTCAACGTTTTCGTTCTGGAAATTTCGACCTTCAGAACCAACCCGTGGACGGCCGGAGACCAAAGTGGAAAATGAAGAATTAAAGGCTATTGTGGAAGCGGATCCATCTCGAAGCACTTCAGAGATAGCTGCAGGCTTCGGGGTAAGTGATAAAACTGTATTAATCCACTTGAAGCAAATCGGGAAAGTAAAAAACTTGAACGATGGGTACCTCATGAATTGAGTGAATCGAACTTGCAAACACGCATCGACTGCTGTGTTACTTTGCTCAACCGACACAATAATGAAGGGATTTTAAATCGAATCATTACTTGTGATGAAAAGTGGATACTGTACGATAATCGGAAGCGCTCGTCGCGATTGCTGAACCCTGGAGACCCAGCCAAATCCTGCCCTAAACGAAAATTGACTCAGACAAAGTTACTTGTGAGTGTTTGGTGGACTAGCACCGGTGTCGTTCACTACAGCTTTCTAAAATCTGGCCAAACGATTACGGCATATATCTATTGTCAGCAACTGCAAACCATGAAGGAAGAACTAGCTGCTAAACAACCGAGATTGGTCAATCGCTCTAGGCCACTGCTGCTTCACGACAACGCAAGACCACACACTGCACAACAAACAACCACTAAGTTAGATGAGCTACAATTGGAATGTCTGCGACATCCACCGTACTCCCCGGACCTTGCTCCAACAGATAACCATTTTTTCCGGAATTTGGACAACTTCTTACAAGGAAAAAAATTCAACTCCGATGCGGCAGTCCAAACCGCCTTCAAAGAGTATTGATTCTCGCCCCCATGGTTTTTTTAGTAAAGGGATCAATGAACTACCTATGAGATGGCAAAAGTGCATAGATAACAACGGTGCTTACTTTGATTAATTAAATATATTTAAAAAAAAATGACTTTATATTCCTCCCGTACAAAACGCCAATTTCATACGTAAGGACCTAATATTAATACGTTGCATCGCTTTCGCACTAACCAATCATGAAGCGACGTTAGATTTAAACTAACGGTCAGTGGGTAAGTACTACGTACTGTCAGCTGCCAGGTGTACTCTTTAATAGTCGGACGAAATACTAGTTTGTTAATGCCGTTTCAAGAATAATATTTAGTTAATTACAGTTATCAAAGAGCCGCGATACCAATGAAATTGTTAATTGCTGTTGAAATCTACATGTCTGAGAAATGAAATATTTCGCTACGATAAGAAGAGGCCTGTAGACGTGTATTTTTTTAGGATGAGGGTGACAAACGAGCACACAGTCCACCTGATAGTAAGTGGTTGCTGCGGCCCATAGACATCTACATTTATCCTCGACTAGGTGCGTTGTTACCCGTGAGGAGTAAGATGGAATGCCTCGTTTCGAGTAAAAGGGGTCTCGATTTACACTCGCCATACGAAACACAGCAGCATTAAGTTGGTACTCTGTGAGAGCGTGGTCTTTCGTCAGTCGAGCCGACCCATTCGTGCTACAACTTTACTACTAATATAGCTTCAGCATGGTTCTTCCACGTATATAGGATGTTACTTTATTTTACAACTTTTAAATCTCACAATCAGTGTGTTAGTGAAGGGTTGCCTGACATTGACGTTATGGAGTTTTAATTTTGAACTAATGTTCGTAAAAAATCTCCAAACGCCATGACCATGACACCAGGTTTTAAATATGTGGTTACCAGAAATTAACACTTAACGTTTTAAATTTTGTAGTTGATTGTAGTTAGTTTGGTAGATAACCTAAAAAAAAAACTTGAATAATTCGAAAGTTTAGCATAGCAAGTATACCTATAACAACAATTACTTGTGTAACAAGTTTTAAACAAAATTATATTTGGTTCACTTTTAAAACTAATTCTATCTCGAAAAGAAACTTGTTCATAACTTTACTCATTTTATTACATGTATTGCATGCATTTTATAGAAAATTGCGATTGTAAGAAATAAATTCCATTACAAAATATTTATTTTTATTTATTTATTTAATCTTGTTTGTTGACACTTTACATATAGTATATGTAAATATATGAACAAAATATGTATCATAAATAGATATAATATTATACGTTATATATAATATTAAAATACATATACATATTGAAATTGCAAATAATAAAACATCTAAATTCTAAATATATCATCATCATTCTTAACATCCAACATCGCTTCGTTTCAAAAAAGTCATGTACCAACTTTTTAAAACAAAATATACATTTGAGAAATTGTTATTTATTTCATATTCGTAAAACCGAAAATATAAACTTGAAACTTATCAAGCTTACCAATTTGCGGGTAAAGATAGTAAATTAATAAACATTTGTACTGATGCAGTTCGACTGACTTCCTCGCGCCGTACACGACACGGCTTACGTAAGTGTCAGTGCATGGCCCCTAACCGGTTCCAGCGGCTGCTCATAATTTACATCGGTAATCTTGACCCACAGCTGTCTCCGACCGGTCCGCGTCTTAAGTTTTGACCCGTGGTATGAAAAGATAATTTCGGAGCGGAAGTTTGTGGGTGATTGTGGGCGCGAGCGATTACTGTGAATGTGTATTCCGTGGGTTTTATTGTGTAAGGCTTAATATTTTTTTTATCAAGTTTATATTAAGTATCAGTAACATAAGGGTGATTCCATTTAAAACGGAACCGCAATATTTTTTTCAGTTAATTTGTAAATTTATATTGATATTATTATTTTAAACAGAATAGTGGTTTAAATAATACTATATGATATATTTAAATAATCTATGAAATTCCAATTTCAAAATAATTATTTTTTATATTTTGACTCCTTCAAAGTCAATCAATATGATAGTTTCTTATCAGCTTAAGTATCATAAGTAGGTACATATCTTTCATTCCATTTACTAGTACTAGTAGTACAGAATGCATTTTGGAGTAATTACATCACGTGCATATATGAAAACAATTGTTTTGTTTTATATATTATATTAAGGTTATTTGTTATTTCACTAATAATTATACAAATTTATAACTATGTCTTTATTATTTTTGTGTTGATTAAACAAAAATATTTCTGAATAATGATTAAATATTAATCAAAAATGAACATGAAGTCTTAATTAAAATTTATAACAACAATACTTGTTATTAATGAATTTTATTGCGACGAAGCGACGCTCTATGGAAATATTAAATGTAAGAGTGAATTTATGACCACAAGCTTAGTAGGGAGCGGGTCTTAGGGCGCAACCCCAATGTATTATCCTAAATATTACATACTCTTAATATTATTGCTTCTAATAATGAATTAATATTCTTATGTAAAATATTTTCATTTACTTAAGCCAATATGTTTTTTGATTTTATAATATTGGAGTGACTGACAAGCTAAACTGATGGCAAGTAGTTAGTGCAGCTTATAGACACCTTACCTTACTTCAGAGTAAGAAGACCACAGTTATCTTCCCTGGGAACTAGGTAAAATACCAAACATCCAAGTCAACAGAAATCGATATAAGAGTGAAACTACAAAAATACAAAATACAAATATTGAATATACAAAATTTGACCTGCTCAAAGTTCAAAAACTTTATTAAACAAAGTTTGTATAAAAAGGGTTATTATAATATTAAGGAATTTATGGATGATAATAACCCCTGGGAATGAGGTGATCACTACCAAGCTATTTCTAATTTGTTTTGTGTCGTTAATTGTGTAACATAAATGATTGTAAGCTGTTATTTAAAAAAAATGTCCCGCTGGGTTTCTTGCTGGTTTTTCCCAGGACAGAGGTTTTTTTTCGAACCAGTGGTAATTTAACAAAAGAGTTACTTTCAAAAAGTATTATTTATAATCTATATTGAATAAAAAAGTTTCTGTTTCAAACCAACCAACCCGGACGGCATTAGTTATGTTATTAGTTATGTACTAAATATTATTATTTTTATATTGATAATATGCATTGTTGTATAATACTTCACCATAGTAAAAACTCGTATTGTCGAAAGGTTAGTCAAGATAAATGTGACTAATGAAACATTATTGACTAATGATTTTTTAAATACCTAGGTATATACTAAATACAACTTATATATCAAAAGTTTAGAGATTTATGCATCCAAACCATGCGAACGTTGGTAAGGGGGCGTTTATTTTTTATAGAATAAGGGTGACAAACGAACACACCGTCCACCTTGATGCTGTGGCCCATAGACACCTACATTTATCCTCGATTAAGAATCAAAATGCAGATGCGTTGTCACCGCTGAGGACTAAGATGAAATGCCTCGTTTCCAGTAAAGATAGGTCTCCGGTTCTCTACACTCACCATACGAAACACAGCAGTATTAAGCTGCTATTTTACGCTGGTATTCTGTGAGAGCGTGGTCCTACTCCAGTCGAGCCGACCGATTCGTGCTACAACCATAATATAGCTGCAGCGTGGCTCTACCACGTATAAAATATTGTATATATTTTTTCTCCTAATACAAAATATAAGTTATAAAATCACAATAAGATTCATAAAGAGGTCTCATTCAAGATTGTTCCTTAATACTATTCACGTATTCGTATGCAAATAAATCTATTCCGGATTTTAGTCTGTGCTAATAACAACCTTGATTTTAAGTGTTATATTCAACATTTATCTTGTTCGCTAATGATCTCAACCTTTTTTCTTGTAAAATTAAAAGATCGTGTGTTTGCTAACTATCGATATTATTAAAAACTACTTTGAAAATGATAAGGTTGCTAGGTTGCGTATTGGCTTTTGTGTTCTTTTATACTTACAGTCGAACCGGAGGAAAAATGAAATATCCCAATCGAGGATGTAAATCTCTTTCGTAGTCGACAGGTTTTGCTAAAACCACCACATCTAGCAGGTAGCATAACGACTACAGTACCTGATGTCTGACGTTTCTCCCTGTCATCATCAGGTATGAATATGCCTTTACCGATAAACGGCAGTAACTCCCACAACGTGAATACGTGGTTGACGTGTTGGGGGTAACTGCCATTTATCGGTAAATGAAATTCATCGAATGAGATACGGTTATAACTCGACCGCGACCATGACTTTGAGAAGCGATGAAATGCTATTATTAAAATAAATTACAAACAAAACATAAACTCAAAACTGCAAAACGTGATCTTCGCGGAATTAATAATTAAGGAAATTCAATCTAACTTGATAAATAACATGTCTACAACTATCTTGATTTGTATTTGGGGTTTCCTAACGGTATTCTTTTTTTGCAGTGCTGCGGACAGTGCGGACTCGCCAATACTGGAGGAGGCCGGTGAGAGTGGCTCCGAACAGAAACCAAAACCGCTTGTCAAATATGGCGAACTTGTTATACTTGGGTGAGTGAAGTTTATTATTGTCATATTATCTGATGACTACCTCTTAGGTCTTGTGGTCGCGATTGTTGATCATGAGGTCCCAGGTTCGAATCCGGGTCGGGCCAAAATCAGTTATTGGGTTTTTCTGTCAAGAAATTCTCAGTAGCAGCCGAAGTCAGGAAGTTGGTGGTGTTTGATCCCCGTGCCTCGGAAAGCACATAAAGGCGTTGCTCCTGCGCTTGATCTCTCTACGGCCGTGTCGTGAGGGAATAGTGAATAGTACACCTGAGCTTGCGGCATACACTTGTTCACTATAGTCCTGTCCCGCGCAGATGACTAGTCTCCGTTGAGACTGGCCACCGTGACCGAAATTCGGTCTGGAGGACATTATCTGTTGGATCATTTATGGCAATTAATAGATTACGATTTTCAAAAAGCATTTAACATAGCTTAGACCTTAGAGAATAAGCATTATGTTTCTAATTTAATAGTGTATTCTCCTGGAATTTTCAACTGCCTTTCGTTATATCAGACGGATTCGTCACCATTAAAAATATATTTTTAATCTTATTTCTGAGTAATGTCTGGTTAATGATTAACCGCTGTTAATAAGTTATAATGTTTCTGAAAAAAAAGTGGTCTATGAAGAATTTCCGGTAATATCTCGTGTCAAATACTTCCCTTAGATTATACTTGCCTATGACTGTACGTTACGTGGATTTCCCTTTAAAAAAGTGAGTCAACGATGGTCGGTTGGTCGGGTTTGCCAGGCCGACCCATATTAAGATTACATAAAAATAAATTCTTATTGTGCATAGTTTCAATGTAAATCTTTTTCGTTGTTTTCGTGATTTAAAACTATTGATCTATTTTAAAGAAATAAAGGTCAGTCCAGTGATAGCAATGAAATGCTCCGATATTAGGGTATCCGTATTTAGACGTGGTAGAGCCAAGCTGTAGCTATATAATGCGTGGTAGAGTAATGCTGCAGCTAAACTATTTTGTACGTCTTAGTTGTAGCACGAATGAGTCAGATCGACCGGGGAAGGGCCACCCTCTCACAGAATACCAGCGTAAGATTGCAGCATAATGCTGCTGTGTTTTGTACGGTGAGTGTAGGGAATTATCGATGGAATCAAGGCGTTCTATCTTAGTCCTCAGACGTGACAACAGACAACGCATATGGTTCGTAATCTGAGACAGATGTAGATGTCTGTACTGTACAATCAGGTTGAAGTGTGTGTTCGTTTGCCACCTTTATTATTCGAGAATTTGCCTGAATCGCCACGCTGGCAGGTGGATTGACGAGCGCAGTATCAGACTTCTCGCACCTTTGGCGCTGCTGACCGTCGCTGGCCTGAGTTTTTATATCTGGTATGAATACGAGATGATTATACCGCCATCTATAGGAAGCCGCAAGATCAAGTTCTTTCCTAAGCCGCCTTTTACGACACTCATGAGATGGGATGTGGTTATGGTTTCTCCCATGCTGCCATCTACTATTAATATTCGGCTATTTCCTTACCGTTACTGTTACCGTTATAGCCTATTCAAATCCACTGTTGAACATAGGCCTCCCACATAGATTGCCTCTTAAGGGGGATATTTGCCATAATTGCCACGCTTGGCAAGTGGGCAACCACAGTTTTTTTATTTTTAGTTGTAATCAAATTTGTATCGTTATTAGGAAGACGCTGCCTCCCATCTTCTGATTTGTTTCACTCAGTCGCCTCTTACGACACCCACTGGATGATATTTTCTTAACTCTCTCGTAAAGTCAAAAGTCAAAGTCGCATAAGTCAAAGTCAAAACTATTTTATTCAATATAGAGCTACAAGGTTCGCAAGAAGAAGCGGCAAAAAAACTCGGCATCTTTTTTTAAATGCTATATTACAATTTCTTTTACAACTTACAATAAAATCATTACAGTGTTATAATGTGCAATAATATTTTTTTTAATGTCAGGTTTAATAATATATAAGTAGCCAGAAGACTTTCAATGCAAGTTAAAAGTTACAGCCCATATACATACGTCCCACTGCTGGGCACAGGCCTCCTCTCATTTCTGAGACGGTTTCTAGGGCATGGAAGTGTCCGCCGCGCTGCCCCAATGCGTGTTGGCGAAATTCAGATGTCTTCGAAATATTATTTTTTTCTTATTTCTCAGCACAGTAGGTTTCCTCACGATGTTTTCCTTTAGCGCCGAGCACGTGGTAAATCAGCACTTAAAATTGCAATTAACAATTTCATTGGTGCCGATCATTATGTTGATCTATTTTATAGTAGGCTTTTTCAATAATATTTCCATAACACAGTTTTAAATTTTACGTCCGATTGTTGCACTATAATTTAAGAGGTATTATTGTAAAATTTTATACATTTACTCAGAAAATACTTTTTATTTTTGGCGAATCTAAATTTAGAAACCTCTAGCGTGTGATATACTCGACCCTTTTTCAGGAAACAGTCTATATTTTTCCGTACATATACGATGTAGTCAACAATAAATAACGATGAAGTGTCATAATATTAGTCTCCTAGAAAAGGTCGCGAGGCCCCAAGTGAGAATGCCTGTACCGCTTGTTTTTTAGAATGAATATTGTTCCCAGTTCTCAGCACATCCTCACAGTTGTACAACTACACAATAATCATAATCTAAAACACTTAATATATTATATTATAAGTTCATAATACTGTAACAACTGAAATATAGGATAGTGCTGTAAACATACATAAGGCTACTTTTTGCGACTATGTGACCGTTACCGTTACAGTCTATTAAAGCCACTGCCGAACGTAGGCTTCCCCCATAGATAGCATAATAGGAGGATTATTTGCCATAGTGGCTGCGCTTGACAAGCGGGTTGGCAACCGCAGTGTTTTTATTTTTAGTCGTTATTAGGAAGACGCTGCTGCCCATCTCCTGATTTGTTTCCCTCTGTCGCCTCTTACGACATCCACAGGATGATATGGGGTATTCATATTCGTACACCGCCACTACACGGCATAGACTTATGTGACGATGCAAGAAAATAATAGGCTTTTAGATTATGTTTTCATTTGTTAAATAATTTTCGTTAAATAAATGTTTTGTGCATTGTAACATCGTGATTACTTAGTGTGGGTACTCCTCTTATCTTTTATAATCGATTAATTTCAACTTAACTAAGAGCTTTGTAGGTTCATGTGCAATGAGAGATGGTGTAATATGTTTTATAACTTATTTAAAAAAAAACCTTATCAACTTTAAAATACATGAAATAGTTTACATAGGTACTAGTAATCGTCCCCGGTTTCACACGGTTGTTTTCTGGATCACGACAACAACGCCACCTACCGGGTGCAATTGTGAATCTAAACCATTCTCTAATCAACTAAATCACACACAAAATTTCATCAAAATCGGTCCAGCCGTTTAGGAGGAGTTCAGTCACATACACACGGACAGAAGAATTATATAATGTATAATATACATGTATTTTACATAATTATAAACCTTCCTCTTGAATCATTCTGTCTATTGGTGAAAACCGCATCAAAATTAGTTTCGTAGTTTAACAGATCTAAGCGTACAGACGGCGGGAAGCGACTTTGTTTTATTCTATGTAGAGATATACGAGTATTATGTTTCTTAATCTCATTAACGATCTCTTTATTATGATCTAGAGTAAACCGTTATATCTATTGCGTTTAATTTTCTACCATCCATTAATCTAAGTATCTAGACTAGACGTTAGTGTCACTGGACGAGTACAAGGTTGCAACAACCGGGTTAACACACAAAGGCATGCGTTATTACGTCTATGTATTCTTCTCGCTCTTACGATTTTCATATTACGATCGGCGCCGTTATTATTTTCTTACAAGCGAATAAACAAAGACCACGGCTTCTGGAGCTTTTGTATACATAAATTAAAAAAAAACGTTTTATCGGAAATTTTAATTAGTAAACCTCTGCATACAATACAATAATAATAATAATGGAGGACATCCTCCAAGCCGAATTTCGGTCACGACGGCCACTGCGCAGGACAGGATTATAGTGCACGAGTGTGTACGCAAACACAGGTGCACTCTATTCCCTCTCTTTCATAGTCGGCGGGACGGCAATCCGACACGACTGGAAAAAGATCAAGCACAGGACAAAAGGATTTAAGTGTTTACTATTAATTACGGGCTTACAAGACCTAAGTATGAACCCAGGATATCATGATCAGCAGTCGCATGTATCATCATATCTCTAATAAACAGAATAGAATAATCATTTTTATTCAATACTAGCGATCCGCCCCGGCTTCGCAAGGGTGATTTCTGAATCTCGACAACAGCGTCACCTACCGGGTCCAATTGTGAATCTAAACCATCCAAGTACCCACTCAAGCACACACAAAAAATTTCATCAAAATCGTTAAATCCATTTTCGACTTTTTGCGAGACTAACAAACAGAAATTGATTTTTATATATATGTAGAGATTCAATTTAGATTGCAAGAATACTTATCGAGAGTAATTTTTTACTTTTATTTTACCACTGGTTCGGAAAAAAGCTCTGTCCTGGTAAGAACCAGCAAGAAACCCAGCGGGATTTTTTTTAACGGTAAAATATCTTTTTTAATTCAAATTATACACCAAGCAAACCTTTGTGTTACATCGTTGTGTTTTTGGTTTAGATTTCGAGGTTCATACGAGCTTTAAACAAATCTAAACTTAATAAAAAGTTTTGACTGACATTTGAGATTATTGCTTTAAGTACCTACAGTATGAATGTCCGACCGGTACGTCGGCGGCCCGTGTTGCTTTATGGTATCAATAAGGAATCATTGGAGTTTTTTCTAATATTTTTTTTTTTTTTACTATCAATAACAATATTAACTATTGTGTATTAGTGAAAGTTGAATACAAACTGAAGGCTCGTCCAACAACAGTTTGCAATTTCTTAGAGTTTAGTAGAGAAAATAGCCTGCAAATTATTTTATTATTATATATTTAATTAAAATTATCTACTATTAAAACTTTTTTATAGAAGCCTAGGTTGCAAATTATTAAATCATATAATTTCATATGGCACGTGCTATCGACAACATTAACACCCGTATCCAACCGTATATAAATTATTCAAGATCGGCATACCGTTGGCACGTGTAAATGCATTATCAGGCCCATTGGCAATGAACGTAATAGAATTACCTGGCATTTAAGTGAAATTGTTTTTATAAAGCACGTGGTTTTGAACAACGCAATACACACTGACACATTGATCTGAATGTGGCCGAAAACGGGAACTATTGCCAAACGTCTCCGACGTTTCCCATGGGCTTAAATTAAAATACTGATTGATGCGCTATCACGTAACTGTCGTCCAAATTTATAAAGTTCTTAATTTTTTTATTTTTTCATTCTTTATAGTTTATCCAAAGTCTACTGCAAAACATAGTCCTTCTGCCTCTGGGTTAGCAACCGAAGGTTTGGATTTCGCACACCTCGAATGCGAAGCGAGAGAGGTTGGGCTTTGCTGTGTTTGTGTTTGTTTGGCTGTATAATATATTGACAATGGTGATGATGACGTGTTGTCTCATTTTCTTGACGTATTCATTCATTCTTTCATTACGACCTTACAATTTCAAGTGCTGATTTATCATTGTGCTCGTCGGTAAAGGAAAACATTGAAGATATCGTGAAAAACCAAAGCGATTTTAGAAATGAATGGAGGCCTGTACCCAGTTATAGGACGCGTTTAGACTGTAATATTGTTTCAATTACGTTTCTGGTTATATAGTGAATTTTAAATTTAACTCTGGGATGGATGTAATCGCCAGCGTGATATTGCAATTTTGTATAAAATCGGTGAACGATTTAGATACGCGCAGAATTTTGCAAAACGCTTAACGCGTCTCTAAACGATTGTCCCACTTGACCGTAACCGTAAGCCGTAAATGTTAGTAATCATTACTGGTGGACCGTGAACCGTTACTTAACGTCAACGTTAAGTAAGTATTAGCTTTTAATGTAAAAAGGATTATACGTTTTCTACCTTTGCTATTTTTTTTGATAAACGTTATCCCGCGCATAAGGAATTTCTTCTGTGTCGAGGAAGAGTTCTATATATTATAAATTGCCATAGACAAGCATCCAGACCTGAAATAATTAGTACTAAGCAACAAAAATCATTTATTTGCACTGCAGACCATACAAAATAATTACGCGCGGGATTTGGTTTAAGCCACATCTATTGTGCTATTGGACCGTCATTAATTTATATATTTGGTTTTTTTTCTTATAGTAAGTGATGGCATTTAATGACTTTTCTTGAGTAAACCATACCTATATATATTCATATTTCATAAACACTCACGCCTGTCATCCAGAGGGATAAGCAGAGGCTACGGACTTCCATTTGGCACGATCCTTAATAAATCCTCATGCATTTTTTTAAGTGAAAACTTCTTTAGGCACGTTGGGCACTTTTGGGATAGAGAAAAAGCACCGAACTTGCGTGACCGTCACGCTCAGATACATATATACATACAAATATAATGTTTACAAATCTATGAAGCTAAGAATTTTTCACTTCTGACGTACAGTCCTACGACTGACAGTTTCTTTTTGTTAAAACGTTACATCCACACTAGGATTTTTTTCTTGTATCTTGGTTTACATACAAAAATCTCACAAGGATATACATCCAGACCAGGAAAAAGTATTTGTAGGCAATATAAATACTTGTCCGTGCGGGATTCGAACCCGCGGCCCTTCGATTCGAAGCCCCGGAGCCGACTACAGCATTTTTCATTTTTCTACAGCATTTATTCTACTCTCGTGCTTCTTCTGCCACACCTTACTTTCACTACCATACATTAAGGAACTAACACGGCATTGTGAATTGCCACACATTCTGGCTTCCCACAATAGAGTGAAGAGCTCCATTTACTCTAAGTCCTTTTATATAATATATGTATTACACATATACCTTTTTTATCCATATGTTTACGTGGTAGAGCCATGCTGCAGCTATATTAATAGTATAGTTGTAGCACGAATGGGTCGGCTCGACCGGGGAAGGACCACGCTCTCACAGAATACCAGCGTAAAATAGCAGCCTAATGCTGCTGTGTTTCGTATGGTGAGTGTAGAGAACCGGAGACCCTTTTTACTGGAAAAGAGGCATTCTATCTTAGTCCTCACGGCTGACAACGCATCTACATTTAAATTCGGAAACGAAGGTAGATGTAGATGTCTATGGGCCACAGCAACCACTTACCATCAGGTGGACTGTGTGCTCGTTTGTCACCCTTATTCTATAAAAAAATTTTTTTTTATAGAATAAGTTTTGTGTTATATAAACATATTTCTTTGCTTAAGTATGTGTCAATTATTTCAATGTTGGCTCATACACATTGGCGTTCAATCGGTAAGAGGATGATAGATGCCTGGATTAAACCGATGACAAAGGCACTACTTTGTATACTGTGAATACACATATATATACTATACATACACAGATATATATCTAAGCCTCTTGTATGTTATCTGAACAATGTCGTCATTGTCGTAACTGGCTATAGATTAGAAGCATTGTCACAGAAGAAAGAACAATTCTTGACTTTTTCTTTTAGAATATATTGTTTTGTTTTAAATTTTGTCGTACAGATTTAAAACCTATACTGGCAGTGGAAAAAAGGTATGTTACATTTTGTCACAAAAACGTACCGATTTAGTAAACATTATTTTTGACTCTTAAGTTTTGTAAAATAAGTATATTTCTCCATTTTTTTCGCACGGAGAAGCTTCAGTTGAAACTTGCCGGCCCCCTTCCCCATTTTGGAAAGTATTGTAATATAATAGAATCGGTAAAAGTCTTCTATAGGTAGTCTATGTTATTTTACAAATAAAAAAAAACAATTTATTTAAGCCATCATTCATTACAGCCTATCAACAGTCCACTGCTGAACATAGGCGTCCACCATATATTATCTTATTGCAGGCAGGTCGACAACCACAGTTTTTTTATTATTTTGGGATGTTATGCCGCTGACCTCCTGTTTCATTTTCATTTCCCTCTGTTGCCTCTTACCCACACGACTCCCACGGGATGTTATGGCGTGGTGGATTCTCTTACGCTACCACTAAAACAATAATACACATATAAAACACTTACACATAAACACTCACGCCTGTCACCCAGAGGGGTAGGCAGAGACTACGGACTTCCAGTTGGCACGATCCTGGCACACCTCTCTCGCCTCCTTTACATCCATATATCTACGCATACACGCTCGTCGGTTAAGGGTACTCCTAATCTGGCCCATTTTCAATATATCGCCAATTTGGTCGATAAACCTTCGTCTAGGGCGTCCCTTTACGACTCTGCCGTTCACTTCTGCAGCATAAATTTGCTTTCTCTTACTTTTTTTTCGTTCATTCTTTCTACATGACCAAACCACCGAAGCATTCCTTTCTTAATCCTGGTCACAACGTCATCTTACAAACCACACTTTTCTCTTATCACACTATTTCTCACCCTGTCATTCAGATTCAGCCCTAGCATACTCCTTAATGACCGCATTTCTACAGCATTTATTCTACTCTCATGCTGCTTCTGCCAGACCCAACTTTCACTACCTTACATTAAAGTAGGGACTAACACAGCATTGTGAATTGCCAAACGTGCCTTTTTTGACACATTCTGACACTTCACAATAGCGTGTAGAGCCCCATTCACTCTATTTCCTGCGTTCACTCGTCGTTCTATATCCTTATCATATCTACCATCCCTGCTAAATAAACATCCCAAATATACAAACTCATCCACTTGCTCAATCAACTCCCCTTTTCTTCTCTTTCAAAAACCATCACTTTCGTCTTACTTGCGTTCACTTTCATACCTCTTTCTTTTAATGACCGGTTCATTAAAGTAACCATCATTTGCAACTCGGCCGCCGACGATGCAAATATGACTTGATCATCGGCGTACAAAAGGCATTTGACGGTTAACTCACCCATTCTCAACCCACATTCTTCGACTTTCAAAGTTTCAACAATAATACAATGTACTTTTATACCAGTGGTTCCCAATTAATTTTTCCTGTGTACCACTTTGAGAATGACTGGATTGTCATTTAATAACTTTTCAATAATTTTAATAACAATAAAAACAAGTGTGCACTTGTGCGTGTATAATTCGGCGATTAGAATTTTTAGGATAGTTTTACCTTAGTCAAGAGATTATGAAATTTACACCTTTGGTAAGAGCGTGTGTTCAGATTTAGGATTTACCTAGCAATATTTATGTTTATCTACATATCTATCTATATTTCTTAAACATCGTAAGCGAAACCTGCGATTGCTTGTTATTTAGTAACATCGGCGCGTCATCTCGAATGACGTATTTATGGTTTGTTATAATGCATAAATTTATTCCGTAACCGGTCGCATAGACAATTAATGTTAGCGGAAAGGTCACGATCAAGACTGTTAGCTATTTAAGGGCTAGTGTGAGTGTCAGCCTTACTTGAAAAATTACGTCAATTTAAGAAATGCTGAAAGTTGCTCTCTCTGTCTACTAAATGACAATAGAATGAGACAAGTATATAGATAATTAATGCTTAAAATACGTAAGCGATAATCAACGTTAATCTTAACTTTTTAATAAAAGACGAAGGTTATCAACTCTGAAGTCTGAACTAAAACCACTCTTCAATTATACTATGCGAGCATACATTAAACTGCAAATAGCATTAGAACAAAACTCACTACTCACAATTAAACAACTATCATCACAATTTCGCATTATGTTTGTAACGTTGGCATAGAAAAAGTTATCTAATATTTTATTTGTTAATTTAAATATTTTATGCATGTACAAGCGTACACATAAGCTTTAACATCACTTTACCACCAAACAAACCGCTACGGCTACAGCAAATTCGTCTTCCATTATTTATTGACATTCAGATAAGGAGAGACAGACAGATTAAGGACATTTACATCATCATCATCATCGTCATTACAGCCCAAGTCCACTGCTAGATAAAGGCCTCCCCCCAAAGAATGCCACAAAACACGGTCTTGAGCCATCTGCATCCATCGCCTTCCTACATCTCTTACCAGCTGCCACTCGAGAATCTTTCTTCCCTATCGGTTGCCGGTTTTTCAAGCTATAAATAATAAGGACATATTAAAGATACATAATAAGATTTCTAGCGATAATCATCTATAAGCATTACTAATTCATTAATTCTGTCTTCACGTAGTCTGGCTTCGTCCGCAGGCTTATTTACAAACGGATAAGAGATCGAGGCAAGGTTACCTGTTTACTATTTCACATAAATTATAATAATATGATTATTCAGCGCTTTCCGAACATTAAAAACGCTTAAAAGATTTCTGACTTTTCTGGATAATTTGACACGCAGGGATAAAATATGGCAGTTGTCACTGTAGTGAGAATTGTACGTAATCTCATCTCATCTTGTTACATCAGGCAGGTGAATTGGCGTTTGCTGTATCCTCTGGTTCTAGCATTAGATTATTCAGGCTTCTTACGACATCCATGGCACAAAATGCGGTAAGGGATTCTTTTATATCACCAACAAACGCCGATGAAACATACACTTTTTTAATTACAGATAAGATCAGTGATAGGAAAATATTTATAAAGATACTACTAAGTCCTTTGTTTTACCGTGTAGTGGCGGTGTAAGAATATCCACTACCCCATAACATCCCGTGAGTGTCGTAAGAGGCGACAGAGGGAAACAAATCAGGAGATGGGCAGCAGCGTCTTCCTAATAACGACTAAAAATAAAAAACTGCGGTTGTCAACCAGCTTGCCAGCTATGGAAAATATTGTTACGAGCTTGGGGTTCGAGACAATTTAAAAACTGCCGAGTGAATTACCAAAATTGACATTTTAATTACACAACGCTAATTACAACTTAAAACCACACTAATAACAAAACACCAACCCGCTTGCCAAGCGTGGCAACTAAGGCAAATGTCCCCCTTAGGAGGGAGGCCTATGTTCAGCAGTGGACTTTACAATAAGTCCTTTGTTTACAGCATATAGAATGAATGAATTTTACTTAAATCCTATTGATTAGGTGTAAATTGAACACAAGGTGCGATTTTTTTTTGTGAGATACGGGACACTTTCTTTGCTTGCTTGCAGTTGACATTTCTGGTAGGGTCCGGAAGATGTCGCATCGAATCGACTAGGGGGATGTAACCGTCGCATTAATATGAGCTTATTGCAGCTTTCGGAACCGTATGGTGGCGGTGTAAGGTTATCCACTACACCATATCATCCCGTGGGTGTCGTAAGAGGCGACAGAGGGAAACAAATCAGGAGATGGGCAGCAGCGTCTTCCTTATTACGACTAAAATAAAAAACTGAACTGAAACTCGAGGCAATCTATGGGACCTATGTTCAGCAGTGGACATTAATAGGCTGTAACGGTAGCTTTCTAATTATCTTATACTTTCAATTAATTATTTATTCGATCGGACCAAAAATTAATTAATTTTAAACTGCCAGTAACTGTAACATTGGGACGTCTAACACCTCAGTCCCGCCGTGACCATGGGTACCGTAAAGTACTCGAAACGTCGGGAATACAAAATAAGTTATAAAACGGGATAAAATCCGTAAAAGTAGTTATAACATAATATAATATATATAATAATATAATATATATAATAAATGATAGATACGTATGTAGAATAATCTCGTGTTATGCAAAAATTGTCTTCCAGGATTTCATCGCAGGACACACGACTTGGCGGGTTTGGTCTGTGAAAATGACAGCTAAAGCCTTGTGATATTTAAGCATATTACATTAATAACTTGACAAGGCGATAAACTCTAAGAGTATTACAGTCAGCTCTTATAATTGAAAGAAAAGGAAAGGGCGAATGATGGTTACTTCATGGTCGTGACTTTATTTTAGTATATTATTTACGATGAACGAATTACTTAGTATACAGAGCAAACAATATTTGTTACTATTTATGCTAAACTAACGCTAATGTGATGAGTTTTAAGTTAAGGAACTTCTTCATCAGCCTTTAAAAGTCGACTGCTGGACATAGGCCTGTGTCATTGTAAAGAGGATTTGTTTTAATCGCCACGCTTATCAGGCAAATTGGAGATCGCACAACCAAACTACACCTTTGACGCTGCTTTCAGGGATATTTGCTTTGATTGAGTACTTTCGTCAGTTTCGTATGGTTCGACTATGCGAAATGCCAAGATTTCATGGACTTAGATGAGAGCAGGTATAAATAAACATTTCATACATGCCAGATGTAAAATACTGAGACCATGGATTGGTTGGATGAGATACCTGGCACTGCAGTCGACAATCTACGTGCGAAAAGAAAATAAAGATAGATAGAGAGAAGAGAAATAAAGATTATGACATCTATTATTTACCAATAAATGTTGTATTATTGATTAAATAAAAAATAATTAAGACTATACTAGCTTATAAAAACTTAATAATTACTACGAGTCTTAATCTTTTTAGCCATTTTCATCGTAATCCGGTATAAGTAATTGAGTCGCTAGTCGTAAAACATGACTATCTCGAAAATTTTTATTTCCGTAGGTGTTATTGGTAATGCGTCGCAAAGCGCGGTAGGTCGAAATTTATGACGTCCAGTCGGTCGAAGTTTTACGATCGAGATTATCGATCCTAATCCATCTTGTTTTCTTTTTATATAGAATGAGGTAAACGAGCACACAGTCCACCTGATGGTAAGTGGATGCTGTGGCCCATAGACATACATCTACATTTATCCTCGGTTAAGAATCAAAACGCAGATGCGTTGTCACCCCTGAGGACTAAGAATATGAAATGCCCCGTTTCCAGTAAGAAGGGTAGATACGAAACACAGCAGCATTAGACTGCTATTTTACGCTGGTATTCTGTGAGAGCGTGGTCCTACCGCGGTCGAGCCGACCCATTCGTGCTACAACCATAATATAGTTGCAACGTGGCTCTACCACGTAAAAGTATATGAATAAAACAAAAAAATTTCGATTTTTCTCATGTTACAATAGATTTTTTCGATCCAAATACGCGTTATATTTGAAAGCATATCTAAGAGTCAAGAAGAAACGCTCCACCTTTTTGTAAGCTTATAAGAACCTCAATTAAAGCTAGCAATTTCTTCTTCATAGCTGCATTTTATAGCTAACTTTCTACAGCTGTCAATTAGTTTGCCCACCACTGTACAACAATATTTTACAATAATTAAAAATTAAAAATTTTGTACAACCGACTTCAATATAAATTATTAAGAATAACTCGAAAACTATTGATCAGACCTTGATGAAATTTATATGGGACCACATGTGAAGCACCAGCTTTCAAATAAAAAAATAATCATCGAAATCGGTTCACCCAGAAAAAAGTTATGAGGTAACACACACACAAAAAAAACATAGTCGAATCGAGTACCTCCTCCTGTTTGAAGTCGGTAGAAAAAGATGCCTTCATAGCAGTGTTTAACAGTGCAAAATTATAATTATATTATCTGTGAAAATGCTTAGAACTAGACTTTCCTTATTAATCATTGATGATGGTGAAAGGGTAGAATGACTTTGTAGAAAAGTTTTAGGTATATATATGCTGTTATATTTTTGTTAACATTTGTTATCATTTTATTAAAAAAATATTTTACATTTATATACTTTATTAAACTATAAAGAATAGGTAGTTTGCACGGAGAAATGTTTTCTTTGTCATTGAATGAATTATTAAATTGAGCGTGCATTTAATTGTTTTGTTTTCTAGCTTTATCCCAAGGCTGTTTTCCATCGATCTGAAAACCTTGAAGGTTGGAAAACAGTCAAGCTGCATTATCGTTGCATTCTGTCTTCTTATAAATGGTATGCTAAATAAATTGTTGGAAAAAAAATATATCAATGATTTAATTTCAGGTTTCAGATGCTCAGGGATTATTAATAATGTATTGGTTTTAGATACAGTCTTTTTCTTATGGATACCGGGTAAAATAAATAAATAAGTAAAAAATTAATAAGTAAATTGTACCATCATACAATATAATATGAGAACGCCATCCAACACTTCTGCCACTAGAGAGTTCGAGTTATATGGGCCGCCCATTGCCACTTCAGCTTACTGATCCGTTGGGCTATTTCAGTTACTCTGGTTCTACTGCGGATATCCTCATTTCGAATCCTATCATTCAGATAAACTCCGAGCACAACTCTCTCCATATTTCGCTGGGCAATTCTTGAGCTTACTCATACGAACAGCAGTGAAGGACCATGTCTTAGATCTATTTGTTATCACTGCAAACACATGCAGGTTCGTAGACACTATTGAGGTCTTTTAGCATAGTGCTAAGGTTCTTGAGCGATTCTGCCATATTGATTTCATCGTCAGTAGATTGAAAATGTCTTCCATTGCAGCGATGTAGAGTTTCTCCGGTATAACGTTTTTATACATTAATTTTAAGGAGAGAAATAAATTACTTTTCAAAGTTATTTATGTCGCAGAAGAAACATACCAGCTATTTACAGAAGCTTCTTTTGACATGGGTAAGGTATTTAATTCTAGAAAATTCCGTGTACCAGGTGTAAATAAAATAGGTCGCGAAGATTGGTTAGGTAACACCTTGACTTATCTTGATCAGGCTTTTCGTATCGAGTACTTGTATCTTGTGTATGGACGTCCGTTTCGACCATATCGTATCACTAGCCGTATCGTGTAAGAAAACGCGTCCTCACTTACCATTTAGTATAATGGCAGTGTATCGGCATAACGTTCTTTATAATATGTGAACGCTACAAATTTTCCTCCCATTCTTGTATCTTTTCCACGTACAATCTTCCAAAGATCGTGTAGCAGTGTATAGTATCCCTTTTAGAAGATTTGGAAAAAACTTATAAAACGTAAAAACGTTATAAGTATTGTATCGCATTATCGTGATAGACGTATCAAACTACGTCACGATACGATCACGATACGTGTATTCAATACGGAGTGTATCACATAAGAGGTTTTATGCGAAACAAGACGTATTACAAATTAGAAAAGATACTACAATGACGTGTCACATTATTGCATGATTGCCACGCATTAGAGATACGATACACCAGGATAATCAAATGTGGATCCGGCATAATACTCGCGTTCCGCAGCCGTTATAATTCAATCAAAGTGTGAAGTGCCCTTACCTCCGTGGACCACAAACATTGTGATGTTTTTCTTATAGATAGAGCTTTGCATAAATTACTTTATGCTGAATGATTTCTTATATTTACACGAACACTACACATTGAATAAAACTCCTTTTACGGATTCTATCGCGTTTAATTAACTTATTTTTATTAATTCCCGACGTTTCGGGTGCTTTACACATGGTCACGGGGGACTGAGGTAATAAACGTCCTGATGTCAGAGTTAACCCGGAGTACCTTCAGCTTTTTAATTATTAATTTTGGTCAAATCTATGCAGAATGAACTTACTGTGTCTTGAAGTCTTGAGTTTTAATTTTATTAATTACCGGATCCCAAGCAGGTGGTAGTACCCAGCCTCCCGCAACGCAACCATTGACAACATTTGACAACTATTGACAACGAGTAATAAACAATGCGCGGTCTATAACCTGTCAAAACAATCTCTGGACGACGCGACAATAAAAGTTTTGGCCAAAGGTATGAATTTCGCAATAACGTGAAATTTACAGCGAGCGCTAACCATCACGGTATTCTTTGCATTGAAAGCTAGAAATGCTAAAAAAAAACCGAGTGCTATACCATTCCTGAATCGCAATGAAGTAGACAAGTTATTAATTAGTTGGTCACGCAGGTGACCATACATTTTTTTTACACTACAAGAGGTCAAACTTTTGTGAAAATTTTGCAAAACATGTTTATTAAAAAAATATTTTTCAAAAAAATACTGTAGACGTGGCACCAAAATGGCAGTCAGTATTTGATAGTATAGCTATTAAAAATGCTACAAAAAAACAGGTCGAGAAAATTCTTTCATTTGTGATCTTGGCACCGAAAAGATTGGACAATAGTAAACAATTTAGAAAATTTTGTAAATGTCCCATAACTCGAAAACCGTGAGACTTACTGGGTACGTTTTTTGTTTTCTGATCAATTATAATGCCGCATTCTGTATGTCCAAGATGTATATCTGAAGGTCTAAAGGCATATAAAATTTAAAGTGACAACAAACACTAATCACGTTATTTGTTAGTGATCACTGCTCTACTTTTTAGTTTACTCTCACAAATTTATCGCATTTAGGGACCCTTTGCTTCATTCATGGATATGTAAAAAAAAAATGGCAGATACTTCTGAAGGGGTTGATATAGGGGCAAACTTTCCCAAAGTTGTATTTTCAAAAATTCCAAAAAAAGTGTTTGATTTAATCTGCCATTTTTACGGCGTGTTTATTATATACTATAATAAAAAATTCTCACAAAAGGGCAGACATTTTTTCGGAGGTTAATAATTTAAAAATATTTAAATAAATCTTGCGTGGACAGGAGACAAATTTGCTAGCGTATGCCACTCACATATGGGGCGAAGCCCTCAGAACAGTGATGAAGCACCTGTTTCCCTCGATGTTTCGAAGGCTTTTGACAGGGTTTGGCACGCTAGTCTATTGGGCAAGCTTTCAGCGTACGGCTTATCCCCTGGCCTGATTGCCTGGGTGAAGGACTTTCTGAGTGAACGGTCTCTCTGGGTCGTGGTCGATGGCTGCTCATCCGATGCTGTGGCGACTAACGCCGGTGTTACTCAGGGGTCCGTTCTCTCCACAACTCTCTTCCTGTTGCATATAAATGATCTGCTCATTCCCGGTATCTATGGGTATGCAGACGACCGCACAGTTGTGGAGAGATACCAACCAGTTGCCCGAGCCAGTCGGGATTAAATCCAGTCAGAAAGAGAGGCTATGATTGAGCGTGTGAGTCTCACACTACAGGCAGTCTCCGAATGGGGCGATGCCAATCTCGTGAGATTTAACGCCTCCAAAACACAAGCGTGTCTTTTCACCGCTAAAAGAAGCCCGCTCACCTTGGCTCCTACTTTCCGGAATGTTTCCTTGGAGTACACTGACCGCCTTCAGTTGTTAGGGGTTGAATTTTCTCCGAACTTCAACTATGGGCGGTTCATTGAGTCCAGAGCCAAAGCAGCCGCAAGGAAACTTGGTGTCCTTGCAAGGGTGCGGCGGTACTTTTCACGTCGGGGCAGCTTCTTACCTTATATAAAGCACAAGTCCGGTCGTGCATGGACTACTGCTGTCACATATGGGCTGGTGCTGCAAAATGCCACCTGGCAGCGTTGGACTCAGTGGAGAGACGTGCTAAGAGGCTCATTGGTGACCTTGATTTGGTTGAAACCAATCTTGTCAGCCTCGAGCACAGGCGCAGAGCTCGGTATTCTATGGGATGCATTTCGGTGAGTGTGCGCAGGAATTACACGCTTTTATTCCTCCCTCTCCTTTCCACCATCGGACAACCAGGCGGTCGGCGGGTTTTAATCCCTTTGTTGTCGATATTCCACGCATTAGAACCAAATGGTTTGCTTCATCTTTTGTAATGCGTACAGCAAAGGAGTGGAATAATTTGCCGGCGTTTATCTTTCCGTCCGAATACAATCTGGGCGTCTTCAAGGCAAGAGTGAATAGGCTTTTGTTACGCTAAGACAGTGCGATTTACCATCTAAGGCACATCACCACTTACCACCAGGTGGGATTGTGGTCAAGCACTGGCTTATAATAAGTAAAAAAAAAATGAGTGCGACAGAGAGCGACGGACGCCGATATGCCCTTAGTCATTCTTCGCGCTCCCATTGGCTGCGGATCACGTGATCTTGTACAGCTGTTACAATTGAAATTAAAGATATGCATAGCCATGATAATATAATATTTATTTTATTAGATGAAAATTTCAAGAAGTAGATAAAAATGAAGTTTACTTAAATGCACAACAATAATTACAGCTAATGGTAAGAAGGAAGTAATTGTCGGGTTGATAGAAGTAAGATTTTTTTTAATGATCTCATTGGTTATATTGGAAAAATTTCTGACAATAAAAAAATATCTATATCTATCATTGACGATGGAAAACCTTGGGTTGGAATTAAGAGATAAATTCACTTATAAAACGACATCACTATATTTTAGCTTATGTTCTTGTCGAATTTTTAACAATGTTTAGCACCTTTGTAATGTACTTTCTGAGAATGTAATAAGTGATAAACTACCAACATTTTTCACTTAACAAAATACACAAGAAACAGATTTCATTGTAATCGATCGCTTGAATTAATAAGAACTATTAATCCAAAATAGTGTATTTAACAACTGATTTTAATGTAAAATTACAAACAAACTGCAAAAATATTTATGAACACGTGGTTACAGTCACAATACGCATTAAAGGTTAGACGAAAATTCATTCATAATCAAGTCATTATTATTATTTGAATTAAACACTTTTTTTTGGGCGATTTTTTTTTCGACTTACCTGTATGCGCAGTACCAGGTGTACCCAGGTAGGCCAGGCAAACAGTCAAATACCTGCTTATTGAGTGGACTGATACTTTTTTACAAAGTTTCATGATGCACCAAACACTTCATGAAAAATGCGTCATGAGCTCTCGGACCAAAAACTTCTTAGTCTTCTAGTCGTTCTTTCTTAGTCGTTAGTTTTCTTTAGTCTTCATAAACTAAATATAATGATTTCTTATATTTACGCGAACACTACACATTGAATAAAACTAATTTTACGGATTATATCGCGTTTAATCAACTTATTTTTTTTAATTCCCGACGTTTCGGGTGCTTCACAGCACCCATGGTCACGGGGGACTGAGGTGATTGACGTCCCGATGTCAGAGTTAATCCGGAGTACCTTCAGCTTTTATATAAACTAAATATAATAAAATAATTTCAACATAACGGCTTCTTGAAGTCGGTGCTAAGAAGTGTATCGATGATTTAAAGCCCCGAATTTTATTTTACTCTTTTTGAGTGGACTGAGCAATATCACAAGCATAAGGTGATAGAATGTTATCTAAATAGCTAGTTAGTTAATAAAAAAAAATTGTCCCTATTTTTCACACTTGTGTATAACTGTTTTAAATCAGTTCAGCCGTTTCCGAGAAATCGGTCAACATACATAGAGAAAACATACGCGTCGAATATAAAATCCCCTCTTTTTTGATGTCAGAAATATATAATTATAGGAGAGAGGAAAATAAAATGAATCATGAGTATGTAAGGATGTGGCAAGTTTTCTCGTAAATTGATTCATATGTTTGGGCCGGGCCTACCCGAGCTCTTAACCTGTCCAAAACAACCGCGAGTAGTAACCACTAGAGAGTGAAATCAAGCAACTAAGGCTTTCACAATAAATAAAGAAGAATGTAAGTATCATAAATTAAACGCGAGATGCAAGAGAATGAAAAAAAAACGTATAAAGTACTGCATCTAATTACACTGAACTAAAAACTAAAGAATGATAATCGTGTAATAAATAGAATGTTGACATTGATTTTTACGCCAATAAATTTTTTTTTTTGCCTTTAGCATACCAACACCCACGACCCTAATCATCATGAATGTCCTTTACTTAAACTCTTTTGAATGAACCAGCGTTCTAAAAATATAATATAGGTATTTGTTGTATTATATTTTTGTATGGATAAGACAGGAGTGATTACAAACGCAGAACAAGCTTATGCAGGTTGCGACGAGTCTGGGTAGTTTCTGAATCATCCCACAGACATCCTTATAGGATGTTAGTCATGTTTTTCAAAAATGTTCGTGAACACACTAAATTTTGATCTTAATGTTTCGTGATATAGCACAATATTTTCTTCCGTTTTACTGTTCACCGAAAGTATAAAATTTACAATTAAGAGTAAAGTATTAAGAACGGAAATAGCATAGCTCATAGAATTGTAAGTAAATGGATAAGGACCATACCGTAATGTTTACTTTGTGGAGAATGTGTTCACTTTCTTGTAATCTATGTGTCGCAGTAAGATAGTTGAAGCTGTAATATATTTATATCCCTAGGAATATAAACATACCGTAATATAGTAATCTGAAAGTGGTTCATAACTGTCTAACTAGGAAATGACACGAGCACGATCTAGTAATATAACTATCTTACTAGACTTATTTAGGGAAATAATTATAATTGTTAACTGAATGTACAGGAGCACACTCGTGTTACTAGAGTAGACAAAATTTTCATATTATTTGTGGAATATCGTATATTAAATTTTATAACATTATAATGTACGCAGCTTTAGGGTGGCCCAAGGGCCACCCTGGCCGCACCTTAACCTACTTTCAAAAATGTAACATGAACAACAACACAACAGGAACTGAAGATCGAATGTCAATAACGCGAAATTTGTTAGAGGACTTTTTAAATTTTTCATCAGTTCTTTTTAAGTTGTCTACATATTTATCTCTTTGGTCCTGAATGTTTTTTACGTTGTTGCATTAATTGCACAACAGTTGCGATCCGTGACTTTCATACCACATGACGATATTAAATAAATAACATGAACATTTCGTCTACACGAGTAACACGAGTGTGCTCCTGTACATTCCATTTACAATTATAATTATTTCGCTAGATTAGTCTAGTAAGATAGTTAGGTATATTATTAGATATCTCTCGTGCTCGTATCATAGTTATATTCCTAGTTAGATAGTTAGGAACCGCTGTCATATAACTATATTACGGTGTATAGCTATATCCCTAGGGATATAATTATATCACGGCATTATCCATCTTACTGCGACATATGCATTATGCATTATATCATTTTTAAACACGGATTTACTAGTACTAAGGTTTAATGAATGGATACAGCGTATTAGAGAATAATATCCGTAGAGAATAGACGTATTAGTCTATATACCTGCACTGCTCTGGATCTGGAGTAACACGGAAGTGTACCTATGCTCCGATCTTCTCATAATGGGAGGAGATTTGCGGTGCATTTTATATCAACCGGAGAGATCCGTCACAATAATAAGCGATTAAAAGTATTCAACGAAATTTAATTATGATGAAGGATTCTTTATTGAGAGTTGTTATAACAAAATCGTTTTTTATAAAATAATTAAGGCATTCTCTTTTTTCCGGAAAAGTCGAGGGGTTTTGTACTTAATTATATAAATGTTATAGCTCACAATTCGCCATGAACTTAATCTTCAGGCATTTATTTAAATTTATTTATCACATCAGTCATTAAAATGTTATGAATAAGGATGTACGGATGTTCTCTATGATTCATTGAATCTTCAGCCTGCCTGTGTATATCGTATGTTAATTAAGACGAGTAGGTACTATAAATTCTTAGTTTGCACTTCACTAAAGCTTATGAGATAAGTGAAATAAAAATATCGCATTTACAAGAGCCGTAGAAAATCAAGTTGTTTGAAGCCATTGTGTGAATTTATTATAATCGTTATAGAGCTTAGAGCAGTAATGTAATTAGTTTGTTCACAGTCGCCGGCTTAAGTGTAGACTGATGCGGTAATGCGGTAATGCCCGATGATGGCGGAAGGTCAGGCCTTATTGTGGTTTTCTATGTGGAGTATCGTTTACTGTCGTAACCTTAGCAAATACGAGTACTATAAGCAAAATAGTTCATTATGAAGTGATATCAGATTGGGTTATGTTAGTGACGAGATACAACAGTATCTCTCTATTTAAACGGCTATACTGTTAATCTTAAAACATTATAGAGAACTGCCCCCTTTTCATCAATGTGAAAAGTGCCCCCGACTAAGGATGGGTGAATTTACGTCAATCGTTTTACGTATTGGCCGGCCACTGACGAACGCACTGAAGATGCGTTCGTAGTACGAAAAAGCAAAGCAGTTCAGTTTACGGTCTTAAATTGACTTGCACTATGAGTTGCGTGTAGCCCCCCTGGTCAAATCACATAAGTCGTGTGGTGGCAGCATACGAGGATTCATTATACCATATTGTCTCGTGTGTGTCGCAAGATGCGTTTATGCAAAACCCAGCAGCGTCTTTTGGTTCTTAATAAATAGTAGTATAACCATTTCCTGGAGCGCCATTAAAGGTACCATACGTCTAGGACGGCGATCGCCAATACCCTTGTCAACCATGGCGATGTAACATTATCGCCATGCTTGCATGCCTTTCTGAGAGAGGCCCAATTCAAGTTTATGTTTACGTTTTACAACCTTTATTGGCATACGTATATTAGTTACGAGTTTTACAGAATTTCTAGTCTAGTAGAGAGTTTTAGTTTCTTAAATGTTTTTAAAGATATTATTCTAAAACTTGCGACAATTGAAGTGCTGTCGCCATGTAAGCGGTCTAGATCGACCTTTGGATACATGCCAAACTCGTCTGCTGTTACTGTTTGCATACTAGCCTTTTGCTCTAGCGCTATTTTGGCCTTCAGCGCGGTTGTGGATATTTGACGACGTAATCCTTTTATGCTATACCTTGTATTTGCAATGTCTGCTTACTTTACAATAATAAAACCCTATTTTATGGTATTTCAATTATAAAGAGAATTCAGAAGCAAGGGAATTGATTTTAAACTAATCAACAAAATCAACCGGAGACCCTTTTTACTGGTAACGAGGCATTCCATCTTAGTCCTCAGGAGCGACAAAGCATCTGCATTTTGATTCTTAATCGAGGATAAATGTAGATGTCTATGGGCCACAGGGGATGCTGTGGCCCATAGACATCTACATTACCACCTTAATCTATAAAAAAAAATAAGTTCAACCTCGGTTAGATTCTGCAGTAGCACTGCACCAGTTATTTTTTAATTGCAATTTTAATAGTTGCTTTACCACTTGCTCTATTAGAGAAAAACATTTAACGTCACGTTATCTTGTAAAATACCGTGACGCTGCTTCAGTGCAGTAGTAGTGCGCCAGTCGGCACGCACTAATCTGCCACTTTATAGACATGGATATATTTTTATTAGCATCGATACACTCACAAAATACATTAAAAAACATAAATAAAAAAGAATATTGACACTTGTACATTATAAATTTATAAAGGAGTTAAAATGAAATATAACTACGAGGTGGTAGGATTCTTACTGCCTGGGTAGGTTAACCAGGAGTGCGTCTGGGTAGTTTAACCATCTTACCTATTTCTGCCGTCAAATAGCAATGCGTGCATTGCTGTGTTCTGAAGGGTATAGAGATCTAGTATACAGGCTGTGGGGCTTTCCATCTAAGTCCTTAGTTTGAATTTGTTGGTTTTTGAGAAATAATAATCGGTAAAATTAATAACATTAAAATCAGGCCTTACAATTGCTTGTTTTGTGCAGGGTCGGATTAACAATCAACAGTCCCCATTGAATCGCTTAGCTACTGCTGTACACTGTACAGTAAACTGAAATGTCGGTAATTACGGTCTATATACCGCTTGAGTAAGTTTTTTTTGCGGGCCCAACTTTTTCAATTCATCCTTTGGGAAGGCGACCCGAATGTTTGGACAAAGTTTTTAGGTAGGATTCTAGTAACCTTACAAACATTTAAATAACCATATTTATATTATAAATATTAATACGTGAAGGGAAAAATTTGTACCCTTTTTAATCATATTGGGCTCACTGTGCATTGTGAGATTTGGCATGGATAAAGTTTGAATGGAGAAATAGCCTAGAAAGCTAAAATTTATTTAAAATGTGTGTTGCAATACATTATATAAAATTAAATAAAACGTACATTGTTTACGTTCATACTGCCAATGTCAAACACATAAATTTCGCTTGGGCAAATTTGTTGACGTTCTTAATGCCAATGTCTCAGAGTAAGAACTATGCACTATGTATGTTGTTACTCCAAGGCCAATATCAAACACTTAATGGTCTGAGATCAAATAGTCGCACAGAGTAGAGATTGTCAAATCAAGTATTTCAAACGTTTCCTTTTTAATAGTGTAGAGTGTATGGTAAAATGTGAATGTTAAATACAGCTTGCTTAATATACACACTTCAAAATTTTAATGAATTACGGTCGAGCTTCGACTATTAGGCGACCACTTGTTGTCAATAGTCGAAAGTCGACCGTAATAATTATATAGCATCAGCATTACAGCCCTTCACAAGTCCACTGCTGAACATAGGCCTCCCTTAAGGAATGCCACAAAGCACGGTCCTGAGCCACCTGCATCCATCGACTTCCTGCATGTCTTGTCACTGTTTCAACTACTACTATTTTTTTTTATATAAAATAGGGTGACAAACAAGCACACAATCCACCTGATGGTAAGTGGATGCTGTGGCCCATAGACATCTATATTTATCCTCAATTGAGAATCAAAATGCAGATACGTTGTTACCAATGAGGACTAAAATTGAATGCCTCGTTCCCAGTAAAAACAGTCTCCGGTTCTCTACACTAACCATACGAAACACAGCAGCATTAAGCTGCTATTTTACGCTAGTATTCTGTGAGAGCGTAGTCCTACCCCGGTCGAGCTGACCCATTCGTGCTACAACCATAATATCGCTGTAGTGGGAAAAATTGTTGCGTTATGACTTATGATTTATAGTGATTTAAAAATATGTATGAATTAGTATTAAGTAGTTACATAGATAACTGATATACTAAATATATCCGTAAGTAGTACAAAAGATCAGTAAAAATAGTAGTAACTTTTTAATTTTTGATTTCATATCATCTTTCGTTCAAATAATATAATAGAGTATGGTTCTACCGCGTGTAGAAAATGTATGTAAAAAGCTTCAGAAGAAATTCCAAGTGTGGATAAAGTTTATAAAAATAAAATTTAAAGCTTTATTTTAACTAAAAACTTTATGCAATTAAAAAAAACGGTGTTGGAGTTATGTAATGTTTAATGCAGTTAGTTGCCAATGACGACAAACCCTTGCCAATACAGGCGAGACCAAGTTATCATTTATACAAATCAGATTATATGGATTATTCGGATGACCTATTATGTAAAACTGTTTGATACACGGTCAAGAGACAGACTAGAAAATAGTTTGGAAAATCCAAAAGTGCACGCCTTACGAGCGTTTCATTTAATTTTGATGAATAAAATAAATTGTGTTTCTGACTTTTAAAATATATTATTTAATTATAAGTGTTTTAAATTTAGCGCTCTATTATTTTAACAGGTAGTGTCACCTACAGGGAAAAAAATTAATGATGTTTACCAAAATAAATCGATTACACAATGTATAAAATCGACATAGGCTGTATGGTACATTTGTTCTTTGTCTATCAAGGGCTAAAATAATATGAAAGCGCCTTTAAATTTTTAATAGCAATAAAACTTATAAAAGTTGAAATTCATTTTTTTAACAAACTACGCGTACTGGGCTATTGATATTATGAAATAGGGAACCAGTTGATGTAATTCTGAAGCTAATAAAAAAAACCCGGTCTCGATACGTCAATTTTATAATAAGTAATAAAAACTTTTTCATACCGTTTTTTTTCAGTAGCAATATAAAATGATTTTTTAGAAAAATATAAGATGGATTAATTAGTGTTTTCTTGATATTCTCATATTATCGTATAAGTGCAATATGGATAAAGGCATTTTAAGAACACAAAATTGCTTGACCTTGACGTGTCTATAGTATAGCACTATCTAATAACGCTTCGCGTTATGAGGCGTGCAATAAATGTCAGTCGCAATTTGCTGTATTACGTAAAGGACAGTTAAGTGTTCAGAATACACTGGACATAAGGTTTAATAGGAAAAAACCACTTGTCGTGGCCTACATTGATATATTGTTTTTAGCGTACATTCTTCTTTAAAAAATGTAAATGTTTGCTGAATAAACGTTATTCACACGCGCAGCTAGACGTTACATCACGTTACACAATAACAAACAAAGGTTGCACTTGTAAAGCTTCACATGCACGATGCATCCACTTGATATTGTCCAATTTCTTGCGCATTGTTACCGTAATGCTCGTTTATTTCTGTGAATTGTTCGCTTAAAGTGCTTTGAACCGTTTATCCGTTAGTTCTCTTGTTGTGATGGATTTGTTGAGTGATATCACGGTCGGCACTGCTGTTTTAGATTGAATTGCAAAATTAAACAGTTATCGGTTTGTATTTTATAATTAAAGATTGACTACTAAAGCAGACTACTTAATTAAATGTTAAGTTAGACTACAAAATTTCCTGGTATTGGGGGCATAATTCTGAGCAAATTAGAGATCATTGAAAAAAACAGTCATAATTTTTTTTTTCACATAAAGCAAAGTTAAACTCATGATGCCACTTTTTAGCGAGCTAGTTGTTATTTTATCCTTACCGCCAAGTACGTGGCATAACAAATTATTTTTATTTTAAAGTAATCGAACCACTAATTTGAAAGAAATCGTTATTTTTTGTACATAGAGTCTACATAAGATATAGAAATCTTAATTCGTCAATAAAAAGTAAAATATTTTTTTTGTTGATAATTTATGGTCTAGGTTTACTCCCTTTCGGGGTTGCACTTTACCAAGGGACACGCTGTATAGAGTGAGTACTTTAAAAGTTATTTTAATAAACGTGAAGTGAAATTTTCATTGGTGTATTATATATTTTAATGTTAGGCCGAGTCTTGAATTTCACCACTAATGAAATTGAGGAATATTCAAGTTTAAAAGTTCTTCAATCAATAACTTAAAACTAAGCCAAACAAGCTCTAGGAGCCCAAACATCTCTCCAAACATTTGTTCTGAATTATAAAAAGGTTTCTGATAGCGTTAAATGTTGTTTCTTCTTCTTCTTCAGCCCATAGAAATCCACTGCTGGGCCTCTCCTGTTATAGGATTTTCCATAATCGAAATGCTTGCCAGGCGGTTTGACGGATTATCGAAAGCCATAAGATTTTACCAACTTTTTATAGAATAGGGGCCGTGTAGTGGCGGTGTAAGAATAACCACTACCACGTATCATCCCGTGAGTGTCGTAACAGGCGACAGAGGGAAACAAATCAGGCGATGGGCATTAGCGCTTGTCTAGCGTGGCAACTATGGCAAATATCCTCCTATGAGGCAATCTATGGGAGAGGCCTATGTTCAGTAGTGGACTTAAATAGACTGTAACGGTAACGGTAACAGTTATAGAATAAGGGTGACAAACGAGCACACAGTCCACCTGATAGTAAGTGGATGATGCGGTCCACAGGCCTACCATAGACAGACATCTGTCCTCGATTAAGAATAAAAATGCAGATGCGTTTTCACCCTTGAGGGGATGGAACGCCTCATTTACAGTAAAAAAGGCCTCTGGTTTTCCGGTTCTCTACACTCACCATACGAAACATAGCAGCATTAAGCATAGACATTTCCGATAGTCGCCTCTTACGACACCCACGGGACGAAATGAGGTAATGGATTGTATTACGCCGGCACCACACGGCACACAACTTGTTGTAATTGTGCACCGCTGTTAAATCCGAGACACCGTGGATAACATCAAACCTTTTTAACTCATTATATACAGCATAACCTCAATTCTCAATGGCTGTTCTCACGGAAGTTAACCTTTCTCATAGTCTTTTGTACTATCGTAGCCTGTTTTTATTAATTAAAAAAAGGACGCGGGTTTGTTATCAGCGCATTGTATGCAAATTGCGCACGTTGGCTTGTTTTAGTGGTTTTTAATGACATGAATATTAAGTGTCTAACGCACTCTACATTTATGGTAAGAAACGATATATATGTACTTCGAATATTTACTTTACATAAAACGCCGTATGTATGGGTGGTGGCGCTAGAGAACCCACCACCTTATATCGTCCTGTGGGATGTCGTAAAAGGTGACAGAGGTAAACTGAAATTAATGTTGGGCAAATGCATCTTCCTGATAACAATTCACAATAGTAGAAAACTGCTGTTGGCAACCCGCCTGTCAAGCATGGCAACTATCACAAATATCCCCCTGTTAGACAATTTAAGTACGAGGCCTATGTTCGGCAGTGGGCTTCGATAGGCTGTTTGTATCTATGTCTGAAGTAGCCGAGACAAATTTATTATTTAAATGAATCCGTTTTTAAATATTATAGTAAAGTTTATATGTATTTGAAGTTAAGTAATATTACCTTAATTAATATTCAACCATGACAAAATACAACACATTGTAATCATTGGTAGAACTATCCAATAAGTCAATACCACCTTATCTCTAGAACTATAAAGTTTTAGATTGTTCCGCTTATCGAACCACACAAAGAACGCCGAGGGCGAATTAGTGCGCAAAGGCTATCCTACGCAGACGACAGCTTCTGGTATTTACCGGGTAGGGTCAGTGTGACCGTAATCTAATTGACAGACAAACAGACATTGTGGACTTTGAGCTTAAGCTTGAAATCATCTCTGGATACCGGTTATTATACGATATAAAGTAAAATTATGATTCTGTGTGGAATTTTAGCTTAAAAAGTAAAGCCAGTATTCAGAGACAAATTTGAGTTTAAATTCAAACATAGTATGATCTAAACTCAGTTTTGTACGTTCTGGAGTTTTAATTATAATTTCTATGTCCGTCTGTCCTAATGGGTCAATAACGTCTTGAATTTTATATATAGATATTTTTGAGCATTGAAGTAGCGTGGCGAAAAACTGCTACATAGCCCTTCCAGAAATGATAGGAGGCTCGTGACACTGTACTTGTACACAGGAGAAGCAAGTAGTTTATAGGGTTATCATTAGAATTATGAGGTATCGAACCTCATAATTCTAATAATACTAGTCTAACTAGATACTTTTAAGTTTCAAGCTTCATTTTTTAATATCATCAAGCGTCAAATTAGCTTGCACCGCCGAACTTTGCCTTACGCATGTAAATAATTGCGTCGGAATATAAAGCACTTAAGACGTAGGTAGTTTGATAAAGATAACTTTGTTTAACTTTTTTTATCTTCACAAAAACATCTCGAATTAAAGTCTTCAAAAACAACTTCTCGGATAAATTGCCTAAAATTTTAATTCTAAAGTAAAAGATGGCAAGCTCGACAAACGAACTTACAGTCCATTTGATAGAAAATAACTATTGCAGTCCATGGACACCTACAGTTAACAAAGAAGCCTACAGATGTGTTAACAAAAGTCACTGATACATTTCTTATTTCCATCTCTAATTAACTATTCATTCCAGGTACAACGGGTACCTACCAGCGGGCGAGCGTGGTCGTCGCCGGAGCAAATTTGTTCTGTACCGGCGACCGACCGCGAATGGAGTGCGACGCTCCAAGCACTACGTGGTGAAGACACCGCACAGCAGCAAGGCGATCCTCGACGCGAGCCAGCACTCCATCTCGTACACGCTCAGCCGCAGCCAAGCGGTCATCGTTGAGTACACAGAGGATCCTGACACGGATATGTTTCAGGTTCGTGCATGTCTTTATCTTACTTACAAGGCGGCAGTGGAGTCTGAGTGCTTAATGTTCGCCATTCAATTATTGTGACCTTGGGAATATCTTGGCACTAGCATTGAAACTTATTTGAAGGTTAACGGTGATGTAAGTAGCATAGATAGTTTAGTATGCTGTATTCTTTTGTTTTACTACTTTACGTCAGACTATACCAGAAAGAAGGTTAGTGTCTATCTGTAAATCCAAAAGCAAATAAGCACTCAAAGCACTAACTGTAACCACTCGGAGGGTTTACCGTGCGGTAGGCCGCATGTTTGTTAGTAGTTTGAAACCTCATTCCATTTGCAACCGCAACGGAATGTCGTCTGCGGCGGTTGAGAGGAGATGGGCGGCTCGCTCCAACACCTCCACCTATTACCCAACCACTATTCAATCTACATACATACATACACACACACACACACACACACACACACACACACACACACACACACACACACACACACACACACACACACACACACACACACACACACACATACATAATCGTGTTTCATCAATGAAGATATTCATAGATCTCGAGGTGCTAAGATTCATCAGTAATGATGAGCAATTGCTGCTACCTCAACCCATCCATCTTGCTACTGCGCGTGCATGAAACGCGTGATCTAGCCAGTTATTAGAACTGCGTCACACGCGGCTAGCAAGTTGTGTGTAATGCGTCTAGCCGCTAGTGCGTATGAGCGACAAACGTGTTGGCTGATTTTAAAGTGCGACGTATTGTTTATTTCGTCTTTACCACTGAGGCCCAATTTACACTGCCGCGGAACGGAACTTCAAACTAGATATTATGAGCCAAAAAAGTCGCGCGTCTTCCGTGAAATTCTCGAGAATTCCGCGGAAGACGCGCGACTTCTTTTATCATATCTAGTTACGCAATTAACATAAAATTCATTTTACTATGTACAATTTCGTTACAAAAATTCGCTTCCATTCCATTCCGCCGCAATGTAAATTGAGCCTTAAGCGTCAACATAAGTACGTTCGTAAAACACCATAAGACATCTGCTTGAAGGTCATAGATACTGACGAACATGTTATTTTATTACTTAATAGTCTAAGTTAATAGTTGATTTCTATAGTTAAATTCTTTTATGTTATTAAACACCATAAATTACTTTTGGTATTTTAGCGAACATAAATATGCTAGCGGCTCCGTGGCGCAGTGGCTTAGCAACCCATTGCGGCGCTGAGGGCCGCGGGTTCGAATCCCACACGGAAAAAATATTTGTATAGAAATAATTGTTCAAGGTCTGAATGTTTGTCCACGTGAAATTTATGTATATAAACTGCTTCCACGATACAAGAAAAAATCTAGTTTGGGGTTAACATTTAGAAAAATATATTTAGCGAACATAATTCATTTGATTTATAATTCGCTAATTTACCTGATTATTATCTTAATAATGATAAATCAGTACAATCCACAAGCTCTCAGTCAATTCCATTCACATCCGTTCGATGAATTGCAGAATTGCAGTCCAGTCTTTGATGTCAACTGTCACACAATGCAATTTATAAGGAAATAAAAACTAACCTAACTACTACTAAAAATAAGACTAACCATTACTTTTGGATACTTAATCCAAAAGTAATGGTTAGTCTTAAGTAAGGTCTAAATAATTTGTTAATTGTTATAGATTTTAAACTAGGTCAATGTTTCTAATTAAACTGAATGGTTTCTCAGTTTTATGTATACGTAGTGGATTATTGCCTTTTTAATGTAATTAATTATTCATAAATCTATCTTTATGGCAAATTTATATACCAAATTGTTTAGCGAGGAAACGAAACAAAACCAGTCGACACAGTATACTCACTATTGTCATAAACTCACAAATAGTTTTGAAGTCGTCGTAAATGCCTTAGCATCGTAGTCGCCTAAATTAGGGTCGTTGTTTATGTGATTTTAATGCAAATTGAGAATAAACATACTGTTTTATACAAGATTATATTATGTATAAATCAATATCGTATTAAAACAACGACGACTTTAGAACTTTGACGTGTGATAGCATCTTATGGGAATGAATCACCGCATTTCGTCTCATGGGTGGGTACGTATCGTAGGAGGGGATTATGGGGAAGCCAAGAAAGGTCTTCACAGTCTCCTATAGATGGCGGGTTTACCATCTCGTATTATATGACTGCCAATAACAAAGGTCTATGCCCACCGTCCAGCAATGTGCTTTTACAAGCTGTTAAGTTTCGTGCTATCTCTATCACTTAAAGTGAAAGTGATTGTGACACTACGAGACTTAACGAGATCTTAAAATTGAGTAGTGTTTGAGTATTTGCCCATTAGTAGCAGAAAGTAAAGTGAAGATGTCTGTTTTGAGTTTTTTAATTACACTGTGGCATTGACGAATGTATTTAATAATAGTGCAGAGTACCAACCTACATTGTTCTGATTTTCCTAGCTTAGCGTAATTAGCACTTCCTGCTTTAATAAGCGAGGCCCGCAGCTCTGTAGACCATTGTAAACTGTTTTAATGTATCCCGGCAATAGCCTTCGCGCTATAATGGCTTTCCGCATTATTTTATTTCAACTATAATACGTTTGTAATGAGATAGCAGACGATGGACGCAAGCCTTGGCGCCGGATTTATATAACCCATTTGTTATGACTGACTTGACTAAACGGACAATTAATGTGGTGGCATAGTGTTATGTTGTGTAAAATTGTGGAGTAGAACCAAAATTTTATAATTGCCGTGTATCAGGTTTTATGTTTTTAACATTGACGAGCCGGGGACTTGTCATGGATTTTAGCCTGAGGTTAAGAACTCCGTGCAGAGCTCTTGCAGACTGTAAGCTAATAATTAGGATAAGGGTGACAAACGAGCACACAGTCTACCTGATGGTAAGTGGTTGCTGTGTCCCAGTGACATCTACATATATCCTCGATTACGAATCAAAATGCAGATGCGTTGTCACCCGTGAGGACTAAGGTGGAATGCCTCGTTTCCAGTAAAAAGGTTCTCCGGTTCTCTACACTCACCATACGAAACACAGCAGCGTCCTTCCCAGGTCGAGCCGACCCATTCGTGCTACAACGATACCAGTAATGTAGCTGCAGCATGGCTCTACCACGTATAAAATAGGTTTGAGTGTAAAGCGTTTGTCGCAGAAAGTGGCGCGTGCGCCATATATTTTGAGTGGTTGCCTTAATTGCCACTCACGTTCTGGTATACCGCTATCTATGGGAAGCCATAAGATTTGTCTGGCATTTCCCTTACTCGCTTCTTACGATACCAACAGGAAGAAATTAGGTGATGGATTTTCTGATACTGTAGTTCGTAAGCTATGCCTATCATGCACGACTGACGATCCGCGCTCGCTGCACGCTAATTACTCTATCAGTTATCACACACTAATCTGTATACACTGTAACGGATTGATGTACACACTAAGTATCTAAACTATTAAATTATTTACGTTATTTATTCGAAAGGCAATATTTTTGTATAATTAATGTAGTGAACATTAATTTGTTTCTTTCGAAATACTTTTACAGTTTTTACATATATTGATTTTACTTTGTAAATAATTAAGCACGTAGTAGGCGTCATTAGTTTTTGTATCGTTGGTACGTAGTACTGTAGTACTATTTTTTATTCTGTGCCGTTGGCTTAATGCTTCGCTATAAAAATAGCGTTGGAAAAGTACAATGATTACACAAATTATTCTTAAACAAAACGTCATAACGTATTAATTGAATCGAGTTTTAAAATCTTTGTTAGTAAAAAATTTTTTAATCATCATCATCACTACATTTCTTTACAAGTTCAATGCTCAACATAGGCATTTCCCAGGATATGCCACAATGCACGCTCCTGAGCCACCTGCATTCATCGACTTCGTGCAATTTTACCTAGTCGTCGTTCCATCTAGATTCTAGACCTAGAGGCACATGAGTAAAGAAACCGTACCGTACTAGAGGTAAGGCGTCTAAAACTCCGCTTGCCTGTGGTCGTGACGAGGCTGCCACTATAATCTTTTTCTTCTCTATCGGTTGTCGGTTCGTTTTTTAACATGTTATATTACCTTTCAACTACAAGGTCCTATAAAGCACTGAAATTCAAGTACATTTGTTTGCGTCACACAATATTTGTGAAATTTTCCCATGCGAATACACGCCAGCCGCAAGACACCTGGCACCCTACCAATTTCTACATAATATGTTGTGTACGATAACAAACAAAACAACTATGACGTTAATGAATAGCGTTATAACAAAGGTCGACCTTTATCGATTCATAAATGATGGCGACCTGGAACCTTAAAATGCCATTTTACTCAATCAGAGATGGCAGATTAAAAATTGACTAAAACGGTAAGGTGAGAACTGTACAACAGATAAAAAAATGAAAGGTGAAGAGACATAGAAAAGATAAAGAAAAAATTAACTATGCCTATTTTATAATAAAAATCGTAGAGAGAAATTTTGGGGTCATATTCAGGTCATACTGAAGGGACGTTTAATAAATTGCTGGATATAATAAATAGGCTTTTAAAAGCTAATCCATGGACTCTTGCGTTAAAATTAAGAAGAAAACATTTTACCTCAATAGTATGTTAAAAGCAGATAGAGCTGCGGATTATAAACGTTAAATAAATTAACGTTTTACGAGTATTCTTTGCTGATGACTGGCCAGTTTAGGTTTTATTTTTTCCGTGTGCAAAAATGTTTGAGGAATTTATTCTTGCTAGAACATTCCAGCTTTTTTTCCTTTCTAGGTGTACAAAACCTTGTTGTGTAGACAGTGAGAAGTGTGAAAGTGTTGCGAAGTTTGAACTTGAAGCAATTGAACAAAAGCGATTGAACAAACGTGTATCAAGGGTACTTTTAAACGACTGCAGCGTTTTTTATTATCTGCCGTTGTATTCTTAGTCATCATATGGCTCAGTACGTAAACATTTAATGTTAATAACACGTGTCGCCTGATAAGTGATCCCAAGGCGCCGGTATTCCCACCTCCAGGGAGTGCAAGCTATTTCGAAACAAGGATATATAAACAACACTGTGATAACGAAAACATTTCACAAGCGCACGTGTGCTTTGTATAGCAAGTGCTGTTATCACAAAACCTCTATGAAAACATTTGAGACATGAGATATACCTTTGTATATATATAGAGAGTGCTTGGCGTCTTTTTTCATATTTGATTTAGAATTCATCGATGTTTATCTATATTATATGAATATTTCATTTTCATATAATTTTATATTATTGATTGTGATGAAAAGCATCATAATCAATAATAATATATAATTATAAAAGCGAATTTGATATCCAAATTAAGCATTGACGTCCACTACCCAACTCCTAGTTAATTGAGCTCTGTAGTTGTCCTTCCACACGAAATTTTATTTTCATGGGTAACTACTTATAAATTTAAAATTTAATTAATACGTATTATAATGTCTTAATGCTTTGTGGCATTCCTTGAGGTTAGCCTATACAAATACAATACAATACCTATGTTCAACAGTGGACTTGTGATGGGTTGTAATGATGATGATTATGGTAATATCTTAATTTAATTAAAATGCAAAAAGATCGTCTCACAGGCATCCAATTTACGTTATGTTATGGTTAGCGAGACGTCGTGTTTACGCTCGGTGCCGGTATCTAATCGGCGCACATGGGTTAGTGCCCCCCGGAGCGAGGACAATGCGTTGGTCCTTTCGTATCGGCGCGACAACGACCTTATCAATTACATCTCACTTTGTTGTCTCATTAGGTTTTGTTTATTTCCTTTTTTATCTTTTGTTTCCAACGTTTTAATACAAATAATTGGTAAATAAAAAAATATGTTTCTTGTAACGTTAAAGTAGTTTCGAACTGTAAATTCTATATCCTCAAAGATTTAATTAATTTGCAATAAATAAAAATATTAAAATTCCCTTGTTCAAAATCTTAAATCACCGAAATTTTGACACAACGTTGCATTCGAATACGTTCGTGTTTTTATTTGCTTTTTGAGATTTCCAAATAAAAAATCCAACTATTGTTAAAACATCATAATATCTAATTAGAAGTAACTATTAGTGTTATTCTTACTTAATTGAATACAATATTGTAAGCAATAAAGCTTCGTGCTCAAAGCTGGACCGTATAGTGGTGGTGTTAGAATATCGACTACCCCATACGAGGCGACAAAGGGAAACAATCCAGGAGATGGGCAGCACTTCCTGATAACAAGTCAAAATTATAAAAAGCTGCGGTTGCCAACCCGACTGCCAAACGTGGCAACTATCATATCGTGGATAAAAAATCGCCCCTATGATTCTATCTAAGGGGGAGGCCTATGTTTAGCAGTGTACTTTTATAGGCTGTAATGGATGGAAAGCTTCGTAGTCAGAATTTCTGACTAAAACTACTAGTGTTACAATTTTTTTCTTTTTACGCCTTAACGGTTTTTACAGGGAAGTGTTTAGATCTCTTTACTATAAAGTTAGTCCCAGAATTTTAATGGCAACAATGGGACTAATTCGGTATTTCCTTGTGACAATATAAAGCTTAAATGAATTCTAAAGTAAATGCGGCGCCGTTTTGATGGCTCGGTAGATTTAAAAAATCCAAAATATTGGAAACTGCGTTCGCTATTCTATTAAAGCGTGGTGGATATTTCTATTATGGTGGAGACCAAAGTCTAGCATGACAGTAATAATAGTTGTTTTGACCGAAGTAATTATATACATTTAAAAATATAAACACGAGTTTATTGAATTGCGTAGAACATTAGCGAAGTATAGCATTATACGCAAGTATCCGTTACTTAGCTCTCAATTGGCGGTAAGGCAAGGCAGCGGCCGCTGCGGTCGTCGCACCGCTTCACATCCTGTCAGGCGTTTCATTGTTGTCATCCACATAACAATTGGAGTGCTAATTGTAGAATAAAAGTAGGATTTTCGGTCTCAATTAAGTAGATTTTTCAATTCTAAAACAGTGACGGCCACCTTACTTAAAGTATGGCGGCCATCACTGTAAGTATGATTCACATATTGACGTCACATTTTTTTTTTGTTTTATAAAATATCTTATAATGGCACTAAATATTATGTACATGTTTCTAAACACAAATCGTTAAAAGTCACAGATTTTTGTAATTATTTTAACTAATTTTTTTTTTATTTACTTGTGTAAAATCTCTGAATGACACATTTTTTATTTACATATTATAATATACAATATTAAAAAAACTATAATAATTTTTTTTTAAATAAATTATTTTGCTATTATTTTTATACAAACCACAATTTGAACTATCTCGAATTAAAATTTGATTCAGTACCTACTATATAAATTTCATAATTTCATATCTTTACTCATGTTCTTTCTAGTAACCTAAATAAAATATATTGTGATAATATGTATGATTTGTCGTTAGAAATTATAACGTTCCATGAACTTTAGATCTTATGTTTTAAGCAACTGATAAGTTTAGATCCCTTTAAGTGTTTTGTTTTTTATCGGCGAAGCAATAACCCCGAACGACGTTGGTTTTACCGAATCTGGCCCCCTTTTCACATTTATGTTTTGGTGGGATTAGGATTTAAACGGTTTTTTTTTAATTTTCAAAGTTTTCTTAATTTGTATGAATATAATTGGTTTAACTAAACTGTAAAAACATTGTTCACAAAATAATGTTCTGTTACAATAAGAAAATAATGACGATAGTAAGTAAAAATCAGCCACGAAAACTATATTGACTGTGTGAGATACGAGTATTATGCTACAAGTTAGCCAGCACCTGCGACCACACATAAACCACAGCGCCAAAAGTCTAATGGTTAAGGGTATGGACTACTAAATTAATAAGTAATAGGTTCTAATTCATTATCATATCTCAAGTATTTTAAATTTATTTGAAGTGGTTAAGGAATGTATTAGTAGTGTTAATAGCATAGCAATTAGAAAAAAGATACCATGTCAAAATAGAAAGCTAAAAAGTACATTAATTTAAGGGGGATTAAACCACAAGTGGTCTTTCCTCGCAACCCACATATAGGATAAAGCTATGAAAGCACAGTGCCCATAAAGTCTACTATATAACTGTTTTTCTTACGGCTTGATCGCGAGAAACAACAGCTGTTGCGTTCCGCGAGAGTTTTATTCCAGGTAATTAATTATACTTCATCCGTCGAAACGCTTCCGTATTATAATATATTTTTTATGTTGTCAACCCATTATGTAAAATATCTTCGGTGAGATGTGTAAAGGATGTACTAACTTCTACAAAACAGCAAGTAAGACAATAATAATTATTAAATAACTATATCAATAAGACGGTGTCAAGCCACTTGACTGGAAAGGATACGGTATCTGTATCAATGGCTAACTCACTTTCATTTGCGGACGATATAGTCATTATGGCAGAATTACGGGAGGCGCTAGATCTTAGCACTATGCTCAATGATCTCAATTGTGTATCCCAACGGATAGGTCTTAAAATAAACGTGGACAAGACATATGTCTATGTCAGACCTATTAGGAGTACTCCGCCCGAATTGTTGACGATGACGAGTATATAATAGTTAAGTCCAACTTTGACCGAGAGTTCAATCGACGGTTCCAATTCGGCTGGGCAGCATTCGGGATATTACGACACATCTCGTCACATATACCTGAAAACTTGAAAACAAGAGTGAACAACCAGATCGTGTTGACATATGGATCTAAGACTGATGATAGGAAGCAGCAAAACCAGTGCGAGGAGGCTCTGCGCTCAGCAATCTTCGGCATTTAAGGCCTCATGAAGGCCCACTGTTTTTTGGAACGAAGTTCTTTGTCGGACGGTACGGATTTAGCGGATAAGGGTTAGGCGACAAAAAGTGTAAGATTTTTCCGTCACGACCCCTTCTTACGTAGTGTAGACGGCCTTGGCGGCTGTAAGGAAGCGAGATGGAATAATATCCATCTCCCTCACATTTTTTTTATTTTGCCATGAAACAAATATTATTTTATTTTAAATGACGCTTCATTTTAATAGACGCTAGCTATTTATTTGTGTTTGTTAATCAATAATATAATACGTTTATCAATAATAATATACTACGAAAGGAACTTCGTTCCAAGTTCTAGCTGAGTATTCCACGACACGCACGCATGTTTATTTTTATTGAATAAAGGTAACAAACGAGAAAACAATGATTTTAAGTGGATGCTGTAGCCCATGAACACCTATTCCTGATGCGATGTCACCCCTGAAGACTAAAATACAATGCATCGTTCCTAGAAAAATGTCCCCGGTTCTCTCATTAAGATTTTACGGTGCTATTCTTTGAGAGTGTGATACTTCCCGGTGGAGCCAAACTATTCGTACTGCAACCATAATATAGCTACAGCGTGGCACTACCACATATACTATAGATAGAAGGCTTTCAGTGGTAAATCGACTTAACTGTCTGTAAATTTATAATTTTATCCACATGGTGTAAAAAATCACTACTGACCGTTGCCTTCAGAGATATCTGTTAAAATTTAATTACTACTGAATTAAATTTTAACAGATTATAAAAACAGTATAGTATGCATAGTAATTCAACGTTAAAAAAGTGATATTACTGGCAGATACCAAACAATTCAGCTTAATGGTCTGCGTTGATAAGTCCTCGGTGGAATCTTATCCGTTAAAGTTAGCGAAGATTTTTTTTTATAAAATTTGACACAATTTTTTTCTCCTGTATCATGAAAGTGTTTGTTATACATAAATTGCACGTGGAAAATACGTAAAGAACCTGTCATGAACTCAAATGAGAACAGTTCGCCGTGTGGCGTGTGCATTGACGTGACTTTACACGTGTAGTTGTATTCATTAAGTAAGGCCAGTACACTGGATTTCTGGGAAGTCCGGCGGATTTAGTATGCGGTGCTTTTGTACGTTATGTGTCTTATAGTCATACTATATTCTGTGTGTACTATTTTCACGTTTAATAACCACATCGCGGACTATCTGTCGTCTGCTCAACATTTACAAATGGATGTTGTGGTCCATAGACGTCTACCTCTATTCTCAATTAAGAATCAAATTGTGTAGGGTCACCGGTTCTGGACACTTATTATAAGAACAGCATTGTTATTAAGCTGTTATTTTACGCTGGTATTGTGAGCGATTGTAGGCACTGCTGTTTGGCGTTTGAAATAGATAAGACAGAAAAATAATTCTTACCACCTAGTAAATCACCACTTACAATTGGAGATTAGAGTAGAGTTTCTTAATCGGGACATTTTCAATCTTTGGTAGTAGCAGCCTTATCCTATAGGCTTGTGATACATTTTAATTTTTAAAAGATATCGATGTGTCATCCATGGAAGTCAGTACATTATCCTCCGAGTTACAGCCGTGGTAGTTCTGGGGATAAGTATGGGCTCTTTCACAGTACGCGAACCACAAGAGTTCGATTCCTGCCGCCACCAATTAAATTGTTATTGCAATTAAAGTGCTGGTATACTACGTGCTTGGCGTTGAAGAAAAACATTGTGAAAAAAAACATCGTGAATAAACCCACATAGGGCACAGAAGGACGAATGTTTAAGTTGATTGTTACTTTATTATGGCATAGATCAGTAGGTATGTGATTTGTGCGGAATGTATTATATTATATCTAACCTCTTTAAACAAGATTATACCAATTTAAAACATATATATACAATGCTTAAGTTAACACAAATGGCATAAATTTAATCAGAATAAGGATCTGTTTATGATCCATTTATTTGCAAGAATGTGGTACTATTCAGATAAAATAATATTAAATGGTTGTTCGTATGTAATAAAGTGCGAATATAAACTCGATTACTACGCTGGTGTCGTAAGAGGCGACAGAGAGAAAGAAATCAGGAGATGGGCAGCAGTGTCTTCCTAATAACGACTAAAAATTAAGAAATGGTGGTTGCCAACCCGCTTGCCAAGCGTGGCAATAATGGCAAACATTCCCCCTATGAACGTAAAGTAGTATATAGTATTAAATCAATTGACTGTCAAATAAAGTAACACTATTGCAATTGAAAATTTCACTTAAATAACATATTGTGGACTGTTCATAAATAAACGAATGTGACTTAGGTATTTTTACAAATACAATTACAGGGACGCTCGCCTTTGGCTTCCCGTAGATACGAATGTAGACAGCTAACAAAAAATAACGTCTGTCTATGATAAATTGTTAAAAAAGCATGTAGTTTTTTATTATTATTTAGATATTTTTTATTTTTTTTTTAACTTTATGAGTGATTTAATAATAAATAGCAAGTGGACAATGCTATACTTTATTTTAGCATTACTAAAGTTTTACTTTTACGTGACTTTATCTTTCTTCCCCTTAAACAAAGTCGTTTATCGTACGAGATAGGAGCGAAAAGGGTTTTGTAAGCAACAAGTGATCCTACAAAGAAAATAAAATGCGGAATCAGGTTGACCGACTTTTATCTACGATAAGAGTTGACCGATTGTAACTCCTCTCTGCGGGCTTTCCAGTAAACAACTAATCTACAAATTAGTATAGCTCTGACGAGCTCAGGGAGACTTGATGAGCATTTTTTCTGCATTTTTCTATTATTAAAAATGCTTACTCTACATGACAAAGTTTTTAAAACAATTAAACTGTGAAGAAGCATAAAACGTTCCTTAACATAAATTTGGGATGAGGATAAAAAAGATTTTATAGAGGAGAAAAGGGTGTGTGCGTTCCGGCGAAGGCGAATTGGTAACCACTTGAGCCTAATGCAATGATATTTGAGTTGAGTCGAGTGGGCCTGACGGAATCCTCCCAATTGTGCTGAGGACGTGTGCTCCGGAGTTGGCACCGGTCCTAACGCGTCTTTTCCGGTACTCCTACTCCCTAGGCGTAGTCCCGAAATCATGGAAGACAGCTTTTGTCCACCCGATCCCTAAAAAAGGCGACCGCTCAGACCCGTCCAACTACAGGCCTATCGCCATCACCTCCTTGTTCTCCAAAATAATGGAATCCATTATAAACTGCCAGCTCATGCGGTACCTTGAGGATCACCAGATGATTAGTGACTGCCAATACGGTTTTTGGCGGGGTCGATCTGCTGGTGATCTTCTGGTCTACCTGAATCATAGATGGGTGGAGGCAGTAGAGTCCAAGGGGGAGGCATTGGCCGTTAGTTTGGACATTGCGAAGGCCTTCGATCGGGTTTGGCACAAAGCGCTTCTTTCGAAGCTCCCTTCCTATGGGCTTCCCGAGAAATTGTGCAATTGGATCACCATCTTTCTTGCAGATCGGAGCATCAAGGTCGTTGTAGACGCTGCATGCTCCGACTACAAGCCTATTAACGCTGGTGTTCCACAAGGCTGCGTGCTATCACCAACGCTGTTTCTTCTGCATATCAATGATATGTTGCAATCCGGTAACATTCATTGCTATGCGGATGACAGCACTGGTGATGCTCTATACACCGGCCGTACCAATATTTCTCGGGAAAACGTCGCGGAGTACCGGAACAAACTTGTGTCTGAAGTCGAGTCTTTGCTGAACAAAGTCTCGGATTGGGGGCGACTAAAGCTAGTCCAGTTTAATCCTCAGAAGACACAAGTTTGCGCGTTTACCGCTAAAAATAACCCCTTTGTCGTATCTCCTCAGTTTCAAGGCACTCTCCTTCTTACCTCAGCCAGTATCGGAATCCTCGGCGTCGACATATCGAGTCACGTGTAGTTTCGTGGTCACTTGGAAGAGAAGGCCAAATTGGCCTCTAAAAAGCTTGGCGTGCGCAGCAGAGCGGGACAGTATTTCATGCCGGCACAACGCCTGCAACTTTACAAGGCGCAGGTTCGGCCTCACACGGAATACTGTTCCCATCTCTGGGCTGGAGCTCCCCAGTGCCAGCTCCTTCCACTTGACCGCATCCAGCGCAGAGCGGCTCGAATCGTCGACGACCGAGTCCTTTCCGATCGGCTCGATTCATTGGCGCTGCAAAGAGATGATGTATCCCTTTGCATTTTCTTTCACATTTACCACGGGGAGTGCTCTGAGGAATTGTTCGGATTAATCCCAGCCGCCAAATTTCACGAACGCACATCGCGGCAGAACTCCCGATACCATCCACACCATCTGGATGATTGGTGGTCCACCACTGTGCGATTTAGAAGATGTTTTTTTCCTTGCACAACTTCCTTGTGTAATAGATTACCATCAGCGATTTTTCCGGACCGATACGAATTAGGGATCTTCAAGAAAAGAGCCTACTCCTTTTTAAAAGGCCGGCAACGCATCTGCAATTCCCCTGGTTCCCCTGGTGTTGCAGTTGTTCATAGGCGGCGGTAGTCACTTACCATCAGGTGAGCCGCATGCTCGTTTGCCCCCTCTCCTGTAAAAAAAAAGACAGATATGAAACTGACAGAGAAATTTTGAAGCCACTCAAGCTATTGCTTGCAATGGATGTACGTACGTCCCATTCTATGATACAGGCCTTCACTTATTACTAAGAGGGCTTAGTATTAAAAAAAATATTTAAATATATGTATTAGAAATTTGATAAGAAACCAATCCAAATTATAAGTGCTGCGCATGTAAAGGAAGTAGCTAATTTTAGCTTAATTAATTATTTTTAATGAACTCTAGCTCAAATAATTGCTTGTTGGCTGCAGGAAGCCAGGAAGCACCAAACTTTCAAAAGGAGTGAAAATTTATTATCTTTATTTCTTTTTTATATGGCCATAAAACATTCATTTAAATATTATATTATATAAACCTCAGATGTAAAGTTAAGCATGTTTAAGCAAAGTTCCTTAAAATGTATTTATATATTATCTATTGTTCTTATAATGATTCCTAAAATATTCATTTAATTATAAAATCTTTTGCCGTTAACAGTGGTGATGGATGCCCCCGCATGCATTAAAATGACGCATGACGTCACAGACGACCTGGTCCACATATCAACTAGGGTGCCGTGTGACGTCACAAGTCGTCGTGGTAACAGATACTAGAACATGGATAAAATGTTAGTGAATTTGGTGAGATGTCAAGGACGAACATTTTAATTTAATATACTCATAATCGTTTATCTTATTGCAACAAAGTTTATTGTTTTAATAAGGGCGAGAAAAATATGTACATTATATTATGTCTCAGCGATCAACAATCAAAATGTAGATGTGCTGTCCCCCGTAGAACTAAGATGAAATGTATCATGAATGTATCAGTAAAAAGGGTCTTCAACTATCGTCATTCTTTGAAACATCTAGTATTATGCTACTATTTTACGATAGTATTCTGTTAGTGCGTGTTACTTATCCGATAACTGGCCCTTTCGTGTTGCAGACATAATTTAGCTGCAGCCACAATATAGCTGCAGCGTGCCTCTACCAGTAACCAAGTTAATTTGTTTTAGAAGCTATGTGTTTTTTCTAGTTGAGAAGAAATAAATGCATATGCTTGAAATTATAAAATGCAAGTACTGCAAAATCTTTAACTTTACAATCCTATCTTAATAACAGTGTTTTCGCTGTTCTTTTCATCTCAGTTCAACAACACATTCCTAGTTGACAATATGTGTCCGTCTGCTGCAGGTCACTTATCACAAAGCGATGAAACATTTCCAGAGTTTTTTTAAACAGATTTTTTTTTTCTTTCTAATCATACATCTTGTATAATTAAATTATAATATACGAAACAAAAGAGCTAATAGTCCAAGACGATAAGTAGTTACTACAGCCCTTGGACAACTGGAATCGATTTAAAACAATAAGCCAAAGATGCGTTACATCATATATGGGGCAAAGATTATAATGCCTGACGTCTTAATATAATTATGTTGAAATAATACGATTTATTGGATATCTAATTCTAGCGTTCATTCTGCTGCGTGATGTGGTAAATAATACTTGAGAAAGCGTGCAACACATGTGCTATCTTAATAGTATTCTATAGATATAATTTAGTAAGTTTAACACAATCATTTATATTTGCATACATCTTATAACAACATTGCTTCTATCTGACAACGTCTTGATTTCAAATTAAGTTATTTTATATTCATTTATTGGAATTTCAAATGCTAATCAATTCTAGTAACATTTGTAAATTGAACACTTGCTTCTAATCTTATAAACCGGAACACAGCTGTGCGTGCACTGCTGCTTAAGGGTAGAAAAAGGTAAGAGGAGTGTTACCAACGGACTGTCTTGAGCCATGCATATTAGGTTGTAATAACCGGCCAAGTGCGAGTCGTACTCGCGCATGAAGGGTTCCGTACCATCGTAAAACACGTTTCTAGCACTTTTAATTTATTTTTATTTTTATTATTTGTTGTTATAGCGGCAACAGAAATATACATTCTGTGTAAATTTCAACTGTCTACCTATTACGGATCATGAGATACAGCCCGCTGACAGACAGACGGACGGACAGCAGAGGCTTAGTAATAGGGTCCCATTGGTTACCCTTCGGGCACGGAACCCTAAAAATGAAATCATTCTAAGCTGAAAATCAGTTGCGAATCATAATTTTGTGTGATCCATATTGCATAAGTTGCACTAGTTCGTCGCTTATGCGTTGTTCAATCTTAGCACATTGAAAATAGAACACGAACTACGGAGTATTTTATGTTTTTAATTTATGGTTACCGTATCGATGGGAGTTTGAAAAACTAGACTGTGATCGGGCCAAGGACGTCGCCTGGCCGACCGTCGCGTAACACCACCATACAATCGATACGTTCAGTTTAATCTGCATTGGCCACTAAAACAACCGCTTAACGTTGCATATGGTAACCTATAAATAATCTAAAGCGCCAATAGCTTATTTTTGTTTAGGGAACTGCGAATTTAAATCTCATCGAAATGAAACTGTCCTATAGTTGAGATAATTCAATGCATATTGTGCGACAGAAAGTTTAGTGACAATCTTTTAGATGATCGTCTAATATTTCTTTTCATCGTGTTACGTTAGGGGTGGCAGATAACAAATAAACGTACTAATTTGCCGTTTACACTAAATATATACATTTGCCATCACTTTGTATCGGTATTTAATTTGACTGTATATTCTCCTCATTCATAGATACTTATTCTTTTCAAATTTTGATCATATTTCAACGATAATATCTAATATTTTACGATTGGTCACTGCTTATTGCCACTCGCTATATGATCTTCAAAATTTCGAACATAGAACGTAACAACTAACAACGCATAACGATCATTATGGTTATTACTGGCAATCATGTCCCGCCATTACATTTTTATGGAAAACGAATTATACTATTGAGTCTATTATTGCCACTAGTTATATAATGTTATTAATCTGTAACCAAGTATCACGTACCTAATACGTTTCAGTTTTTAGTACGTAAGACAAAATAAGCTGGATTTTTTTTAAAGCTTTTAGGTTTTACTTATTATTATTTTTTAAATAAAAAAGGAGAAATTATCGCTGTATATTAAGTTAATATAAATAAAAAATGTCCAATAATGATTTCTTATATTTACGTGAACACTACACATTTACATAAAACTAGTTTTACGGATTTTATCGCGTATATTAACTTATTTTATATTCCCGACGTTTCGAGTACTTTAGTACGAGAGTTTTTTTTTAATCTGGAGGTAACCGTGGTTAACTATGACATTGGGACGTCAAATATCTCAGTCCCTCCCGTGACCATGGGTGCTGTAAAGTACTCGAAACGTCGGGAATATAAAATAAGTTAATATACGCGATAAAATCCGTAAAACTAGTTTTATTTAAAAATGTCCAAGTTCAGATAATAGATTACGTTTAATCTTTTATTTATATGTATGTATATCCATCCAATTATAAGTACATATTATATCCAATTATTATAAATTGAATTATGACTGAAGAATGAATTATGAATCAGACCGGAATAGTCCTTTATATTTTTATATCTTAATATAGTTATTTATTTGTTAGCGAACACGTCTTTTATATTTTAATTATTTTGCTGAATAGTCTGCGGACAGTATTGAACCATTTTGTTAACAGTGGCTAACATAATCCTTTTAGGTGATTTTGGTTCTTATTAAAATTAAATATGTTCTAACAAATGAATATGGGTAGCTAACTATATTTACTAGGTAGATTTAAAAGGAGTCAGTCTGGGTGGGTAGGGTACCGCCTTCTTAGCTATTTCTGCCGCCAAATAGTAGTGAATTACTATTATTTCACTTCTTTGTTTCGGTCTGAAGATTATAGACAGTCACGTAGTAGTAAGTACAGGCTAGACTTCAAAGGTAACAACGCATCTGTAGCCTTTTTTGTTTGACGTTGGCTGCAGGTGCACATGGACTGCAATAACCAGTCCTTACTATCAGGTGGACTCTAAGTTCGTTTGTTCACTTCAGTTTTATTTAAAAAAAAAACATATCAGAAATAAAGGTCATGTAATAAAACGGAAATGTGTAATGACAAACACATGTTGATTTTTGACTGTATTTATTTGTTATTGAAATAAATAAATAAACAACAAAGTTTTTCTAAAAGACACCTTTGAACGGCTGTGTGTAAAGGGGCAATGATAATCTTTTGGGAAAAGTATAGGAAACCTTACTCTCTAGAGAACTGGAGATTTTTTTAAATTATAACGCTGACATTCCATATTAGACCCCAAGAGTGACATTGAAAACACATCAGCATTTTGATTCTTCTCTATCGATGATAAAAGTCTTCCTATATCAGGTGGATAATGTGATCGTTGTTCACCCTACTTCAAAAAAATATAGCTGTAACACGAACACAACACAAAACAAAATAACAATCTTATCATGAAATATCTCTGTTTAACACTTATTTTATACTTATCTACGTATTTTCCAACACTAATAGTTGGACAGGCGTCGACACGACAAGTGGTTTTTGCTTTCGATTTCAATCTTGTTACAGATAAACCAAAAAATTTATTAATAGTGTCTTAAACTATCTCAACATAACTAGGGATTATGCTATTGGCTCTGATCCAATCTTTGAAACTAGTGAAAGTAAGCTCGAATGTTAAACAAGTTTGTGGGGCTTCACAACTATTACCTTTGCCATTAAACAAAGCTGTCGCGCTTTGAAATACAATAGTTGTTAGAAACTTAATTTGACGAAGCCAGGTTTCGCCTTTGTCTTGTAACTTAGGTAACTTGTCATTAAGTGCAAGATTTTTAGCATCTTGAACTTTTAATTACTACGTCTTTGATTTGATCGTTGCAGTCTCAAAGATGTTGAGACTGGCTTTAGTAAAGGTAAATTTTTAAATAGACCTTAAAATTTGCAATTTACATTAAAAAAAGACCAAAGTGTTAAACGAATACTGTTACTTCTGCAACTGAGAACAACTTTTATATGGGTTACAAACAATTATAAATTGTGCAGGGTGGTGGCTGCTCTCCGGGGTGTATTTTGCTAATTAACCTTTTTACAAATCGTTTTGACGAATTTCATTTAAATGACGAATTAGTTTATAAATATAAAAAAAAATATGCGTCTTCAACTATTCGGGATGGAATTTAATGACCCTTGGTATTTATATTTTATCCAAACTTTTGCAAAATATTTTTGCTAATTCAGTTCGGTTTTACTCTAATCATTCTTAACTATATAAGCATACTATGTAATAATGGAGTTATACAATGCAGTGAAAAAAAAAGGGTGGCAGTTACATGTATTTATTTCGATACACTTTTATTTCGGATTTTTGGTAACGTGTGTTTATTCCAAACGATCGAATCCTACAACTGAATCATACAAATGCTTATTACAATTACTATTCATGTGAAGTAGATGTAATCGTTGTATTAACACTTGCAAGAAATCTTTGTACCCCTTTTTAAGCATAATATTGGGCGCACGGAGTGAGAATTTGCATCGTTAAAGTTTATATTGGGAAGGCGTGCAGAAAGCTAAAATTTATACGAAATATGTGCTAGAAATACATTAAATTAAATTAAATTAAACATACATTGTTATCGTTCACACTGCCAATGTCAAATACATAATTGTCGACAATTATTTCCGCAAATGACTCAGTTTAGGTACGATATGTATTGGGCACGCCACTATAGCGGCGATAAGACCCTCTTTGAGGAGTGGCTTGAGAGACGCCACGGTGTCCTCACCTTCCGCCTGACGCAGGTCCTCACCGGACACGTGTGTTCGGGAGGTTCCTGCACCGAATCGGGCGGGAGGAAACGCCCGGTGCTCCCACTGCGAGGATCGACCGGAGGACACGGTGGAGCACACCGTGAGGTGTGCCCCACGGCGGAGCACCGCCGTGTACTCGTAGCGGCGATAGGCGGCGGCGACCTCTCGCGTCCGGCCCTGGTCAGCCATGGTCCGGAGCGAGACGGAATGGGATGCCGTCACCACCTTCTGCGAAGCAGTGATGCTAGCGAAGGAGGTGGCGGAGCGGAGAAGGAAAGAGCAACAGCTTTCCTTCCCGGCCGCCGCGGAGACGCCCCGCGTCGAAGGCGTCGCCCCTGACCACCGTAGGCGTGACCCGTGACGGCGAGCAATGGTAGCTCGCCGTCCGTCCGTCTAACGACGACAGGCCGTGTCGACGGCGCGTTTTGTTCCACGCGCGCCTCAAAGAGCTGTCAGCAGCGTGAAGGGGCCCGCAAGGGCCGATTGACCGCCGGGGCTGCGGGCTGTTCGAAAGAGATACCGCGGCTCCGGAACGTAAGGGCACTGAAGGAACACGGATGGTTTTAGTCAGTAAAGTTCGACACTCCTTCCGCTCCACCCACAGCGAAAGGCGTCATTAGATGATTTTCCATCCGCAAAAAAAAAAAAAAGGTACGATATGTATGTTATTAGTCTAAGGCCAATGTCAAACACTTAATAGTCTGTGGTCAAACAGTCGCACAGAGTCAAGATCGTCGCCACTGAATTTTTAAATATTGCGAATAAATAATTACTAACAGATTGATTGAATTAGCTCTCTTCAAATGTTCCTTTTACAATAGAGTGGGAAATTTATGTCAAGGCAAAAACGTTTATTTTAAATTTTGTACAATACATATGTATATATGTGTTCTTTGATACAAATAAATTAGTAAGCAGTTGAAATTTAATAGTTTACGGTAGAATTTCGACCACAAGGCGAACACTAGTATGCAATATACATAATATATTTATTCTGATAAACTTATAAAAAACACGAAGGAACTACGTCGGTATAATGTCGTAACGCAGCGATTCTTAAGCTTTTATTTAAGAGTTTGCTATTCAGGAATTTCATATTAATTTGAGCGTGAGTTGATCATAATATGCTGGAAACGAGATAGGGAGTATCAGGATTGGGCGTAACGCGACGATTCAGTTCATCGAGCCTTCGCACCGCGATGGAGATACGTTATCGAGCTTGGTATTTACGTCTAGAGTCTAGACTCTAGACCATTATTTCCCAAACTTTTTTTCTCGTGGACCGCTTTTAAAGTTTTACTATTTTCGGTAGATCCCCTGTTGCTACATTTCTACTGTATTCCCAAAACTACTAAAAAATATCACCCTAAATTGGGGGTGTTAATAAGAAAAAAAGTAGCCCATTTTCTTGTGTCCTATTTATTAAAATAATACTTGTGGTTATACAAAATTATAAACATTTATTATTACAAACAATCAACAATTGACAAAAAAATCAACAATGAACTCTGAAATGTAAATCAACAATAAAAAATAGTCATACTTTTAATGAGACGGATGTACTTGATTCAGTTGATGGCTTCAGGATGGGCTTCAGTTTTGTAAGATGTAATATCAAATCTCCCCGTTCTGTGATGTTCAATCTGCTCCTTTTTTTTGTTAACAGGTTGGTAACGGCACTAAAACTTCTTTCGACAAGATATGACGAGGGAAACGCTATCAAAAATTTTCTCGCAATTTCCCACAGCCCAGGATATTTTTCGGGGATTTCTGCCTGCAGCCAAAATGTTTGATAGTCTTTTTTAAATTTCACCTTCAGTTCCTCGTTGGTGCTGAGCTCAAGTAGCTCCTTTTGTAATACCACATTCGCCTCTTCCGGTTCATTAAATGGGGTTATGATCCATGGTGGTATTTCCATCGTCAGAATATCTTCAAATTTATTTTTGAAGTCATCATGCAGGATATTTAAATGTTGAGCGTATGTCTGAATATCCTCATCAAGACATTCTATCTGTGACAAGTGCGGAAACTGGTAGAATTCGCGCCGACTAATATTTTGCTTCATTAATTTTAATTTACCAAGAAAAGCCGAAATTACACCCTTTGTTTTTATTAAATTAAGGCTGTCCCCTTGTAACTGCAAGTTAACATCATTGAATTTTTGAACAAATCTGTTAAGTACGCAATGTCCGCTTTATATTTGATCAGATTTTCTTTTAAATCTGGTGCTTTAGTTTCCAGAAACTCTATCACTGATTCTAAAAGTGAGTGAAATCTCGATAAGCATGCACCTTTCGACAACCAGCGTACTTCAGTATGTAAGAGCAGTCGTTAGAAATCTTCATCATTTTCATCGCACAATAATGCAAATAAACGGGTATTCAAAGCATTGCTTCTTATTTTATTAATTGCTATAATATAAAAATCTATCACTCAAATTTTCCGCTACGAGGTGTTGTCGGTGGATGACACAGTGAATTACAATTAGTCCTGGTATTATTCTTTTAAGATGGCTTATAAACCTACGATATCGCCCGAACATGGCAGGAGCTCCATCTGCTGCCACCGAAATAATTTTTGTAAATGGAATAGATTTTCTGTAAAAAATCACTCAGAACATTAAATGTCGACGCCGAGGATTCCGATACTGGTTGAGGCAACAACGGGAGTGCCTTGAAACTGAGGAGATACGACAAAGGGGTTGTTTTTGAGGCGATTTTACCGGAATATGGCTATTATAACACAACAGAATAGAATTATTGCAATACAAAAAAATGCCCGCGGAAACACCGCTCTTTTAATGAATCGCCGTCGTCGCGTAAATAAATATTTTTAAACAAAAAAGTACCTAGGTACCTAAAGTTTAATCTTCCCTGGCTTTTTGTTCTTTTATAGAAGTTTTGAATCATCTCTAGTATTTAATTTTTACTACATAACTACCTACTACACTCAAATAGTAAAACAAATATAATATGATTGATAAATTACAATATACAATAAAAATATGTACAACAAATAGGCAGATACTTACTTTTTCCGGCACTGCAAACACTGACATCGATTCACTCACAGTCACATTTTTATGTTCAAAATCCTGGAAACAAATGAGTAACGTTTTGTTTTTTTTTTTTGCGCCGAATGCAAGGACACCCTCCGGAAGCGGGGGAGGGAGGTGGTGAATGCTCATAGCATATCACGCAGCCGGCTGCGTGGTTATGTGGGACTCACTTTGAAGAAGTGCCTACCCACTAAACACCACCTGAGAACGGCTCTAGCCCGAAGGCTTTTTCGCCGAATCGAAGACGACCTCCTTCGGGAAGAGGGAGGCATGGGGCACAACTTGTTATGCTAATTATTTTGCAATTATTAAAGTATATTATGAATTATAATATAGTTTATTTGCAAAATTAGTATATTTAATTTATAATAGATATAATATGACCCCTAGAGGGGCGCCGTTGAGGTGCTAGGCTAGCCTAGGGCGCAGTCGTTATTTAATCCGCCTCTGCCTCCGGACTTGATAGAGTGACTTGAAGGTGGACTTTGATGACTGCTACTGGAACTCCTTGACGAGGAGAACTAGATGCGCCGAGTTTGGGCTCGTTTTGTTAGTTATGAATAGACCTTACCTCCGGACTTGACGGAGTGACTTTCATAAAGTTTATGAGTAATATTCATAAACATCAATTCTCTAGGATAATTTTAATAAAATAATTATATATTGATGATTTACGTGGCTAGTAGCAAGTAGATGTGCGGAGCGAAAGATCGAGCTTGCCGAGGCTTGAAGCCTAAGTTACTACTACCACAGAAACTAGCACACATGCAGAAGGCTGATGATGATGAAATATAAATCGTTTTTGTCGTCTGTTGTGTTCTACCGTAAATCGAAACGCAACTGTGAAAAATAGCCCGGGCCTATCAAACATTTGAATTTGGACGGACGAGCCCAATCCATCATAACGGTTATACTTAATATTAATATTACAACGTCACACATTATTTGCCATTATCTTTTAATATAAAAATTGTGTGTATTTCGGTGACTGCTACTGGAACTCTTTGACGAATAGAACTACAATTTACTTTTTTTTTTTTTAATTTTTTCACTATCATATGAGCATTATGAGCCGTGCACTTTGGATTTTTCAAACTTTTTTTAATTGAAGTTTGACATAAAATTATCGAAAAATTAATTAGAAATTTTAATATGAAAAGTATTGTAATAAGGTTATTAGTGAAAACTTGTGTGTATTTAAACTACTTTAAAAAATTTAGGTATAATCATGTTATACGTAATTTTTAATGCGCTTAAGGCATGCACAATTGGATTTACCAATAGTTTTTTTTAAGCTTTGCTTTAGGTTGTTTATTTAAAATTATTATTTTCTGCTGTTGTGTATCGTACGGACCATTTTTATTGCTAACTAGGTATTCCATTTCAGTCCTCGAGAGTGACAACGTATCTAAATTTCGATTCTTAATCCATAATTGATTTAGTTGTCTTATGAGTCACAGCATATTATACATACCATAAGATGGACTACGTTGTGCTTGTTATAACTTTTAATTCTCAAATTGTAGTTAATGTTGAATTGTGTTATATTATCGACAAAAACTATTTATCCTGCGCATTCAGAACACATGGGAAGCAATATGTTACTTGTTATGCGCATATTTGTGAGAGGGTCTGCAGTCATTTAACGCCTAAATCGATTCAGATTTCAGACAGGGGATGACCGTCTGACTTTAGCATGCGAGTGTTGTAATGTGTACGAGAATTTTCTTTTTGACACACAGATGTCAGTATGTACCTATGGAACATGATATTGTAAACACGAAGCTTTGTGCGTCACATCTTATAAATATGTAAATGTGGGAGCCCGTGGTAAACATAACAATTATGTTTACTTTTTAATTAATTGTGTACTGTTCTTAGGAAGATAGATACCTGTAGAATACTACAATAATAAGAATCAGCTTTGAATTACGTATTGTTTAATAGCGTACAAAGTGGAACTGGTAGGTCGCCTATTGGATATTAAATTTAGTAGAGGAGGTCAAATGCATTGATCTAACGGTTCAGCTATTACGAACAACACTATGTGAATACGTCTTGGCGTGCATCAGACCTTTGTTTTCAATCGTCGAATAATAAATTACGTATTAAGTACTTTCGGGATGTTTTTATGTTTACTTCACCAAAGTAGATATTAAAAATATGTCTGATTTGTGGATAATAACAATTTCGAAATACACGCGAACAAATAGTCTTACACCAATTTATCGTGTGGTAGTCCACACGATAAATTGGTGTAAGACTACTAAGTTAGGACTACTCATTTTACCGTGTAGTAGAAATAACTCGACCCGATATTTTTGCACGAAACAAATCAATTTCGGGTATCCACACTCATACTCACATTGTTTCACTTGTTCTTTTATAAAATTCAAGATACAAACGAACTTACATTACATTACATTACAGTAGCCAATAACACCTGATTGTTATTGGCTACTGTAATGTAATGTTGTTTGAGTTCCATTTTCAAAATTTGAACTTATTTTTTTATTATATCGTTTACAAGTGGCCAGTTCTAAAAACTTTCAGTGTCGCCCTCGTAATGCGTCACAGCCTGTAATTATACTGGTTTTCTATAACCTTTGACCGACAGATATAGGTAATGGGGGTGGTACCTACACTGATGGACTGGAAAGAAATCCTACAAGCAGTGATTCCCAACCAGTGGTCCGCGGACTACCAGCTACCAGTGGTCCACCTTACCATGGCAAGAGCTTAAATATGGTCCGCGAAAGATTTAAAAAATATTTTACCTACCTAATCGTTTTAAATAAGACATTTATTATTTTCTCGAAATTTTTTACCAAACATGTATGATTTCTTTTACAATAAATACACAAATAATACTGTGAATGACTGGTTGTTATCAGTTTGTTGTATAATTATGTTAAAAGTTGTGATTAAAATGTATTGTTAGATTTAACATATTTTTTTCTTTCACTTTGTTGTCCCCAGCTAACAACAAAGAAATCAATGTGGTCCCTGGTCAAAAAAAAGGTTGGGAAACCCTGATCTAGAGGGATTCCGCCCTGCAATTCGTTTACCGTTACGCCGCTGCCACTATAGAAACTTTTTTGCTCAAATTGTTTTTTATAGAATATTACAAATGAGTACACAGTCCACCTGATGATAAGTGAATGATGTGGCCCATAGACGTCTACATCTATCCTTGATTAAGGATCAAAATGCAGATGTGTTATCACCCCTGAGGACTAAGATGGAATACCTCGTTTCCACTAAAAAGGTTCTCTACACTCACCATACGAAAAACAGCAGCATTGAGCTGCTATTTTACGCTGTTATGTCGTTTTGAGCTAAAAAAACATCAATTTCCTTGCAAACATAGAATACCTACTTCGTTTTAAGTTTTTCATCGAGTCCTGCTTATAGACCTATTAAATTATTCATTCGCTTATTGCAATCAAATCGAATGAAAACTTCATTCACCGCTTTCGTGTTGTTACATCAATTCGCAAATCTTTCCTGGAAGCTTTAATAGCAGATATTGTGCGCTTGAACGATCAACACTTTTACAAAACGTTTTATACATCAACGGGGATGTAAAATGGTTTGGCAATGCCTCCAGACATTGACGCGCGGTGATGTCTTTTTAACCCCCGACGAAAATAGGAGGGTGTTATAAGTTTAACGTGTGCATCTATGTATGTATCTGTGTGTCTGTCTGTGGCGTCGTAGCGCCCAAACGGACGAACCGATTTTGGTTTAGTTTTTGGTTGGAAGGTGACTTGATCGAGAGTGTTTTTAGCTATGATTCAAGAAAATCTGTTCAGCCGTTTAAAGATCATCTGCACTTTTTGTTTCGGGGGTTTTTGTAAATTTTTATATTAAATTATTTTAATAAACTGATACCTAGTCGATCCAAATAATGTAGTCTTCTCTATTTAAAATTGCTTGGAGGCGTATATGGACTGCGGTAACCACTTTCTCACCAGGTCAGCTCGTTTTTAACTTAATAATACTAATAATATTTAGTAAGTAGTTCTAAATATTTAGAGTGGTAGTAAATTAATAATTCATCAATCATTAATAGAAATGAGAGTAGACCAGTTATTTATAGCAATTAACTGGTTCTGCTATTCTACAGAATACTTATATCATCATCATCGTCATTACATTACATCCATTGCTGAACATAGGCTTCCCCATAAATTTCCTAATTAGGGAGATATTTGGCATCGTTGCCACGCTTCGCTGGCAGGTTGGCAAACGCAGTTTTTTTTATTTTCTAGTTCTTGTAGAATACTAATAGGCTTTTGTAATATATATTCCTTTTTAATAACGAAAGTAAGTAAAATATGGTTATAACAAATATGGTAACCCTACAGTCGGTCTGTGTCCTCAATCTTGGACACTGTCTTTGTTCAACAGACAATGATGGCCACGGGAATTGGGATAGACCTTTAAGTTTTTCATTTGCGAGACAACGAAGGTAACCATTTGTGAACAATTGACTATTCACCGCCTACGGCCGGTGTGTACAAGGATTAAGTTTTTAGTGACGTGACCTTACTAATGTAAGACCTTTTTGCAATACACCGGACACAATCGTGCTTTATTGCAATTTAATTAATTTAATTGTTTGTAACTGCTGCTCATGTGAATTTTTAACCGACTTCAAAAAGGAGGTTCAGATGACAATTGCGTAGTGAAACTGAATGTGTGAATCATATTATGACACAATTTACTTAAAGACGTACTATATATACTTTAATCGAGGATAAATGTAGATGTCTATAGGTCAAAGCATCCACTTACCATCGGGTGGCCTGTATGCTCGATTGTCGCCCTTAATCTATAAATTTTTTTTTTTATAGATTAAGGGCGACAAACATATATATCGATATATATATATATATATATATATATATATATATATATATATATATATATATATATATGTATATATATATATATAATATATAATATATGATGTATCGAATAAAGGTAGATTGCATTGTAAGCCGCAAGCGTGGCTTGGGGTTTATGATTTCACATACCTGTTTTTACATATCTGTTTTTTAACCGACTTCAAAAAGGAGGAGGTTCTCAATTAGTGTATGGCTCTTTTTGTATGTATGTTACGCGATATCTTCGCAGATTGTGAACCAATTTTTGTGATTCTTTTTTATATTTAGTAATTTTTTGAATTGATTATACTTCAGGGATAGTGCAATATAAGTTTGTAGAAAAAATTTCACCCTAAGGGTAGCAAATAAATAACTTCTTTTTTAGCAATTTGAAGTCCGTTTTTACTTTTTGTTAAAAGTTATAATTATTGTATATTTAGAATAACGTTAAAGGTTTTTAAAAGCGTTATAGAATGTTCACAATGTAGAAATTTCCACCATATTAATAATGTCCTCCAGACCGAATTTCGGTCATGGCGGCCAGTCTCAACGGAGACATGGTGCCCGAGTGTATGCGCGAATACAGGTGCACTTCCTATTCCCTTACTCTCATAATCTGACACGTCCGGAGAGAGATCGGGCGCAGGACCAACGACTTTAAGTGCGTTCCGAGGCACGGGGTGAAACACCGACGACTTCCTGACTATGGGCTGCTACTATGAATTTCTCAACAGAAAAACTCAATAAATGATTTTGACTCGACCCGGGATTCGAAACAATCAACCGCTTTTTCAACCACATTATATTGCAATCAATACGACTGACGCTAACTTGTCACTATTTACACTCAAGCGATAAAATCCGCTACTATGTCGAAGACGTGAGCTCATGTACTAATTATAATATCTTTTATATTTAATAATATGTTTACTTTACTTTTGCTCGAAAAAGCAATTTTTTTTTTTGCATAAATCATAAAACTCATGCCACGCTTGCGGCTTATAATGCAATCTACCTTTATTCAATATATTTTTTATAGAATAAGGGTGAGTGGATGATGGTAAGTGGATGCTATGGTCCATAGCCATTTACACATTTATCCTCGATTAAGAATCAAAATGCAGATGCGTTGTCGCCCCTGAGGACTAAGATGGAATGCCTCGTTTCCAGTAAAAAGAGTCTCCGGTTGGTTGACTTTGTTGATTAATTTAAAATCAATTCCCTTGATCTACATCTATCCTCGATTAAAGTATATTATATAGTACGTCTTTAAGTAAATTGTGTCATAATATGATTTACACATTCAGTTTCACTATGTAATTGTCTTAGTAGTTACCATTACAGCCTATTAAAGTCCACTGCTGAACATAGGTCTCCCCTATAGATTGTCTCATAGGGGGATATTTGCCATAGTCGCCACGCTTGGCAAGCGGGTTGGTAACCGCAGTTTTTTTAATTTTTAGCCGTTATTAGGAAGACGCTGCTACACATCTCCTGATTTGTTTCCTCTGTCGCCTCTTACGTCTTTAAGTAAATTGTGTCATAATATGATTTACACATTCAGTTTCACTATGTAATTGTCTTAGTAGTTACCATTACAGCCTATTAAAGTCCACTGCTGAACATAGGTCTCCCCTATAGATTGTCTCATAGGGGGATATTTGCCATAGTCGCCACGCTTGGCAAGCGGGTTGGTAACCGCAGTTTTTTTAATTTTTAGCCGTTATTAGGAAGACGCTGCTACACATCTCCTGATTTGTTTCCCTCTGTCGCCTCTTACGTCTTTAAGTAAATTGTGTCATAATATGATTTACATTCAGTTTCACAATGTAATTGTCTTAGTAGTTACCATTACAGCCTATTAAAGTCCACTGCTGAACATAGGTCTCCCCTATACATTGTCTCATAGGGGGATATTTGCCATAGTCGCCACGCTTGGCAAGCGGGTTGGTAACCGCAGTTTTTTTAATTTTTAGCCGTTATTAGGAAGACGCTGCTACACATCTCCTGATTTGTTTCCCTCTGTCGCCTCTTACGACACTCACGGGATGATTTTGGGTAGTGGATATTCTTAAACAGCCACTACACGGTAAATTGTCTCAGTAGTAGTCTCAAATTATTTTTATCATTTTTGATTGATTTTTAATTTGGTTCAGATTGGCGTTTGTACCTCTAGGCACTCTGACGATGCTAGGCGCGGTTTAAATATTTTACATATGGTTGTACAGTGATCCAGCGTGGTAATTATGGGCACATCTTCCAAAAATTGCAAGCCCGTTGGCGCGTTCTGTCAAAGTCCCAGTAGTGGACTTAAAAGACTTGATGATGTGTGATATGTTATTAGAAGTTTTTTTTTAAATTTTTTATTCCATGTTGCTAAACAATATCCGTGTCAGGGTAATGACCTCATTCGGGTATTTGTTTCACTTTTGTATTAGCATTAGCACCTCACCTCAAGCTCACCTTGCAAAAAAACTCGTTTAGTAAACACAAACATCGAATATGTGACCGGTGTATTATGTTTGTTATCACTGCCAAAATTCCCACCGTTATATTTATATCTCGATGATGGTATTTTTAATTACTTCAGCAATTTTGTCTACGATTATGTAAATAAATAATGTTAATACTATCAAGTGCGAATAGTATGTAATTGTTAGGTTATGAAAATGTTTTACGAATTTTTTATATTTTATCGCCAAACTGTCAATCGTGACGATTACAGCGAATCTGTCCTGCAATTGGAAAGGCTTATGTCGACAGGTGCGGATTCATAAAGAAGAAATCGTCCGTTTGACTTTTTATATACTTACTAGCGAACCGTCCTGGCTTCACAAGGGTGATTTTAGCTACCTTGTTCAAATGTGAATCTAAACCATCTAGGGACCCATTCAAACACACAAAAAATTTCATCAAAATCCATCGAGCCGTTTTTGAGTTTTAGCGAGACTAACGGACAACAACAAATGCTATATAAATTTGATTTAATTAATAATATATTTAAATTCCAATGTATTGTAAGTTTGTAAGTATCGAGATAAAAGCTAAAAAAAATTATTGTTGATTTCTGAAAATTATTTATATTTACATTAAATTTATGTATCAGATTGATAGCTAGGTGTGTTTGGTAACAGGCGAAATAGTCTGTTCTTTAATAGTACTTTCTTTAAATGTACGTAAAACATACGTTTTCACGAGCTATGCGCAAATATAATATTAACATGTGTTTCATAATATTAACATGTAATTCCCGATACCATCCACAACATCTGTATGCTTGGCGGTCCGCCACTGTGCGATTTATTAGCAGTTTTCTTCCTTGCACGACTTCTTTGTGGAATTGTTTACCACCGGCGATTTTTCCGGACCGATACGACTTAGTGACCTTCAACTTACTCTTTTTTAAAAGGCCGGCAACTCATCTGCAATTCCCCTAGTGATGCAGTTGTTCGTTGGCGGCGGTCGACATTTTCGATCAGGTGAGCCGCAAGATCGTTTACCCGCACTTCTCTACCTATTTTACTAACGTGAAACTGTCTAAAAGGTTCCAGTTTTCGGTGATTTTGTTTGAGATAGGTTCAGGGTTTTATAAAAAAAAAAACAACGTATACTTATATCTGTGTTGGATCCTGTATATTATGTAAGAAATATCAAGCCTATAAAAGTCCTCGTCCTCTCATTTCTGAGAGGGCTATTGAGTAAACATAATAAACACTCACGCCTGTCACCCAGAGGGGTGGCAGAGACTACCGAATTCCATTTGGCACGATCCTGACACACTTCTCTCGCCTCCTTTACATCCATATACCTACGCATACATGCTCGTCGGTTGAAGGTACTCTTAATCTGGCCCATTTTCAATATATCGCCAATTTGATCGATAAACTTTCGTCCAGGGCGTCCCTTCCCGACTCTTTCGTTCACTTCTGCAACATAAATTTGCTTTGTCATTCTTTCCTCGTTCATTCTTTCTATATGGCCAAACCACCGAAGCATTCCTTTCTTATTCCTGGTCACAACATCATCTTGAAAACCATACTTTTCTCTTATCACACAATTTCTCAGCCTGTCATTCAGATTCAGCCCTAAAATACTCTTTAATGACCGCATTTCTACAGCATTTATTCTATTCTCGTGCTTCTGCTGCCACACTCAACTTTCACTACCATACATTAGAGGGGACTAACGCAGCATTGTGAATTCCCATACGTGACTTTTTTTAGCACATTCTGACTCCCCCCACATTAGAGTTTAGAGCCCCATTTACTCTATTTCCTGCAATCACTCGTCGTTCTATATCCTTATCATATCTACCGTCCCTGCTAAAAAGACATCCCAAATACACAAACTCATCCACTTGCTCTACCAACTCCCCTTCTATTCTTATTTCACATATCGTTTTACTTTCTTCTCTTTCAAAAACCATCACTTTCGTCTTACTTGCGTTCACTTTCATTCCCCTATTGAGTAATCCGCAATAATTGCTCCAATGCATATTGGCGAACATATGCCTACGATGTACGTATATATAACTCAGCCCGATTGTTTAATAATTTAATTGCACGGACAGCGTGTTAGTCAAACATCTAATATGTCTTATTTATTCGACTAAATGTCTAGCCTAGTAGAATAACATAACGCATATGATATAATATTTAATAATGTTCGAACAGATTCAAAGCCAGTCTTTTAGATACGACTGAAAAAAGTGCCGCCTGTATGTTCAAAAATATTTTGCTACTGTTGCCAACTCTTTAACCTCTAGTATCCATGCACTATCAAAGCTACTGGTTGCGAAACCATTTATTTGAGTGTTTTTAGGGTTCCGTAGTTACACAACAAGGAACCCTTATAGTTTCGCCATGTCCGTCCGTCCGTCCGTCCGCGGTTTTGCTCAGAGACCCTAGGTGCTACAAATCTATAATTTGGCATAGTTATAGATATTAACCACGCCTAGAAAACTTTGAAATAAAATAATTTTTTTCTTGTATGGGAAGTACAACAGTACGAAATAAAATTAACAAGTACTTCCCATACAAGTAAATGGAGGATGATTTTTTTATCCGTTTACTCCATCATGTGGGGTATCGTTAGATAGGTCTTTCAAAAATATTGGGGATGTGGAACAACATCCTTTCGATTCAGGGGTCCGTTTGCGAAATATTTAGTTTTAAAGTGGTATTTTTCATTAGAGTCATGTGTGTCTCCCCCACCCTTCTACCAACTTAACCGCTGTTTTTGGAAATATGAAAAGTATACACAATAGTAGTATATACCTAGTTAGGTCATAAATTCTGTCACATGTTTAATATAAAATAATTGAAACAAGTTTATTAATTATGTAACCATTTATATACCAAAATGAACTTAACAAAACATAGATTCTTATGACACTAAAGTTTATTCAAAATGACCTCCGTGATTTTGAATACAGGCCTTCAATCTGCGCGCCAGTCGTCTATCGCAGCACGAACGAGGTCCATGTCAATATCGGCGGCTGCCTTAATCAAGGATGTCTTGAGTGACTCCAAATTGGGATGAGGCTTTGAGCACGCCTTTTCCTCCAAGTGTTGCCATATCTTGTAATCGAACGGATTCAAATCTGGACTGGAGGAGGGCAAGTCTTCGTGCCGGATGAAGTCGATTTCACGCGCCGCCAGCCAGTCTTGTGTGCTCTTCGCTCTATGAGCTGGCGCTGAATCTTGTTGGAATACCCAGTGCCTGTTATTGAACATGGTATGAGAAAAAGGTTCCACAAGGTTCGTCAGGACTGTATTTTGATACACAACTGCATTCGTTTTACACCTTTCTCACAAAATGTACCTCTGTTAAGCCCCAATAAGAAACTCCCAACCATACCATGAGCGAGGATGGAAAATGACCTCGTTGGACACGCGGAATACGGTTGCTCGCTTCTTCACTACTGTGTGCGTACACCTTATCATTTTGTTTGTTGTAGCTCTCTTCTACGGTAAAATTTTTCATCCGAAAAAAGAATTTCCCGATATTTTTTTCCCGCGTACCGCTTCAACAAAACGCGGCATCTCTTCAGTCTCAGGTCCATTAGACGAGCATTCAAACGATGTCCTGTTTTTCTTCGATATGCCCGAAGCCCTAAGTCTTCATTTAACACCCTTTTCACCGTGGTTCTGCTTAACCCCATCTGAAGGGCCAACAGTTTCTGCTTACGTTTGGGATTTCTTTGAATTCGCGCCTTCACAGCTTTTATCACTGCTGGAGTCTAACAGACCGAGGGCGACCACTTCTTGACCTGTCATCTACACTAGAGTCTTCATTGTATCGTTTGATGGTACGATAAACGAATCTTTTGGTTATATTCAAATTTTTCAGTATGTCAAAAATTTGAATTGGCGCGTAACCGCAACGATGCAACGCAATAACTGCAACACTGTCCTCTTTAAGCGTCCACTCCATATTTAAAATGAGTAAAATTCTAAAAGAAAAGTTTTTACTGTGTGACAATACTTATGGCCTGACTGTGTATAATGAAGTTAAAAGGAAAACTGTTACAGCTAAGTAGAATTAAGAAGTTAACGAGAAATAGTAGAACAACTTATAAAATGCACTTGGATTAGTAAAAATTTCGTTACAACTCCATAGAAAATGACCTAAAAGTAGCTGCATTATAACTTTGTAATGTTATTGTAAACTTTTAAAATAAACATTTTATGAAGAAAACGACTTATATGCATTACTACTATTAGTTTTACTTTTTCATTTGCGGGATAGATAGGGTATAATTACTAAAATCGAAAAGTTTTTTAATCTTTTGAATACCACTCCCTATAAGGCTGATTTGAAAATAAGTCCCTCAGTTACGAATACGATCTTCCTATTTGGGCCGGTTTTAGCCTTTATAGCGGTCAAACTGCAAACTCACTTATTATGCTCATTATCAAGGAAGCCCACGTATTGTGACGGGCAACTACGGAACCCTACCTCTACATTGTGCGTGGCCCGACACGCACTTGGCCAGTTTTTTTTATTTTTAACACGCATTTATCCTAAGCTGTGATGATACGAGGTATAGTCATAATACTAGGTCATAGTCATTAAACTGTTGTGTTGTTATCGGTACTTAATACTTCTGCGAAATTTCAGATAATTCTAACTTGTGGAAGTGGGTGAAAACTGATTTACGAAATACCATCATTCATATACGTACATACATAAAGGTCAAGCTAATGATATACGTAATAAGCTAATATTAAACGTGAATAAAAAGAGTACTAGCTTTTAACACTATTAGGCTAAGCCTTCACTGCGGAAAACAGCCTCGCGATTTTTTTAATGAAAATTTTGACGTTAGACGATTAATAACGCTTATAAGTAGGATATCTGAGGGAGTGTGGAACATTTTACGGTATTTTCGCATTTCTTGATATTTATGATATATTTTAGCTATTGTATTCCAATACCAGTATAATATTTAGTTGAGGATAAAATGTGGAATAAGAAAACTTGACTTTTTCTAGATATATATATATATATATATATATATATATATATATATATATATATATATATATATATATATATATATATATATATATATTTGATTTTACGTTACTTTGGGGCTGACTGTAAAGATACGAGTAGGTATATCCTATTTTTTTATAGCAATAAAGGTGTAAAATTGTACCGGTTGACGGACTCTTCGTAAAGCTTCATATATGAATGTATTTGATACAGTCTTTATGTAACTCACATCAGTTCATCAAACATGACGCTTCTACCACAGGTAGAAGGTACGATCGGTAGTATTCGCGTACCACTGACATCACCGTAACTTTATTAGCAATGAACAGCGCCGTGGGCGTGCTTTATAATTGGTAAAAATACTAAAAACTTTAAAACTTTAAAAATTTAATCATTAATACCCAATTATTATATTCCGTCTCTAAGATACGCTCCGTTTTCCGTTACTATCTGTTTTATTGGGTTTTACCGTACTCATCCTATGATGTGTCATCCTATTAGGTATGTTGTGTTTTACTCATCCGGCAACATTGTTCTTATTTGATGCTCTTATGTAATAAAAGGTACGAAACTGAAATTTGTTTAACGAAAATGCTGCCCTGAGTCAATACTATTTTCATCTCGACATGGCACGTCGACCTCGAGTACCTGTGTAAAGGCATGGCGTCTGGTACTGCGTTCTCAAACTCTGCTACAAAACGTGATGATTACGGATAATACACAGGACTAAATCCATCTTAAGATTAAAATATACTTTGAAACATTTCTTGAGTTCATATTCAAAAGAGATATGAAACTTTTAACACAATCGTAAGCGTTAGTAAACGGGAGCATCGACCGAAACGTAGCAAAAATTACGAACAGAAGTTATACATTTCGGCTCTACTCGACCCACATCACGTACGCATCCGCAGTATACTTTTACCGACGATTTTAGTTGATTATATTGTCACTGGCACACAGTTGGGTCAGTTAGAGTGAAAAAACAACATAAAATTAAAAAGCTGCAAAAAGGTCTGGCTATTTTTTTATTTTAAGCAAGCGTGACACGAACACTGCCCACCTGTAACTAGAGACATGTTAGCCTGAGGGTTATGCTCAGGCATTAAATTTCTAAGTACGCGTGCGTGCAACTGAGTCCTGTGTCCTGTGCTAGTTGTTGTTGCTTGCATAACGTTACTACCGAATAATTGATTTTGTTTTTTTTTTCCATCAGTGCTGTTACATTATAATAATATAAACTTTTCAGCCTTAAAATGTACATTCATTTATTTTTACTTGTGAAGATATTTAAGTTCATTAGTGTTTAATGTTTTTCAAAATTAGACCCAGCGACCGATTATACTCACAAACAACTGTCGAACGTTTCAATAATGCCGAAGGGTTGCTAAAAATCCATTTATCACTTTAATTTTCAATAACCACAAACATACACAAAAATCATATTTACATTATAATAATATAAACTTTTCAGCCTTAAAATGTACATTCATTTATTTTTACTTGTGAAGATATTTAAGTTCATTAGTGTACCAAAATTAGACCCAGCGACCGATTATACTAACAAACAACTGTCGAACGTTTCAATAATGCCGAAGGGTTGCTAAAAAATCCATTTATCACTTTAATTTTCAATAACCACAAACATAAACAAAAATCATATTACATATTTCCGTTATCGTTACCGTTACAGTCTATTAAAGTCCATGCATTACGTATTGCATTTAAATCAAATTAAACTTCCTCGTTTTAAATAATATTATTAAGTAATTTATAAATTCTGCAATATGTCCAGGAAATTACCAACACTAATTTCATTATTGAGTAGACGTAATTTGATATACTGGATATATTTGTCACTTTTAATGTACATTTGCAATCGTTTTCTAAAATTCTTTAATACAACAGATGTGTTAGCGAAAAACTAGGCGTTTTTTGCAAGTATTCCAAAAATGTTACTTTTGGATGTTTGCCTTTAACTTCATTTTAAATTGTTTTATGCCAAGATTCCAATGAATCTGTAATCTTGTAAGGAATTCCTTCTATTTCAGCGTTGACCTTTCAAACAAGAAGTATGTATATAATGTCTACTAAGTATGTTGGGGCCAGTTTTTATCATGTTTCTTTAAATGACTGCACTGCCGAGGGAAAAAATCAGATTCCGATTATCCACCTCGTCTGGGGTGGATAGATGAACACGCGTTTCCAAGTATCCAGCCTAGGGTGTCTTTTTAGGTGGATAAACGGAATAACCCATACCGAACATTTTATTCTTCAACATTAGGACTGGAGATTTATGCGAATAAGTAGGCACCTAAAAAAATTGAGGCCATGTGAAATATATTTTTATATATATATATAAACGAGGATATTTAAACCAAATTAATTTTACGGATTTTATCCCGTTGAACATTTACCTTTTTTTGATTCCTGATGTTTTGACTTTTGAGTGCCAGGACTAGAATCCCGGGTAGAATCACAGGGAATGCGACAGTAAGGTTAATTTGACCATGTATATTATCCACGTTTGTATAAAAAAGATCGTAAAAAACTCAATTATTGCCTACTCTGAAACGAAAAGCTATTTATTTCTTATACGTTTCTTTATAAACATTAAACTTGCAATTGACACATTAGTTCAACTGATGGTAGATGGTGGTTTACTTTACTAGATGATAGGACCTTTTCTTCTAGGAGTCCATCTGGGTCGGTACTACGGTATAAAGGATATATTATATAGAGCCAATATAATTACAGGCTTTGAAGCATTCTATCTTATTCTTCGGAGGTGACAACGCATCTATAGCTTTCTTCGTTTGAAGTTGCTTGCAGGTGTCCATGGACTGCTGTAACCTAAATCCTTAATTAAGATGCAGATAAGTTGCCACCTCCTGCGGACTAAAATGGAATGCCTCAGGGTTTGAATGACGTTGGGTGAAAACATCTTCTAATTTACGATCGGTGGATGTGCAAACAGGTACCATAAACATATACGTAAACCTAAACCTACATTTACGTTAGTCAGTCGGAAATAAATTCTCGTCCGAAAAGGTTTATTGTCTTAGAGTAATTACAGTAGTAGTAATATATACTCTAAGTTTATTGTACTCTTTTTTTTCTCATTGGTAATCAAAATAGCTTTGTAGTTAAATGTATAAGCATGTTCTTTATTTATTAATCATTCCAGTTCCGTATCGTGTTGTTGGTTCAGGCCACACCTTAAGTTATTACAAATCAAACATTTGAGTAGAATATACTATATAATATTTGTTATTAAGTAATACATGAGTATTTTCTGATTATTTTGGTGAAACAATGTTACATCAGTTTCGTGCAGCTATCAGATCAGAGGGAAGGATGTTCCATTTAACAATGCTCGGTTGCGTGGGCCAAATGCATTGTAGGTAGGCGAACTGCACCGGTGCAATATCGTATTAGCAATGTTTGTAACTATTGTCCTCTTCGTTCCTATTTTAACACATTTACAGTATTAAACAAGTTTTCAATATTTAGACTATAGGTTGTTAATGAATATAAACATTTATAACGCATAAACTATGTGCATACATTAAAGAAAATCATTTAGTATGCAAAGATTTGGATTATTTTAAGCCTTATCCGCTTCCTAATGTATTTACTACAAAAGATAGTTGTGCAAAGTTTTCTTTTTAAGGATTGGTCAAACGCTAGACCGCATTTTATATCTGATAGTAATTACCGGTGAGATGATAACGTTAGCATAAGAGAAGTCTATTATTAATTGCCGTATGTGTACAAAATCATATACATCTGGGAAAACTCTGATGTGAGCTCAGAATCCCGATCCTTTACTGTTCGCACTAAAATGACATTGCAAATTGCTTTGTACGAGTTCGCAGAATCTCAACGACAAGATAATGGAATCTCTCGGTTAACTGAAGTTTGCACTTGTGTCGCAAGTGCGACCACAGGCGGACGAACAATTTGGGATATTCCGGAAAGATAGTGTGTGCAAAAATATACTAAATGGCACTTTTTCAGAAAACGCTGTACCGCTAGAACTTTCAACTATTCAGTGCGCTCTACCGTTGATCTTATTGTTGGCTAATGATATTTCATGTTGATAAAAGTACCTTTTAATGATGTCATTTTATGGTTTTGATTTGGACATAGTTAAGCAAGGATCTATCTCAAAATAGCAAATTTTGAAATATTGACATAAGAAGTTTGGATCGACAAACTGTAGCAGTAGTATGCTCTGGTTTGTTTAATTTTCATTTTCATTGATTGCAACTTTTGCTAAAATTGTTGTTGTTATGAATACGTTAACCTTCCTTTAAGATATGGACCCTAAAGATGTTTCTGGTCATATTTAAGAGGTATTTGACAAAAGCGTTGATTAGATCCTGTTTGAATATCTACGGCCAATAGTGACAGGTTATAAAACGGTTTTATGAATGAAGCCGAGGGATAAATAAAGAATTGAATGATAAAAACTGAGAAATAAATATGAATCTTATGCTGCGTCAGTCAAGTTAACCTTTTCAATTTCCTCGCAGCCATTGGAATCCACATTGAAATACTCCCCGGGGGAAGACATATTGACAATCCGTTAACGCTGACGACACCGACACCTTCGTATAATATCCCTTTACTTTATTGTTACATTTACTCGCATCAAAATTGTTTTACAAACTCATTAAGTTCTATGAAATTTAAATGCTGTATTTTCTTTTAATAAAGATACTTTAAGTTATTTAAAGTATGTATCAAAAAAATATCTACTTCGAAATCTAAATGAATTTGACGAGTAATTTATTAATTCGATAGTTGCCAAGAATTTGTTTACATACATTTTGTACTGGCCTAATCATGACAATGAGACGCCTACAGAACAGAGGTCGATGTCGCTTGAGTTTCTGATTAAACATAATAGCAAAATATTACAAATCTGTCGGTCATTGTGTTTATCAGAAATTTAGATAAGTCGAACATTTAATACTTAGGGTTTCTCCCAATTGTAAAAACCGTGGCAGCTCGGAGGAGAAGTGTTCGGCAAATTTCGGAGCTGAAATTGCTGCCGACGTCACCACTGAAATTGTTAATTGCAATTTGAAATGCTGATTTAGCATTTACTTAGCGGTGAAGAAAGACAAAAAATCTGACTGATATATAAAAAAACACCTTTTTGTGGGATATGGGAAGTTTGCCAATATGCACCGGCGAAATCTTTTCTTCTAAAATCCTTTCAGGAATGAGAGGAGGACTGTAAACCAGCTGTAGGACGTGTATAGACTGTTATTTCACTTTTTTATAGGTATCTCTGCTCTGGAATCAACACAATATTCGCGTAACCTTAAAAGGTTTTGGATTTTAATAAAGTTTACAATCTTCGTAATCGAAGGCCCTTTTCTTTCATAGATCTAATAATATATATGGATTGATAATAAAAAAGGTTTATAATATACAGGGTTAGTTTGCAGAGTAGCCAAGTTTTATAATTAAGTTTAATTATATAAAATAAGGCTTCTACTTTTATTTGAAATGATCCCAAATTGAATGTGATTTATGGGCAACAACTACGCGCGCTCCTCTGTGTGCGATTCAATTCATAACGTTTTTGCCGACCGATCTACCCTTACGAATCTGTGCGTGCATAGTAGTAAAATAGTATACGTTAGATATTTATAAATGATAATCAGTTAAAATAATCCATTACCACGCATTTTGAATTTAAAAGATATAAAGGACAGAATGTTTGAGATTTTTTAAGTTAATTTTTCTTCACCCTTTGCCTATATTACTTATTCTGAACCTTCTCTGCAAATTTGGCCGGTTATTGAAAAATAACCCTGTATATTCCTTGAAATTTGTAAAGTTTATTGAACAAAACCGCGGGCAAGGACACAGCGAAATTAAATTTGGAACACATTAAACTGTCTCCGCTATTAGATCGCCCACATTCCTCCCACCGCGGTGAGAAGCCTATCGGCGATAAACTCCGTGTGTTGCTATGATGGTAAAGGAAATGTTTGGGCGTCATTCTTGTTAGCGCACGTGGAGCGGTGGATAATAATGGAACCTACAAACTGGGAACTTATTCACGTAGTGGAATGCCAGTGTTATAACTTCTGACCGCAGTCCTTCGTGTGTAGCAATCATGTGTACTGAAGATTTTACAGAGAATTCGCCCAAATGTGGAGGCCAAGGAGGTGGTGTGACTGCTGCGCGATATGTGAAAGATATTCTTCTGGACCATGTCTTGCCTTATGAAGGCTTCATCGAGGACAGCTTCCTTTTAATGTATGACAATTCCCGGTATCATATAGCATGAATCACTCATCAGTTCATGGATGAAGTTGGAATTCGGACCATGGACTGGCCAGCACTAAGTCCTGATGTCAATCCCATTGAACATCTATGGGACTAGCTCAAACGAAGGATACGCTAGCTAAGCTAGAAATCCGGCGCCTACAAGCATTGAGACAACTACAAGAAAGGCTTCCTCAGGAACGGATTAAAAAACTTATCAGGTCGATGAGACACCGACTTTGAGGTGTTACCAAAGCTAGAGGAGGCAACACCAAGTATTGAGATAATAAATTTTGACTATTAAACATACATTTTCCGTTTTATTTTAATTTTGATCAGCCCAACGTTTACTTTAATTAACTTCACTTTTGTTGCGTTTCCATTCAAACCTAATTAATTAAAAAAGTACTGGGTAGATTTTTAAAATAATGGCATCATTTTGAAGCTTAAGGACTAAACTTTCAAAAAATAATATTTTGATTACATTATGCAAACTATTTTTAAAAAAAATACACTTTGTACATTTTGAAGGGATGAGTCGATTCAGTTCCTCACGAGTGTATATCAAACAAAAGGCAATTCTTTATACACATTTAACATGAACGTAACAAAGAGCACGGTCCGTGCGCTTCTATATCTATTACCCTGCATATTTTTTATATACAAATAACGGCTGAAAACTGATCTCGCTATATGTTACGAGGCGTCGCTCGCGTGCCCGCGAACAAAGGAATGCGGAGACCAAAGCTCCCATACAATTGGTCAACTCTACCAAGAAAGCGGCACCGTTATACGTTGTACAGAAAATTTTCGTGGATTCAGTCATTCGAACAGCGAAACGGTTTGTGCTGTTTTTTTTAAGCTATGAAAACAAGGAAACAGATGGGCGACGCAGGTAAACTTAAGGTTACCAGACTGTATGAAACTTAAGGATATTTTGTTTCGTAAAAACAAAGACAAAACAAACCAATTTTAATTTTTTTGTCATTGTAGTAAATTAAATTAAATATTACATTAAATAACCATTTTATTTAGGGTAAGGTCTTATGATATGGAATCAGTAAAATATACCTACTTGATAGCAGGTGTAATAAAATAAAAAATATAACGCACACATAAATACATGTGAATATGAGATTTAGCACCGAAGCGTTTCGAAGGTGAGACTGAAGAAGGTGGTCCATCCATCTTCCACTATTACATCTCAAAAAAGAGACTGGCTGCCAGTCGGATGTAGGCAGCGGGCTAGTTACCGTTTTCACATATAAATACGTTAGCGTTTGCCAGTCACACAATTTTTTAAATAATTTCTGTATTTAACACGATATCCCCGATGATGACCTTAATCAAAGCTATGGCATTGATAAATCCGCTTGTACAGTGTGCTAATAGCACAGGAACATCGCGGCGAGCTGTTCTCTCCTAACCTTAAAAATTAAGGATACAACAGGACATCTTGTCGTAGTAGCGGGACGTATACTGGCTGCTACTTTAATATTTTTAACACTATGACTGCCTCGTTAGTCTAGTGGTCATAAGCGGGTCTACTGATTATGTGATCTCGGATTCTATTCTCGGGTTGAGTAAAAATCAGTTATTGAATTTTCTGTCAAGAAATTCACAGTAGCAGCCCGGAGTCAGAAAGTTGGCAGTGTTTCACATCCGTGCCTCGGAAAACACGTAAAGCCGTTGGTCCTGCGCCAGTTCTCTCTACGGCTGTGTCGGATGCCGTCCCATTGGACTACGTGTTAGGGAATAGGGCGTTCACCTGTGCTAGCGCACGCACTTGTGACACTATAATCCTGTCCTGCGCAAATGGCTAGTCACAGAAATTAAGTATTTTGCATTCGCAGTTTTAGTTAGATTTTTTAAGAAAATAACATTTTCATAAAAACGTGAATTCAATTGTTTTTTGTGATATCACATGGTCGTGGCTCTATTTTAAAACAAAATACCATATTACCAATAAAATACAAATACAAATAAATAATGTTAAGCGTGCCTCAGACGCTCTTTCGATCATTGTGTCCTTAAGAAAATTAAATTATTTACTGCACCACCCGGCTCCGTTGTTATTATAAATACTTTCTGAGAATTAAAATTTTGAAAGTGATGAATTCTCAGAGGTTTACAATTTCAAAGTTTTTGTAGTCACGTCTTTGTACATTTGCCTCTGCATATTTTTGTCTTTTTATTTGTTATTGTAGTAAACTGTTTCAGAGTTTCCGTTATTGCTTATATAACAGTCAAAACATTTAGTTCTTCATATCTTATATTTATTTAGCTTATAATTGTAAAAGTTATGAACGGTTAAATTGACTCCGCCTGCTGGCATAAGCGTCTTACCTTTCTGCGGTCGGTCCGTATCAGTTTCAAAGAGTTCATTATACGTCAGTGGAAACATCTACAGTTACTTGAGATTATTACACTTATTCTACTGTTTTTCTTTTCCTCATTGTTCAATCAATCGTAATAGAATACTGAATTGTGTTATATATGAATATAATAACAATCAGTTTTTTTTTTTATTTTATAGAATAAGGGTGACAAACGAGCACACAGTCCACCTGATGGTAAGTGGTTGCTGTTGCCCATAGACATCTACATCTATCTTCGTTAGCGAATTTAAATGCAGATGCGTTGTCAGCCGTGAGGACTAAGATAGAATGCCTCTTTTCCAGTAAAAAGGGTCTCCGGTTCTCTACACTCACCATACGAAACACAGCAGCATTAAGCTGCTATTTTACGTTGGTATTCTGTGAGAGCGTGGTCCTTCCCCGGTCGAGCCGACCCATTCGTGCTACAACTATACTATTAATATAGCTGCAGCATGGTTCTACCACGTAAAAATAATTATATGATATAGTAAGAGAAAGCTCAAAGTCGCTCAGCAATTTATAGATAGGGTTATACTCGGAGTTTTTCTGTGTGATAGACTTCGTAATGGGGATGTCCGCAGTAGAACTAGAGTAACCGACATAGCCCAACGGATTACTAAGCTGAAGTGGTCGGCCCTATAGCTCGAAGAACCGACAACCGACGGGTAAGACAGGTTCTCGAGTGGCAACTTCGTAAGAGATGCACTGAGACGACTTTTTAAAAGATGCACGAAGTCATGCCGGTTATAGTCTTCATCGATGCAGGTTGCCCAGGCTTGTGCTTTGTAGCATTTCTTGAGAGAGGCCAATGCTCTGCAGTAGATTTATTATGAGTTGTAATGATAATAATGATGATGACTGATTTTATTATTGAATTCCATTTTTCGCAATCTATATCGAACGGTTTCACCTATGTGTTGTAGGTATATTGTCAGAATAAAAAATCGATTAATGAAGCGTACATTAAAAATATTTTAATTTGTACACCCTCTTTTTTTTTCTCGACCTAATGGCTGCAGCGTGACTACTACGTCACCACCATGTAATCCTTACACTACTTAGGCATTATCACGTGTCCAGTAAATCTTGGAATTAGTATAGAACTGGCTCCAGTATTTCTAGTTGAGATTAACATTAGTAAAAATAACGAGAATAATTTAAATTGAAAATTTTGAAACCTCCGAAAAGAAAAGAACCCTACCGCAGCTAACAAAACAGCTGATGACCTTGAAACGGCTGAACCGATTTTGATGAAACATGCTTAAGAACGAACCAAGAAAACCTGATTTTAAATTTAAAAAACTGCACCCAAATCGGTTCACCCGTTTAAGAGCTACGGTGCCACAGACAGACACATAGACAGACCACACACACATAGCGGTCAAACTTTTTGCGTCGGGGTTAAAAAGTAGGTCAACTTTCCTTTTCATCTGTGTTGGAAAAATTGCCTTTTATTTTTGTCAATCACCTCCTTTACTTATATTAAAACTTGGAATTTGATCCTTTAATTCATTTAAAGTAATTGGTTCAGCGTTCATTTTAAAATGTATTTGTTTTGAACCTTGATTAAAATTTACATAGTGAAATAATGAATACGTTAAGTCTGACGCACTTCGCGACGACAATATAAAAGTTTAAATAGAAGCATGAAATCTCCTAATTTTTGTCTGATGAATAAATATAAGATTGTCACTAGAATATAGTTTATCTTTCATGCGTTTGTATTACAAACATCTTTCGATTCAGAATACAATATCGTATAACTCTACTGAGTAAATCGTTGTTGCCACTGGGGCTTCTGATAAATCAATTGACCGTGCCCGCGGACGACCCGTTTACTTTGAACTTGTTGATGCACTTATTCTGGTAAACCGATGAAGTCACGCTAGCGTCGCGATGCAGACATTGGATTTATAAAGGAAAATCAATCCGCTTTTGAATATATTGACTTAAATATTTTTATATAAACATACATAACATAAACACTCACGCCTGTCACCCAGAGGGGTAGGCAGAGACTATGGACTTTTATATGGCACGATCCTGACACACCCCTCACGCCTCCTTCATGTTCATAGATAGAGACACCTACGCATACATGGTCGTCGGTTAGGGATACTCTGAATTTGGCCAATTTTCAACATATTGCCAATTTCGTCGATAAACTTCCCTCTAGGGCGTACCTTACCGACTCTGCCACTCAAAGTGAGTATTATATATAAATTTGCCCTGTCGCTTTTTCCTCATTCATTCTTTCGATGAGACATTAAGAGATATTTTTATGTCTCTTTATAGAATGCATTTTTAAAATAAGTTGATTGCTATGACTGAAGCCTGACAGCCTGGAAATTATTCTTAGAGGACCTCAAATATCATATATGGAGGAGGCCTTTAGTATCAAATACTAAAGGCCTCCCCCCATATATTTGCCAGAGTTGCCACGCTTGGAAGGCGTGTTGGCAGCAGCAGTGTTTAATTATTTTTATTATATTGAGCTGTTATAAAGAAAACCTGCTATCCATTTCCTGTTTCAGTTTACCTCTAACGCTTCTTACTACACCTATAGGATTATATGGGGTAATGGATTCTCCTACGCCGCCACTACACGTCAGGTATTTACAATATGTAATAAAAACTTTGTCGTATATCATACATAACAAATAAAATTACTAGGAATCCAAAATGACTAGGTTTACTTATCGTTTTATATTTTACACTATCGTCAAGTAAGTATACCGAAAAATATAAAGTAATTTCGTTTTAATCAAAACCCATTTTATGTAAACAGAGTTAGCTGCAGCATAACTTCGTAAGATTTGTGATTACAATTTTTATTTTATTAACCCCCGACGAAAACAGAGGGTGTTATAAGTTTGTAGTGTGTCTATGTATATGTGTCTCTATGTATGTGTGTATCTGTGTATATGTGTATCTGTGTCTGTCTGTGGCATCATAGCTCCTGAATGGATGAACCGATTTTGATTAGGTTTTTTTTCGTTTGAAAGGTGTCATAATCTAGAGTGTTTTTAGCTATGTTTCAAGAAAACTGTTCAGCCGTATGAAATTCATCAGCTCTTTTTGTTTCGGGGTTTTTTTTAAAGTTGTTTTTAATGTGTAATGCAGACTGTTTGACGCAATATTATGGTTTGTTAACTCAACCACACAATTGTAAAATAACTTTTATTAAATAAGCGATTTTCTGAAAATATAGATATGGCTTCGTATAAAGGTCGCACGTCGTTCTATTAGCAACAACCAACAACGACACGGAAACGTGACGCAAGCAACCCGGTGCCTCGTTACCCAACATCGGCAATGCGGCCTGGATCACGCTACTTTCATATAGCTAGCGGTTTAATTTAACCACCCCTTAAATGTATATCAATATAAAATATGACCTCTAAAACGGTAATTTAATAATGGCCCAAAGAAAACGTTTTTTACAATTTATTCTTTTCTTATTTGCTATCCCTAGGCAAAAAGCAATTTGCTATTGTAAAATAAATATCTGTTTTTGCGATGCAACATTAACGTAATAGAGCCACGCTGCAGCTATATTGTATGGCTGCGGCACTAATGGACATGCTCGACTGGAGTAGGACCACGCACTAACAGAATACTAGCGTGAAACAGTAGAATAATGCTGCTGTATTTCGTACGGGAACCAGAGACCTTTTCTTACTGGTAACGATGCATTCCATCTTAGTCCTCAGGGGTGACGACTAGGCTTGCCAACATTTGTGCACGGATTTGTGGGAAAATTGCAATCACAATGCGGGACGTGACAAAAAAGCGGGACAAAGCTTTAAAATTAAATAGCAAATGTTTTGCCAGAAATAACATTTTACTTTTATATTTAAACAGTTTTTATCCGATTTAAAAAGAGGTATGTTTTTAGCCAACTTCAAAAAAAGAGGAGGGGTTTACAATTCCACTGTGTTTTTTTGTATGTATGTTACGCGATATCTTATAATTATGAACAGATTTTAATGATTCTTTTTTTAATTAAACAAGTTATAAGTACTTCAGGGGTGGTCCCATATAAATCTGGAATTTCCACACCTAAGGGTGGTATGAAGATTTTAATGTAATTATTTAATCAACATTGATATTAGATTGTGAAATATCTTAATCCACTCAAAAGGGTCAATATATAGTTTTTAATAATAGTAAAATCCGACTTAAAAGAACTAAAAATTTTGTTTTACATTTTGAAGTCGGGTCTTTAATCATCTACTACACTGTCTTAGCACCAACTTCAGAATGTTAATTAATTATTTTCTTTTTAGCATCTATATTTTTCACAATAACTTATTTACAATGAAATTGTGATAAATAATTGTGATCGCAAAGTGTTTTACGAATCCATTACTTGATATTAGTTTAAATGTAATTTGGCAACGGTGGTGAGGGCGCTCGTGCGAGGAAGCGGCGATACGATAAGAACGGCCTTCGAGGCGGCTGAGTTGAAGCGTTGCGAATTGCAAAGGTGCGCTCGAGGTAAAGCGCCTCTCGTGATTGTTACCAAGTTAGCAACGTATGCTCTATGTGTTTATTATTATGTATTAGTTTTTCATATTACTATAGACGAATTCATAGAATAAACTATCAATTTAGAAAATTACATTCTCAATTTACATCTTTCATTGCAGCATGGTTTCGGTTTTTCGCTTTTGACTGCTTCGTTGCTCTAGTGGTTATTAAGCGGGACTACTGATCATGAGGTCCCTGGTTCGAATCCAAGTCGGGTCAGTTATTGGGGTTTCCTGTCAAGAAATTTTCAGTAGCAGCCCGGAGGCAGGAAGTTGGCGGTTTTTCACCCTGTCTGTTTGTAATGTTAAAATAAGTGCTTTTTACTAAATACATATGAAAGTATATACGGTACTAATAACAAAAAACAATTTTTAAAATTTTTGTCTGTCTGTCTGTCTGTTTGTTCCGGCTAATCTTCGAAACGGCTGGACCGATTTTGACGGGACTTTCACTGGCAGATAGCTGATGTTATAAGGAGTAACTTGGATACTTTTATTGTAGAAAAATAAAAATTTAAGAAAAATAAAGTTCCGCGCAAAAAAATTAAAACCCATGAAATCGTAGTAAATTCCACAGGGGGAAGTCGCGGGGAACAGCTAGTTTATGATAATGTTAGTAGTGGATTAAGGTCAAAATACCATTACTATAACAAATTTTTCACGATGACACGATGTTTACCGTTACCCGGGGAAAAAGGCAATGGAATTGTCTTAAGTTAGCAATAAAAACGCGTTTGATGTAATTTAATTTTAAAACAAATTAGAGGATGGTATATATTGTACTCAGCCTTGCATATTCCTTGCCGGCAATCAGAGCGGCGCGGGCGGCGCAACGTGCGGAACCGATGACGTCATGTTACCTTCACAGCCGCTGACCAGACGGTTCATAGCAATGCTCATCATAGACAATTTATATAATAGAATTGAAATGACACACGAACTTACAGTCCGCCTGATGGTAAGTGGCTACTGCAGCCATGCCCATTTAAAAAGCATTGGTTTAACGCCAACAGTTTTCTTTTAAACGGCAACAAAATACCCATCAATGTGCTCTTAAGTGGACAGGAGTTGAGACTTGCGGATTCCACTGTTTTCCTTGGTATTACTTTTGACGCAAAGCTCACTCTCCAATAGAGCTTTGCGTCCATAATAGCAAACAGACTTGGTTATGCAGCCTATGCTGTAAGAAAAATTAGAAGTCTCACTAATGTTGAAACAGCTAGATCAGTTAACTATTTTAGTTATTTTCATAGCGTGATGTGTTATGGAATCTTGCTATGGAGAAAAACGACTGACATTAGAACTATTATTTGTTTTGCAACAGAGGGCTATACTGGTTGTTACAAAACTACCCGTAAAGCCGAAAGGAGGTTAAATGGGGCCTTATAACGAGTCCATTCACAATATTTAAGAACCGTAGTAACGCTGTATAACATACCCCAAAAAAATAAAAAAATATTATTATTTTCACTGTTGTGCAAACCATATTTCAGTAAAATTAAAGAGTAAACTACGCAGAATGTACCTACATTTCTACCTAATTCGCGGAACGACAAAAAATTTAAAAGACTAAAGTTAACGAAACATCCTAAACGAACACTTACTTTTTCATAATAAACGTCAAATTTACAGAAACGGCTCAAACTGCTCTCCGCCTTGCTCAATACACAACCTCGCTCGTCGGGATATGGCTTGTGTGGCATTTCGCACCATCGTCGATGTTATTGATGCGAAAACCGATCTAACACGCTGTTCCATCTCGGCAACCGTTGGGCAATCGGAGAAATACACTCTGACCTTCACATAACCCCACAAAAGAAGTCCAAGGGTGTGAGGTCCGGAGAACGAGCAGGCCATAGCACTGGTCCCCCGCGGCCGATCCATCCTCGCGGAAAGCGAACGTTAAGATGTTCTCGTACGTTGCGAGCAAAATGTGCAGGAGCTCCATCATGCTGAAACACCATGTTTCTTTGGTTCTCAAAGTAATCCCAGTCAGCCACAGGGAAGTCGTCAATCGCCTCTTCGAATTCCGTTTGTAAAAACGTTAGATAGTTGCTATCGTTCAGACGTGATGGCATAATGACGGGACCGATGACATGCCCGTCATAAAGGCCAGCCCACACATTTCCTGCCGTGAAACATGTGGATTCACGCGAGCCCAAACGTGATCGTTATGCATATTTGAAAGTCCTGACCTCGTGAATGTTGCCTCGTCCGTCCAAAGAACATATTTTACGTAATTAGGGTTTTCCTCTAACTGCCTGAGGTACCACTCGCAGAAGTTCCTCCTGGGTGCAAAATCGGAGGGTATCAGCTCCTGTGTACGGCGATAGTGACTTATCACCATGATCTTCATGACGACAATCGTCACCTAAGGGTGACGATTGTCGTCATGAAGAATTCGCCAAACTGCAACATGATTTATACCGAATCTTGTACCGGCTCGCCTCGTACTTGTGGTCGGCTCTTCTTCAAAATGCTCTAACACTAATTCAGCCTGCCTGGCGACGACTGTGCTTAGACGTCCACTTCCAGTAGACCGATGAAAAGAGCCGGTGGAATGTAGTCGTCTTGACATGTTCAGAAAACACTGGTACGAAGGCAGCCGTCGCTGTTCAGTGGGGGGTCTATCATCGATAAATCGTTGCCGATACAGTTCGCGAGCACGATTTAAATTGCTATCTTCATGGCCTACGCATAACATCATATCGTAATATGCCGAGTTAGAAAGCATCGTTATTTTGTAAAAAATGTTGGAAAAAAAACTCGATACAGTTGTAGGATATCGATTAGAACATTTGAAATTGACAACATTTTTTTTTCCAACTTGACAATTTTTGAAGCCAGTAGTTGAGTATAATGACATCCTTGTATTGAGGTAGTAAACATTTATGAATGAAAAATAGAAAAACTATTAAAGTAGACAATTATTAGGTAAAATAGGTACGTAGGCCTTTCTGTTAAAATAATCTGGTTCCCTGACATGACAGCTTACCAGGGTTGACAAAATTTTTGGCTTTGATAATTAATTATATTTTTTACGGGGTATTTTGTAACACGGTGTATAAGTACAATTTATAACATAAATTGTAGAGTCCCTTAGCGAAAAGTTTTAAGAGATAAATATATTAACTTGCCTTGCAATATATTTATGAGAATGTAATGTATGTACGTAAAAACATACAGCTTTGATAAGAACAAAGATATTCTTAATTTAAATACTAGGAACAAACACGAATTTATAATGGCACTGGCAGTTACTATACTCCACAGAATTAGCAATATTTTTTTGGGAAAATGTATACACTTTATGTTTAACTTATAACAAAGTCGCAGGAAACGTTCAGCGTTTGTCATTCAACAAGTTTCAAAATTTCATTAAACAAATATTACATTATTCTATGATGAGACAAAAGAATCCCCAGGAATGAGGTGATCGCTTCCATGCTGGTTCTATTATAATTAATTTAAATAAATCTATACTTTTATTGTAAAATTAAATCCCGCTGGGTTTCCTGCTGTTTCTTCCCAGGATAGAAGTATTTTCCGAACCATTGACAAATAGATATAGGAAATATATTTATTTAACCAAAAAACATTACATAATTAAACAATACACTGGTTTCTGCACTAAGCTCTAGGCTTGTATCGCAGGAACCAAGAACATTGACTGAAACCGTTTACACCGATAAATACATAGGACTCCGATTAAGTTAAAATAATGCAATTTTTTTTGTATAAATTATTGCATGTGTGTGTGTAAAAGTCACTTCAAAGAACTAAAAGGAATATGTAATTTAATAAATACAATAACTTAATTTCTTCTTCGGCTTTCATTTTTCTATACACTATGTCTTAGCACCGACTTTAGTACCTCAGTGAAATAAATAAATAAATAATAAATAAATTGTTTATTGTTTCTCAATACATTGTCACGCATTACAGAAATTGAGGTAGCTCCAGTAAGTTATAAAATACTTGTGTTGGAACTACCTCGCTGCTTCCCTTAAAGCTACCACCTAATACAGTATTAAATATCGGTGATCTTTTTTTATTAAGTAAATAAAAAAGGTCACCAGTTCCCTACACTCACAATAGGAACGGCGGCGATTATGCTGTTGCTGCTATTTCACGCTGGTATTCTGAGAGCGTTGTGCTTTTCCGGTCGAGTCGATCCTTTCATTTTGTAACCATAATACAGTTGTAGCGTGGCTTTACTACGTATACAAATACATATAATATTACTTCGTTGTTTTACGTATATGATATCACTGTTGTTCATAAAAATTAAGTCTAATTTCATTACTAATTACATTACATTAATTTATCTGACTATTGATTTCACGAAAATTTACTCTACTTTCGGAATTTATTTTAAGTTCTTATCGTACATAAACTAAGAAAGTAAACGATAAACGTAATTATAATTATTTATAATCACTGCCGTGACTGTAATGTTGTTATCGTGCATTTCCGTGTACCTACTTTCAAACAATAGTAAATATTTCATTTATCTTTTGTGTTTACTTGTGTAGTTACAATTTAAATGAAACCATTTAAATGAACGGCCGATAAGGAAATTAAAAACAAAAGTTCCCTATCGTTGTTGTTGTCTACTATTCATAAATGTACGATAAGAGGAATAGAGAGACGGGTGTCGGTTCTGATATTGTGATAGAATTTTATTTAATATAGATAGACTGACGCAGTTATAATAATGACATACATTTAGACTATCAACGAAAATAGAAATTTGATTAGACGTGACGTTCGCGAAATATGCCACTAAAATGTTGTTATTATACGAGATAGGGTCTCTTCGTATGCCACAACTCTTTGTATGCCGAATATATATATATAAAACTTATTTTAATTAATGTTAGGTTTATATTAATGATAATATCCTCCAGACCTACTTTCGATCACAGCAGCCAGTCTCAACGGACTAGCCATCTGAGCAGGCTTTAGCTAAAGCCTGAGTATGTGCGCAAGCACTGGACTCTCGTCTATATTCTCGTTACTCCAGGTGCCCACATTCCTTTTTTTTTTTAATATTTTTATTTTATATATGACTTGTTGTCAACAGATTGGTAGATCGTCGGAGTCTCCGATCGACTTTGTGGTGATGGACACGGTGGCTGGAGACAAGAGCAGCGACACGAAGGTGCTTCAGAGCACGATATCGCGGTTCGCGTGCCGCATCATCGCGGACCGCAACGACGTGAACAATTGTCGCATCTATGCAGCAGGCTTCGACTCCTCGAGAAACATATTTCTCGGCGTAAGTTCAACTCGCATAACCCACGGGCTTGTTTCTAATTGATAGTAGAACTATAAATAGTAAATTGGTAGTACTTTATTATTAGTAGTATTTTTGAAGTTGAGTACAGTTTCGGCATCACTTGAAAAGTACGCAGCTCTCCGTCGTTCTTTGTTGCTCTGATGACCACACAAGGGCTGATTTAAAAAAATTATCAGTCAAATAAATTAGTACTTGTTTGTTATGTTGTATTATATTCTATGAATAAATTTTAACTGAGGATTGAAAAACAGATCCTAAAAATAATAAAAATAAGGGTAGGCACGCACAAGTGATTAGACGCGGTAGATTCACTGCCATTTATTAAAAGCATAAAGCTAGAATTCTATGCCTTCCTAAGTTCTTCATTCATTTTATTGAATATTTGAGAGCGTTTGCGATCGCACCATTAGTTTACAATGGAATGGAATAATTTTTATTCGATATAGATTATAAATAATTCTTATTGAGTCATTTTTTACTTTGACCACTGGTTCGGAAAACACCTCTGTCTTGGAAAGAACCAGCAAGAAACCCATCGGAAAATTTAATGATATTTTAATTCCATATTTCTCTTTTTTTATTCTAAACCTTTCTAAGCTTTATTATACTCGTAGGTTGTGCGTGAGTGAAATCGCCAGCTGGTTTAATTTTTTTTTACTGAAATGTATTATATATTTTATTAGGCCTTACACCTAGTAAAGCTGTCAAACAATAATTATTGTTATAATTGTGTGCCGGACGGGCGAAACTCGGGAGTAAATGTTATCGAAAGTACTTCGCGAGTCGCTCACGTCTTACACCTATAGGTTCCGGAGGATACTTCTACTGCCGTCTTTGTGGGTGCAGCTGGGGTACTGTGGACTGAGATTAAATCAAAATGCACGAAATAGAATACAAATGGCAAGGCAGTGGCCAGCGGTTCGACTGCTCAACTGTTCGGCGGAAATCTTCTGACTATTTTTTTGACCACGGTTGTTGAATACGGTTGTTCAACTACGGTTGTTCTATATCGGTTATTCACTATCGGTTGGTCACTACATTTTTCAGACGATTTCTTCAGTTGACTATTTCTTAAAATTTTTCGGTAGTAACTTACTACTACTAGTGCTATCTGCTTTTATTTTCACTGTTTATCTAGCTGCTATTATCAGCTACTATGTTGTGCAACTAACTATTACTATCACTTGTGTAACTGCTATTATCAGCTGCTATGTTGCTAGCTACTATTCACTATATTCTATATTCAGCTACTTCTTGATTCTGCTACTAGTCACTTCAGATACTACCATGTTACTGGGCCCCGAAGCCATAAGGTAGACTCAAGCGTTACTTTAAAGTGAGCCACTTGCCATTGTCCGTTTTGCCTCTTTATTGCATAACAGTTTATACAATTGTCTTAAATTACAATTTTTTCTATACACAATTACTTCTTACGCTAAAGTACTATACATTGTTAAATCGGTAATTTAGTTCTCTATTAGCATATCATAAAGGTTTCTTAATATATTAACAATGTAAAAGTTATTAACCAAAATATCCCAAATTTTCACAATATTTGGGTACATTAATTCTTTAATTTTACTATAAGTAGGAAATAAGTTTCATTACGCTAAATATTCTTTTATTTCCTTAATCTATAAACCTTAATCTAATTTAGTACCATGTTTACAATTCTGCTAGAGCATAAAAAATATTTTCATCATTTTCGGGACTAAATATTACGCAGTTAGTTAATAATTTCTAGAATGTTCCATAACGTGTCGCGTCTGATTGGTCGACTTTTTGTTTGTACAAATAAGAGTTATTTCCTTAGCTATTACCAAACGATGCTCTATACTATAATACTAAGGTTGTAAACATGTAAAATTATATTATTACACCTTTTACTTAGGTTTGTCACAAATACTTTTCTTAATTAGACTTTTAATATTGTTTCACTTTTCACTACGTTTTTAAACACTTCGCCGTCGCGAACAAATTGGGTAGTTGATACAATCCCTTATAAATTACAACAGAGTGAACGAGTGTGCGTAAACTTCAGGCAAGCGTCTCGCAACGCACGCACACATGCAGGGGTTTCACCTACAGTAGCAGACAGATAAAAAACGCGATATTTAATACTGCCTATTGTTTATTCTGTGGTATTACCAACGCTACCGGCGTTGGTAGTACCACAGAATAAACAATGCGTTATTTTCTCTGTCTGCTATTGTCGGTGAACTCCGCGCTTGTGTGTGCGTTTTGCGAAACGCTTGCATAATATGTACTTTGGTTTCGAACACATACAGAAAGACAGAGTGTTGTAGCTCCCCGAGTACTGGCTTACTGTGTAGAAAAGCGGTCATTCCATTCTGAGGCAAGGGCATAAAAGTATTAAATTTAAAATTAATAGCAGATTGAACAGGTATTCTCGTTCACTCTGCTATTAATTTAAATTTAAGTGTATGAAAACTAGGTACGTTTTTGTTTTAAGTAGCTGTGTTGTAATTACATTTTTATATTTTTTAATTGTACACAAGATGCATCATTTATTACAGCACATCAAATGTCCACTGTTGAACTTAGGCTTCCCTCATAGATTGCTTCATAAGAGAGATTTTGCCATTTTGACATGCTTGGTAGGCGGTTTGGCAAGCACAGGTTTTTTATTATTTTCAGTGGTTATCATGGAAGATGCTGTACCCATGCAGATTTCCTCTGTCGCCTTTTACGGCACCCACGGGATGATATGGAGTAGGGGATTCGCTTATGTTAAGGCTCAATTTACATTGAGGCGGAATGGAATGGAATGGAAGCGAATTTTTGTAACGAAATTGTACATAGTAAAATGAATTTTATTTTAATTGTGTAACGTGCAAACTAGACATGAGCCAAAGAAGAAGACGCGCGACTTCTTTTTTTCGTTACAAAAATTCGCTTGCATTCCATTCCGCCGCAATGTAAATTGAGCCTAAAAGTACCTACTAACTTACTGTTAAGAAAAAAAACTATTAATCTCTATAAAATTATGTAATTAATTACAGGAAAAGGCGACAAAATGGACGGAGAATCACGAAATTGACGGATTGACGACAAACGGCGTATTGATAATGCATCCACGTGGTGACTTTTGCGGCGGCAATGCCACCTGTGGCCCGTGGCGCGAAACCTCAGTCGGCGGCGCGGTCTTCTCTCTTAGGGAGAGTCGGTCAGCTCAACAAAAGGTAACAATAAATACGTTATCATGTACATCGCCAATCATCATCATCAGCAGAGCCGACCTTTACCATTAGCTATAACCATTATTGTGTATAGTTTTTCTAAATATTAAGACATGCCGGTTTCTTCACGATGTTTTCCTTCACCGCCGAGCACGTGGTTAATCAGCACTTAAAATTGCAATTTGCTTTGCAAGGGTTGCTCGCGTACTATGAAATTTGCAGCGAGCACTAAGCCCCTGAGCTACCACAGCTCTATTTTTTGTATGCCAATATATTATTATGGGTGGGATTGCGTGGCACGGTGGAATGTGGCAAATAATGCAGGTATGTTATAGTTGTATAACGAATAAGGCAGCTCGAAGAAGTTAGCAAATTTAATGCTGCTGTGTTTCGTATGGGGAATGTAGAGAACCGCAGAACCTTTTTATTGGTAACGAAGGCATTCTACTAGATGGAGTGACGACCTGGTAAGAAATGCAGGAAGTCGATGGATGCAGGTGGCTCAGGATTGTGCTTTGTGGCATTCCTTGGGGGAGGCCTATGTTCAGCAGTGGACTTATGAATGGATGTAATGATGATAATAATAATAATGATGATGATGATGATGATGATGATGATGATGATGAAGGTATTCTATACTAGGTGGTAGGACTCCTTTTCTACTTAGAAGTCCGTCTGGGTAGGCACCACCTCTTGTCTATTTTTGCCGTCAAACAGCAGTCCGTGCACTATTATATTGCGGTCTGAAGGATATAGAGAGCCAGTACAATTACAGGCTGTGAGGCGTTCTATCTTAGTCTTCAGAGGTGACCACGCATCTGTGGCCTTCTTTATGTTATCTGCACCTGCAGAGATAGATACCTATCTAAGGGCTGCGGTAGCCACTTGCCATTACATACATTTTAAGTTCATTTGTCACATTAGTATTATACAAAAAATCTATCTTAGTCCTTTTTGTTTCATTTATTCTAATGCGATTGCTTATAGATTTTTAACTTATATATTTCTTTTTAAATCACTTTCCTCAATACTAGAATTTTCTCCTCATCGTAGAAGCTAACATACTTAAATCGCCCATGGAAATTTCTTAATAACATACAACTATTTGATCCCTTACGTGATTCGGACCCGCAGCGTCGCAACTAAACGCTTAGCCACTGCGCTAACGAGCCTGTCCGTTTTTTTTATACTTATTTCACAGTAGCTAACGAAAGTGAAATCTTAATTTACAGGGTGTGCCATGCCAAGCTGAAACAAATGTGCTGAGAGATGGAACTATGATCGACTTATGTGGTGCAACCTTGCTATGGAGGAGCGCCGAAGGACTTAAAAATTCTCCTGTATGTCATTAAAAATACTAATTAAATCAAATTTACTTTATCAGGTGAACTGTGTGCTTATTTGTCATCTTTACTTGTACAAAAGTGTCCACCTTATGTAAGTGATTACAACAGCTTTTGGAGACCTGCAGACAAATTCAGAAAATACTCTAGTGTTGTAGACGTTTATTGCCGGTGGTGGTCATTTACCACCGATGACCCGTTAGTTATATAAGTCAGGGTGACAAGAGCACAGTCCTCCTGGCGGTATGTGATGGTTATGTCCCATAGACATATACGTCTATTCTTAAATGATGATTCTTAAAAAGGTCGTAATCAAGGTGCGTAGTTACCATTGTGGGCCAAAATGAAATGCCTCATTACCAATTAAAAGACTGGTCTTCGTCACTCAACGTGCGAGGCACAGCAACATTATGCTGCTATTTTAAACTAATTTTCTGTGCGAGCATTGTCTTATTTCGGTTAAGCCGTCAGCTGTGATGCATGCGTGAGAAATGATGGCTGGACTATATTAAGATTTTGCCGATATTTTTTTATCGTATCCCATACGTATGTCATCTCTGATTTATTTAAATTATTTTATATTATAAGGGTGACAAACGAGTACACAGTTCATTTGATTGTAAGTAAATCCTGTGAACTATAAACGCCAATATCTATCCTCGATTAAAAATTAAAGTGTAGATGCATTGTCACCCGTGAGGACTAAGATAGAATTTCTCGTTAGCAGTAAAAAGTGTTTTCTGTTTTTTACACTTACTATATATAAAACACAGCACCATAAAGCTGTTATTCTGTAAGAGCGTGGCCCATCCCCGGTCGAGCCGATCCGTTCGTGCTGCAACCATAATACCAGCGTGGCTTCGTTAAAAAGTCCACATGAATATTCAGTCGTATGACTTGATGTTATATTTATCATATCTGATTTATTGACACAATCGGGAGCGTGTCGATATTTTTCCGTCGTGTGCCAAATGTGTGTTATCCCTGACTTTCGTCTAAATCGAGGTTGTGTCGATATTTTTCTGTTGCGTGGCAAATGTTTGTTACCCCTGACTTTTGACTAAATCGAGTACGTGCCGATGTTTTCCCGTCGCGCGCTCTACGTTTGTTACCGCTTATTTGCTTGGTTGTGTGCAGACGAAGCGCACGCTGGAGGCGCTGGTGGACGAGCTGAACGCGGGGCGGCCGCAGTGCCCGGTGGGGCTCAACACGCTCGTCATTCCCCGCAAGCTGTCCGCCGCGCACCAGGACCTCAACCAGCCCTACGTCTACCTCAACTGCGGACACGTGCAAGGTACACGATATACACTAGTCACAAATATTAAGGGATATAAAAAAAAATCTAAATTTTTGGGTGATTTTCAACAAGCTGTAACTCCGAGGAAAATGATCGTACAGCAAAAAAAAAAAGCAACTAGTTCCAAGTGTATAGTTTTCAGATCTGGCCATGATTTTTTTTATCATGTTTGGTTCTGGAGTGATCCTAAGGAAACTACCGAAAAAAAATTTTTTCCTGAGATTAATAAAAATGTTACCTACGTATAAATACATATTTCATAGGCCCAATTGTAAATTTGATATTTCATTGAATTCTTTCATACTTAAAGATTTTTTTTAATTTCATTGTAGTCAAACAATTTACAAAGAAAATTTATATGAGAACTTGTTCGTCTATTCTCGCTATCCGCCGCTGGCGGACATTGCTATATCGGCCAATCTTCCCGTTGGACCCTACTGGTGGACACTTCGAAGAAATGAGTTACGTTTCGAGTTACTTTGTCCCTCAGTGGTGGCTATCGAAACCAAAAAAGTTCCGTTGTCCCCCACTACTAATTTTGTTTTCATGATTATTATATAAAAACGCCCCGCTCCCTCTTCATCCCCCCGGCCCGCTTCCTACTTCATCCCCCGCTCACAATGACGTCATCTCTGCCGGTTCGTCTAGTTATGTTATTGTATGTGTATGGTAATATTATTGCTATAACACTCACTCTCTTGCAGAACATTCATGAGTTCAAGTAACCTTTCTCTAACCGCGCTCCCTAAAAAAAAATGGCGCTTTGTACCGGGGCCACTTAAAATAATCACGGCGCCCGGCACTTGAGCCAACCTTTTTTTTTGTCACCTTTGTTTGTTTACGTTTAAGAAATTTGAGTTACAGTTCTTGAAAGCCGATAAGATTGTAGATGAATAGAAACAATAACAATGACATTGAGATGTTTATTTAGTTTTGTATAGCTCTTTGTTTCTAAGGGACCATGAAAAAGTGTATTTACTGCCAATAGATTTTAAGGTTTTATTTTATTTTTATGTTCTCATAATCTATATAATATGCTATTCCTAAAATGAACCGAAATTATGCATGTAATTATTATAATAATTCTACTTTTTCACTCGAAAATTTTGATTTGATTAAAATTTTGCTAAAAGTTCAACCATAAACAGTTTAGAAGCGCGTTTTTTTACCTCATTTTCAAAAAATTTTTGTAAATATATTACAGCGTCTTCCTTAATCTTTTATACAGTCATATAGATATAAAATTTAGAAATAATATTTTTATTTATGAATAATAAACGTGCAATAAACTATATATAAAAAGCTAAATATTTCAGAAGGTAGATCTTATTTTAAATCTTGACCGTTATAAATTGTTCGCGTAGAGGTGTTTTGTTTTCCTTTTATCAATTGAAACACAAAATTTACTGTTGTTGTAACTTAAATCATTCAAAAACATTATCTAGTAAAGATCATTAACATTTCTTACCAGTTTTTGAGAGAAAATCCAACAAAATCACAAACACAAAAGAAAACAATTACGCAACTAACAGCACCAACTACCCGAAAGTGACTGTCTATTAGAGTGGGCGATACAAATCGTATATAGATACAATATCTATATATCAGTACAATATCAATATCTATATATCGGACGACAAACTAACTATGTATTAGATATTACGATTTTACGATACCGTGTTGATATGAGTCATCGCAGAATATCTAATATCTACTCAAAATGAAACGTAAAATATCTAAATATATACATTGATTCGGATACCGAACAAACCAGAACAAACCTTGAGCGCGATAGAATATATAGCGAAACAGATATTACGACTACTTTACAACGAAAAGATGATACGCTAACGCCTAATATTATTAATATTAATCCTTATTTGTAGTAACATACGATTTATTACAGAACACATCATTTTCAATATCCAGTCTAAGTAGTATAATTTTATTATTATTTTGTTGTGTTGCAGTGTTTTCAAAATAAACGATTTTAGATCTTATTGCGTATTTAATAGAATGTTATTTTTGGTATGTAAATTAAAACTGAGAAAATTAAGAAGGAAAGTTTATATCCGATTCGGAAAACTATACCCGCTTTCTAGATATGGGATAATTTACTCTAAATTTACTTTGGCGTAGGGGTATAACCACTAACCATAACCACAAGTGTAGCATAAAATATAAAAGTTTAATTTTATAGCAAATAAATGTTGAAATCCTTATTTTTAAACATGTCGAGCCTAAATTTAAGTGTAATAAATTAAAATAATATATTCTTTAGAGTAAAGGAGTAGAAAATACTTTGTAATAGCGCCATCTACTAGATTCTATACGTAAAGTGATTTTATCGAACAAAAATTGATTAACTCTCAAGGTGGTACGTACAATATACGCTAGATGGCATAAACACGATACGATTCAATTTAATATTCTATTTCATTATCTCGCAGGATAAATCCTATGGATATAATATATGTTTGTCACTTTTTATATTATGAGATATTTTAAGAATACTTATATTACATAAATAATACAATATATCTATAAATCTATATATGGAAATTCGTTCATAAATCGCGTATCACCATGTGAAACTGAGTACTGACTTCTATTCAGAACGAAGATATCAACAAATATATAGATATTGAAATATATAGATACAATATCGGATTTTCATATCCAATACATAGGTACAATTTGATATAGGGTAAAAGTGATATTACCCATGCCTACTGTCTATTATTTTTTAATTTGTCTATGTAACCGAGTGGGTATAATACTTGGGAATACTCTATAATTCGTTCAGAATCGAATGAAATTAGTTTTTAATTGAAAATATACTGTATTTTTATATTAATTAAGACGAAAATAGCAGCACGTAATGTGGACATGAATTCATGTCCGCGGTACTCAACGGTCACGTAATTTTGGACATGAATTCATGTCCGCGGTACTCAACGGTCACGTAATTTTGGACATGAATTCATGTCCACGGTACCTTAGGGGGTAATATTCTTAGTCTTGTAATTAGTTTTAGTTTAGTATATTTACGAAATATTAGTCAATCCCGCGCTCGCGGGATTCAATAAAATAAATTTGATTTAGAAGTTCATGTCCATATTAATCTTTAATGCTAAAAAATGTAAACTTTAGGTAAATAAGCGCATGATTATCCGACCACTATTAATAACATAAACACTCACGCCTGTCACCCAGAGGGGTAGGCAGAGACTACGGACTTCCATTTGGCACGATCCTGACACCTCTCTCGACTCCTTTATATCCACATATCTACGCATACACGCTCGTCGGTTAACGGTACTCCTAATCTGCAAGCTTACTCTTGGAAACAATTCCGATCGATCGGGATTGAAATTATATCGTTTCGTACTCTTGAAAGCGACTCTAGCGCTAAATCAGTTTAATATTGTGTGGTGATTTTGTGAACTAATTGAGATTGGAATTGAAATTGTCCAATCCGATTGTAAGCAAAATCGGCACTCTTGACGCAGTTTTGACAGTTAGTTGACAGCTGCATATTGTGTTTGTATTGCGTTGGAATTGGAATTTAGGCAATAGCAAAACAGTAACGTTTTAGGAATTGTGTTCATAGTAATCGTTTTTTTTCTGCAATTATCTTATTCTCTGCTATAAAATAATGGCACGTTTAGCTCTTGCGTTTAATATTCTACGCCGTAATCGTGCATTACAATTAAAATAAATTGGCGTATTTCATGTAGCAGAAAATATGAATATAATGTTAAGTTACTTTAAATGTATGATTTTATAAGAATTGAAAATAAAATTATATAGGTAAAGTAATTTTAATAAGTTTATAAATAAAATTATGATACAAAGTTTAACCATTTATTTAATACAACAATATTTTAACAACCTATCATCATTAGTATCTATTCTTCAATATTTTATATATATATATTAATAAAATATAATTAATATTTAAATATCAGTGACAAAACTATATTTAAAATGAACTAAAATCAGTTTCTTTTACAATAGAAATTAAAAGAAAACAAATTAATTTAAAATAACATGAAAACATTGATTAAATTTAATGAGTCTTTTTTATTTCAAATTACAGTAATAATATTGTTGTTGTATTCTGTTTTGAAAATTAAAACAGAACTATTAATAACTGCTGATAACCCTCAATTGTCCTAGCTATTTGGTACATTGCATTTGCTTCTTACTTTCTTTCAGATGTTCCATATCTTGATAATTTCTTGTTCGTACAGTGTCGTTGCTTGGGTTGTGATTCTGAAATTAGAATAACAAATATTTTAAAACTGAAATAATATATTATAACTTAATGACAAAATTAAGATGGAATATTTGAATTGAAAGTTTTAAACCATCACAAACCATTTAAAAGGATTCAATTGTAAGTTGAGTCTCTAAAGTAACACTTGACCACTGTGCCTGCTATAAATCCCTTGTCTAATGTTGACAAAATGGGTGGGTTGTCAGAGGCCTATGCTGCTGTAAATTGCTATGCTAAACACACAATTTATTTAAGGCACATTTTTTATGTGCCCAATTAAAACAAAAATATTATTTACTCATACTATTCTTAAAAACATTAATATACTTACTTTAGCCCAACCATGACCATTATTATTTATTTTGTTCCTCTTAATGAGCTTAGAGATGGATGCTCACTCTCTGTTTCATAAGATTCTTAACTGTGCTTGAAAGTTGGATGCGGCATGCATGCTTGGGTGCAGCAAGCCGTGTTATTGCGGCAATTAACTATTTCAAGCTGCTTATAGTTATACCCAAATTGAAAGGTCTTTTAGTAATTCACACATACTAAAAAGCACTTCACCTTTAAGCTTTAAACAAAATCAAAAGTTGATCTTTGTTTACTTTGTTTCGTGATAACAATTTTTTTTCTGACATAACAAAAGGAACGAGGCAAAGGCACGCTCCATACAGCCATATAATTTTAAAACTCAAATATAGCGTTTTTATAAGAAATGTGTGAAAATATGTTATGTTTGACGAATTATACAATTTCTTAAATGTTTTAACTACTTAAATGCTCATTAATGAAAGTTACAAAGGGTTTATTATGGTTTCACCGGTTTAACGATAAATAAAACATGCCTTTTGCTAAGAGTAACGCAGCTAACTTCATGTGTTACGATAAAATTTTGGCCAATACAAGCGCAATTCAATTTCAATCCAATGTTAACAAAATTGTTTTCGAGAGTATGGTAATTTGTCAAGATTGTAATTACATTGGATTGAAATTGACATTGATCGGAATTGTTATCGGATTCAAGAGTAAGCTTGCTGGTCCATTTTCAATATAACGCCAATTTGGTCGATAAACCTTCGTCTAGGGCGTCCCTTCCCGACTCTGCCGTTCACTTCTGCAACATAAATTTTATTTGTCACTCTTTCTTCGTTCATTCTTTCTACAAGACCAAACCACCGAAGCATTCCTTTCTTAATCCTGGTCACAACGTCATCTTGCAAACCACACTTTTCTCTTATCACACAATTTCTCACACTGTCATTTAGATTTAGCTCTAGCATACTCCTTAATGACCGCATTTCTACAGCATTTATTCTACTCTCGTGCTTCTTCTGCCAGACCCAACTTTCACTACCATACATTAAAGTAGGGACTAACAGAGCATTATGAATTGCCTTTACTAATAACAATACTAATAACATTTTATTACTAATAACTGCTTGAAATCTATATATTTATATCTGAAGAGATAACTTTGTACTCCTTTATAAACACATTGCGCGCACGGAGGAGTTGAAAGAGATTTGGCGCAGTTAAAATTTATACGGGGTTAATATAGGTATATAATATGTGTAAAATATACAATAAATAACATAAAACGTTCAGTCAGTCAGTCAGTCAATTGTCAAACACATAATATAATAGTCTATGGTAAAATAGTAGCACAGAGTAGAGATTATCGCCAAAAAATTAAAAAAAAAGTGACAGATTGACTGAATAAGCTGTGATTTTTTGAGATTTCTAATGTTCCTTTTTATAAGTCTGTGAAGTGTATGTCAGTGTAAAAAAGTTGAATTTCGAGCAGTGGACGATCGTTAGTGATATCATCATCATTACAGCCCTTCACAAGTCCACTGCTAAACATAGGCCTCCCACACAGCACGACCCTGAGCCACCTGCATCTATCGACATCCTGCATGTCTTACCCGGTCGTCACTCCATCTAGTGGGGGGACGCCCTACACATCGCCTACCGTTATGAGGCTGCCACTCGAGAAACTTTCGTTCCCATCGGTTGTCGGTTTTTCGAGCTATATGGCGATAGTGAATAGAGAAATGTTTGCGGTGCGCAGGCGAGCACTCGTGGGGCGCGGACGGCAGCGAGGCGGGCGTGCGGCGCTGCCCCATGTGCCTGACGGCGGGCGCCGTGGTGCGCGTGTGCATGGGCATCGAGCCCGCCTTCTACGTGGACGCGGGCCCGCCCACCTACGCCTTCAACCCCTGCGGACACATGGCCTCCGAGCGCACCGTCAAGTGAGTACACACCACACACCACATACCACATACCGCACCAACATCAACATCATCATCATCAATTTGTACGCGGTGGTGCGCGTGCGCAGCGTAAAATAGCAGCGTAATGCTGCTGTGTTTCGTATGGTGAGTGTAGAGAACCAGAGACCCGTTTTACTGGATACGAGACTTCAAACAAAAACCCTGATAAGTGTGTTATCAGAATCAGTATTCAAATGTATTGAATTAACTTTAGTTGAGAAAACTCAAACATCAAAAAATGTAATTATATTTAAATAAAATTTCTTTGCATATTGTATGTGGTTTTATTATCTCTGCATTGGCCGGGGTCCGGGGAGTGAGAGTATTGTCAAAAATCCCGCTTTACCGATGCGCAATTAATTGAATTTATTATGGTCGTGTTTTCTGGAGTAATTATTATAGAAAAACGTATAGACGTTTAAATACTGATTCTGATAACATACTTAACGGGAACCACAGGGTTTTGTTACATGCCATATAATATATATTCTAGTATTTTTAGTTTATTTTTGCTGCACTACCTCCCATATTATGTTTATCTCTCCTTAGCCTAATGGTCGACTGGGAGATAATGCCTTAAGGCAGTAAGTCCGCCAAGTTAATATGTTTCATATAAAGTTTCATTATAATGCTACATTGGACATATGATGGACAGATACTGGGCGAGCGTGGACATCCCGCACGGCACCAACGGATTCCACGCGATCTGTCCGTTCTGCGCCGCGCCGCTGCAGGGCACCCCTGGGTACGTCCGCCTCATCTTCCAGGACAACCTTGACTGAATCTCAACAGTGCAGGTAACTATATATCTTGTTTTTACCACGTTAAATGTTACCCCCATACTAGAATTTTCTCCTTTATCGTGGGGGCGGTTACATACATAAATTTCATAAGGACAAACATTCAGACCCGGAACAATTATTTGTAGGCCATACAAATACTTGTTCCGTGCGGGATTCGAAACCGCGGCCCTCAGCGCCGCAGCTCATTGCTAAGCCACTGCGTCACCGAGCCGTCGAACAAACTTCTATTTATATTTAGGAATTATCTATACATATAAATAAAATTGAAGTGTATGTCTGTAATATCGACATAAGTGCCATAGATTGAGCTGAGGGGGGTTACAAGTCGCGGCACGTAAGTCTAGCGCTGAACGAAACGTGGAGGGGATAGCCGCGCATGGGTACTCTGGCGCACGTATCACGTATCAGTGCGGGGGACGGAATGCGACTGGAGAGCCAATCAGCGCGTGCGAACGTGGCGCACGCCCGCCCCGCGACCCGCTTACTACCCCTATGATACCATATTTTTGACTTATGCCCAATAACGGTCACCGCTAGACTTACGTGCCGCGACTTATATTTGCATGCTATTAAGACATGAATAAGCATTTTTAAGTCTGTCTGTCCAGGCTAATCTTTGGAATGGTTAAACCGATTGTAATGAAACTTTACGAACAGATAGAGAGCATTGCCAGGAGTGATCTAAGCTATATTTTAACTGAAAAACGTGGAGATTTTTTTAAGAAATTGAAGATTAATAAAATAAATGGTCTTTGATGATTAATCTTGCCGTGTACTGGCGGTTAAGAATATCCACTACCCCATATCTTCCCGTGGGTTTCGTAAGAGGCGACAGTGGGAAACTGAGACAGGAGATGGGCAGCAGCATCTTCCTGATGACAACAATACTACAATAAAAAACCTGCCGTTGCCAACCCGCTCGCCAAGCGGGGTAACTATGGCAAACATCCCCCCATGACGAAAGTTACAAAGAGACGGCCCCCGGCCCCGGCGGCCCCGCTATTCTTGGCTACGGTGGCGACCATGGTAACGGCGGGCCAGGGGGTGCTAAGAATCTCCGGTGGAGGTTCGTTTGCCACCTAAGACGACTCGACCTGGCAACATACTACGCACGCACCCTGAGGACTGACGAGAAGATCCTGGAGCTGGAAGAAGAGATAGACAAGTTGCGCTGGGATATTATAGGATTATCTGAGGCCCGAAGAGAGGGGGAGGACACGGTAATCCTCGAATCCGGCAACTTGTTCTATCATCGGGAGGACGACCATCTGTCCCAAGGAGGTGTCAGATTTATCGTCCACAAGTCTCTCGTTAACAACGTTGTAAAGATTGTAAGTGTGTCGACGAGGGTTGCGTACCTTATAATCAGAATCACCAAACGGTATTCGTTGAAGGTCATACACGATTACGCACCAACCTCGGCACATCCCGATGAGGAGGTGGAGGAAATGTATGAAGATATCTCTAAAGCCATGCATTTCTCTAAAACCCACTATACGGTGTTAATGGGAGACTTCAACGCAAAACTAGGCACAAGAGAGAACGGTGAGCTGAAGGTAGGAAAATTCGGAATAGGGCAACGGAACCCAAGTGGCCAGCAGCTGGCCGACTTCATGGAGAAAGAGGGACTCTTTATGATGAACTCTTTCTTCCAGAAGCGGCCCCACAAGAAGTGCACCTGGTCGAGCCCCGACGGTTCTACAAAAAAATGAGATTGACTTCATTATGACAACTAGACGCTAACTGTTCAGTGATGTCTCAGTGATCGCGAGGGTGAAAACTGGTAGCGATCACCGAATGGTTAGAGGCACACTGAACCTAAACGTTAAGTTGGAGCGGTCTCGTCTAATGAAGTCAACGCTCTGTCCCCCTCGTGCTCTAATCCAAAGTCCCGAAACCTTTCAGCTCGAGTTACAAAACCGTTTTCAGTGCCTAGAAGATTACAATGCAGTGGACGATATGAATGACAAGCTCGTGGCAACTGTCATGCGGCCGTAGCTAAGTTCTGCAAGACCCACCGCAGAAGAACACAAAAACTCTCCGATCACACTCTAAATCTCATGGCTGTTAGACGGAAAATGCTGCAGTCTTCAACAGATTTAACAGCATACAGGCAACTGAACAGACAGATCTCCAGATGCATGCGGCGGGACTTACGCAACTTCAATACAGCTCGTAGTGAAGAAGCGATCGAGCGGAACCAAAGTCTTTGCCAGAGATCTGTCTGCCAGAAAGAGCCAACTGTCAAAGCTGAAGACCGAGTGTGGCAGCATCGTTTCCGGGATACCTGAGATTTGAGTGAGATTGAGAGATTCTATGGGCAGCTGTACACGTCATCGTTGGAGCCACACGCAAGTGTGAGTAACGATCCAAGAGCGACTCTTATCCGACACTATTCCGATGATATCCTGGACGTCAGTCTGAGCGAGATCAGAATGGCTCTCCAGCACCTTAAAAGCGGCAAGGCCCCAGGTGAGGATGGAATTACAGCGGAGCTTCTGAAAGCGGGTGGAAAACCGGTACTTGAAGTCCTTCAGTAGCTCTATAATTCCGTCTTCTATGGTGGCACTACTCCGGAGGCGTGGAGCAGAAGTGCGGTGGTCTTGTTCTTCAAGAAAGGGGATAACGCTCTCTTGAAGAACTACAGACCGATTTCCCTTCTGAGCCGCGTCTACGTGCTGTTTTCGAGAGTCATTACGAATCGTCTCGCACGCAGACTTGACGACTTCCAGCCTCCCGAACAAGCCGGTTTCCGAAAAGGCTTTAGTACCATAGACCACATACACACCCTTCGGCAAATTGTGCAGAAGACTGAAGAGTACAATCTGCCATTTTGCCATAGCTAAGCGAATAAAATTTAATAAATAAATATCTGTCTGTCCGTCGAGTCTACGTGCGGTAAGATTTCTAAAAGAACTGGATCCGCCCGCGACTAGTCGTCGTCCCTGGTGACGAAAGGGCTGGTTATTTCCTTGCTCAAAAGTTAAAATAAATATAAGCCAGTTAGCGTGGAAATGGAAGCAACGTTCTTGGCACTATAACGCGAGGAACAGGGCTATATGATGCATTTTTTTATTATTGCTGTAAATATTGCTGTAAATGTTTTATGTACATCATTACGTTACAATTAATTTTTCATCTGTCTCATGTACATGTTACAATATAAAATTTTATCCACAGATTCGCGTGCAAAACTGTACGCAGAAAAGTGCATCGCGGTGAAAGTGTCTACAGAGTGATTCGTAGCGGCAAAATCAGCGATCACTTTTGATGTATGGACAATTGATTTAGCTTCTCGCTACTCGATAAGCGTGTGTAAAGTTACGTTCGTACGACACGTCGACAATTATATTCTTGAGCCTGCTAGTGCACTCACTAATGCATGCACCGAACACATTTGTATAGACGGAATCTCACTAGAAAGTGTGGCGTCTATCTGGGGTAGTAGTCGTACGTATATTAAATAAAGTTATATATATGTTACTTACTATTGATATAGTAGATTTTGTCGAACAAAATATCGTGACAAAATACTACATTGCTTATTATAAAAAAAACCCGTTGTGTTATATTTAAATCGCTTAATAGGATGTAATTGGTTGATTTTAAATGCACTATTATTAACTTCAGTATAAACAGACCTCTGTTCACACATATTATTTAAGGTCATTCAATTTTAAACTCTATAGTACATTATAAGAAGATCCAAATTGGTTTAGGTTAAATATAAGTTGTTAGTACCAATTTTAACTAAATTTAGAAATGCAATCAGAGTGAGTATAATATCGTACGACTACAGTCCAGACGTTTGCATAATGTGATACAATAGATGATATGTTTACTTTAAATTAATACATTGTTATTATATGTATCATTTTATTTTGATGATTGAAACTACACTTAATTTAACATTGGCAATGAGAACTTTCCTATCGAAAGTCCATTGTTAAACATTGAATGCCTCCTAAGGCAAGGTCCCCCTGTCATAATTGCCACGTTTAGCAGACAAGGTTGGCAGTCTGGCAAAATAATGGTTGTTATCAGGAAGATGCCTCTTACGACGTAGTGGATGATAAGAGGTAGTGTATATTCTTACCTCGCCACTACACAGCAAAATAATTATACTATTACCTGTTGAAAATCATATAATCTGTGGAATTTTAGTCATAAAATTATTTTATATGACCATACAGATATTGTAAACAGAATCCTTGTTCTATTGTACCATTTAGATTTCACAGTCATTAACGAACTGTCAACGCAACAAGTATATCAGTCTCTCTCTCTCTCTCTCGATGTGTAAAAATAAGGCTTTAAGTATTGTAATAATACACAGTACAAGCACATCGAAAATGAAACCTATATATTGTGGTTGTGATAAAAATTGGGTAGTTGAAAATATCCTTAGTAAATAAAAAATATTTCAATTGACATGAGTGTTTTTACCCTGTGTAACAGTAGTGGTTAGGGTTACCAAGTCTCGAAAGGACCAACCCGGGAGAATTTTATGGAATCGAGTATTTACTTTGCTTTCGAGCAGCATCTAATATTTGTCGGTTTTTCACCACAAAATCATAAAGGTCGTTACATGAAAAATCGAAGTTTGCTAGTACTTGTAACTCTGCTTTTACTAAAGAAATACTCATTCGGTTTCTTTCCTTGCTCCATGCTTGTTCCATCATGCTGAATACGCGCTCGCAAGAAGCATTAGAGACAGGAATGGAAAGAACAAATGTGACCATTTTTTTCCATTCAGGACAGGGATTTCTGTCTTTCGATTTCGTAAAGAAGTCAACCCAGTGTAAATCCACTCGATTTTGTTCAACGAGCTATGGATGAATCTCACGCAAAAGTCCAAACTCATCGTACAGTTTATCACTATCTAAGTCAATATTTAATAATTCCTGGTGTCTAGTAATGCCTGTCCATGTGATTGGTTCTTTTAGAGATAAAATGTTCATTGCTTGGTATTCCGGATCTTCATCGGACCAGACAAACACTGACGAATCGATAATGTCGACGTATAATTTTTAGAAAATCCGGAGAAATTATTCCACCCGGGAGGTCGGGAGATTAACCATTATTACCGGAGTCTCCCGCCTGGACAATCCGGGAGGGTTGGGAACCCTAGTAGTGGTACATTGTATTTGAACCTAGCATTAATCGCTTTACTTGTCCTATTCTTAATTTAAAAAAACAAACTAATACTGGATTAGTGTAGTTCCAGTCATTAAAAAGATGAAAGTTTGTAACTAGGTATGTTAAGAAAATTATTTTTTGTGGCATTATTTAAGCAAAAGGCTAGATTCGTGCGCAGGAACGACGGTAATCCCAAACGATTTCCTTATTGACGCATATTAAAATTATAATTTATGAGATGCAAATATTTATAAAATTGAGGGGACACTTTTGGTCCTTTCATTAATTGATGTTAGTGTATATTTTATAGAGTTTGGATAACGAACTATTTATTTGTTAAAGTGAGTATGTAAAAATAAAATGACCGGTGGAATATAAGACAAGAAAAATATTTCATAGCTTTGTATATTGCCATGTTTGTTTTGAATGATTTATCGTGACCGAGTGAATGATTTTAAATGTAAATGGAATAATAACTTAAAAGACAACGTAGGGTTGACTAAAATGTTAGCCACTTTGCTAGAGTACGCAGTTGCAAAGAAAATTGATGATTATCGATTATTTTCAGTTAAAGAGAGGAAAATCCTAGTGTTGTCAGTGTTCATATTTGAAATCAACTAAAATATTTCTCAGTTGTCTTAATATAAAAGACAGAGACAACAAGCAGCAAATATTAAAGAAAATCCGTTGACCTATCAAGCCATACAGTTGCAGGATAGAAAAAAATCACAAGAGTAATGAAGCAACACTTTTTTTAAACCTCAACTACTCTTGCTCAAATTACAGAAAAACATTATACAACATAAAATGTGTGATGTAGCAATGAATTCAATAATTATATCTAAATAAAATATATCAATATGAAACTATTTAATTAGCAATTTTAATAACAGACTGCGCAGTATTTTATTATTTGAAACAATTTCGTTATGACTTAGCTTTTCATATTAGAAAACAATAATCGAGACAATGTCAAGTGTGTGATGGGACATTTATTTTTTTACAATTATATTTAAGGACAGCCCGTTATGATGTAAGTCATTAATTGAATATGTGTAATCTACAAATAAGTAATAGTAGCATCTGCATCTATATTTTAATTGAATTGTAAGGTTTCATTTCTAAGGAGTTATAAGCTACTGTATCTATTAGCTATGGGCCGTTAGTTTTGTATTATTTAATTGCAAAAATATTATTCAAACCACTTACTACACATATATCGCATCACAGGATTATTTCACTAAACTCAGAATGAATATGATGAAGAATTTTTTCAATTGAAGAAGCAAGACAATTTTTCTAAACCTTTCCATTAACTCGACAGCTCTCTGTTATTATTCGTGCACTTTTAAATGACTCACGCATACTACATTGTGCGTATCCAAACTGTTATAAGTTGAACGTATTAAATATATGAGTAAAATGTAAATATTTTCAAGCTCTTGTTAATTAATTTATGTTGTAACGTGTGGAATGCTTCCTAGTTGTAAGTGAGCCTTTTAGTGGTAGTGTAAGCCGACTAGGATATAATGTGTTTCAGATTGTTGGCTTCGAATATAAAATTATATAATTGATACAGAGTCAATATGTTTGTATATTTTTTGTGCATCTGCCTGTGAATGAAATGTTTGCGATGATATTGTCACTTACATAGTTAACGCGGAAAGACTGTGGTTGGTTCGCAACAAGTGTTTATGGCGAAAGAGCTAGAGGCAATAACTTTGTTATATTTACAATTCAAACATTGAATTTTTCGCCTTTTAAACAGGGAATACAATTGCGTATCTTTGAAAAAATTACTGATGGGAGGTTTTTTTTCCACCATAGTTAGGACATGTGATTGTGATCAATAGCAAGATGTCATTGAAAGGTTATTAATAGGTTCTAAACGAAGATTGTCACTCGACGTGATACAATATGCCATTCATATATTAGTAAATAATTGTAGTAATCGAAGAATTTCAACTGACCGATTTTTCTTTTTAAAAGTAGTGCTCAGTTTGAGAAACGTATGTTGTTATAGGGATAAAAATTGCTAGTAGATAAATTGTTTTTCACATTGGACAGAGGTAGCTCTATAGTTGCAGTTTGATAATAATTTAAAACATTCGACAGCGCTTTACTACTTAATCAATATAATAAATTGATAATCGTAAACGCACCCCACAAACGGGGAGTTGTAAAAATTATGTAAGTTACATCTAGAGGTAGCGACGTTAGCTTACAAAATTGAGAGATTTAGTTTTTGTACAATTCGAAACCACTAGTTAGTGATTACACATTATTGCCTTTTTAACGTCAGACTTAAGGATATATAATGCATCTGTTATTCTAGGAGAGTTCATAATGATTACTGCGAGGAGTTAATTGCAATATTATTTTAAAATTTATACAGAAATTTAAAGAAGATACTTCAATCAAATGATTATTTACTTACTTATCTTCACGCACAATCCCTGACGGGGTAGCCAGAGAGAACAGATCGCCAAGTGTCACGATCCTTACATATCTCTTTCGCTTCTTTCAGATTCATAATCTTCTTCATACATGCACGTCTAGGTATCCGAGTACTTGACCCTCCCCTCTTCGAGCAGTTTGCTCACATGGTCTTCGAAAGTTAGTCTCGGTCTACCTCGACACCTTTTAATATTAACTTTCGCGCTATATATTTTCTTCACCATTCGGTCTTCACTCATTCGCTCAACGTGCCCAAACCATCGAAGCACGCCTTATCAATTTTGTGATAAGGTCATCTTTCAAACCTGCCATATTGCGAATCTCTTCGTTTCGCTTTCGGTCAGCCATGGTAACGCCGCACATTTTACGAAGAGATCGCATCTCCACTGCATTCAACTTGCTTTTATGCTTCTTCTGGCATACCCAGGTTTCGCTGCCATATAACAAAGTTGGTACCAACACTGCGTTATGTATTGCAAGGCGTGCGCTCTTCACTACGCCCTGCCTTTTGACTAAAGCAGTCAAGGCACCATTGACTTTGTTCCCGGCAGCGACACGCCTGTCCACATCTAAATCACATCTTCCATCCCGGCTAAAAGCACTCCAAGTATACAATTTCATTTACCTGTTCTAGACATTCTTGATTTACCCATATTTCACACTTCGTTCTCTCTTCGTCCCTTTCAAATACCAGAACCTTAGTTTTATTGGCAAATGATTATTTAAATGAGATAAATTATAGAAAGGATAAGTAGAAAGTTGACGCTATTTCCTTATATTTTTATCATAACATATTGTGGCTGAAATTGATTTTTGTAATAGCCCCATATAGCTTTTAATGAAATGAAAAAAAAATTGTCTGTATTCACATTCAGCTTCAATATCTGTGTTGTAAAGATTTATGTTGCATTAATACGTGTTTTGATATACTTAGCTTTATTTTCATTAGGGTGAGACTATAAGGTTCGGAATAAATTAAACGCACTGTATTTCATTCTAGCGTAATATCACAATGATACATTTAACTTTTCCACTTTGCTGGACGTTTAACCAGCTGATATTTGATTGAGAATTGGAATATTTTTGGAAAATATATAAATCACGCAAATTTATACGCTATAATATAATCAGTTTGCCTAAAACATGTTTAAAACTGGTTCCATATTAATTAATATTTAATTGAAATATCGTGTGTTTAATTTATATCCTGGGTTTAAAGAGTATGGCGCAATGGAAGTCGAGTTAAGAGAAGTATTACACTTCCGGAAGACTTCGGCGCGTTGTAACAACTTGTTCTAACATTAGTCTAAATAAGAACTGAATGCTAGCCTTAATTTTATTTATAATAAATGCTAGGGTAATAAAACCGCTCTTTTGAGTTAGAAATTTGATATGTTGTTTTATTTCATAATCTATTTACAAAAATATACAGTTCCCGAAAATGCGTATGAAAAAAGATTTTCAGTAAATCCAGAAGCACCTACGTAATCAATCACATACAATCCATGCACCTAATGGAATAGACAGTAATGGAACAGAATCTATTTTACAATTAATTTATTGATTGATTAATAGTTTTACAAAATCATAACTATTTATTTGACACTTGTTCGCTGCTTCTGCTAGACGCACGTTTGCGAACTCTGTTGTCAGGAGCTTTCTTTCAATTTACCATTTTCGTTGACCTTCGTAATACGTTCCATCACTTCATGGTTGTATGTCGAATGTAACATGAGGCCCAACACGCCCGCTCTGAAAAAGGGAACACTTATTAAAGATCATTATTGAAAATATATTAGAAGTGACCGCAAACCGTGTAGTGTTTTTTTTAAAGAATAAGTATGGCAAACGAGCACACAGTCCACCTGATGGTAAGTGGATGCTGTGGCCCATAGTGATCTACATTTATTCTCGAATCAAAATGCAGATGAGTTGTCACTCCTGAGGACTAAGATGGAATGCCTCGTTTCCAGTAAAAAGGGTCTCCGGTTCTCTAAACTCACCATACGAAACACAACAACATTGAGCTGGTATTTTACGCTGGTATTCTGTGAGAGCCCCGATCGAGGCGACCCATTGCTACAACCATAATATTGCTGCAGCGTAAACGGTGGTGTAAGAATATCTATTAACTCATAACGTCCCGTGGGTGTCGTAAAGGACTGTCAAGCGTGGCAACAATGACAAATATGCCCCCTATTAGGCAATCTATGGAGAGGCCTATGTTCAGCTCCAAACTTTAATAGACTGTAATTAAAGAATGAATGAATATATGAAATGGTATAACGTTATCTATTTGAGACGTGATCTTTTTGGCCTTTCATATAGTCGCCTCTTATGACTACTACTGGACAAAATGAGGTACTGGATTCTCTTATTCATATACAGGCTGACTTTTTTGCCGTGATAAAAATGTAAGGTTTATTAAGGAACGAAATAGAAGTCTCTTACGTTAGTCATCTGCTATGTGTGATGGCCTTAAATTCGGTAAATCAGTTTTATTTTATAAAAAGACTTAAACAGGAAAATAGCGCGATATTTACTACTGCCGATATGAACACCACGTTATTTATTTTCTCTGGTTGCTAATGTAGGTGAACCACTCTCTTTTGTGTAAAAATTTCGGACTCTCGTCTGCTCTGACACTATTCGATTTAAATCAGCATTAGAATACCCGATGATTTTTAGATTTTCACATGAAGTATTTCTATAAAATCAAGCAAGGCCTTGTGTACCCACCATTTTGTATTACTTTTTCATTTTTCTTAATTACATTAAACACCAAAACTATCAATTATAAAGTACTTAAACTCTACTAATTTAAACTTAAGATTGCGGCAAAATTTACGTCACTGCTGTTGTTTATGAAACGAAGTGACGTGCACGTGATTTTTTTTAATTTTAAGGTTTTAATTAAAAACAGCTCCCAGAAGTATGACTTCAAATGCCTTGTTCTTTTTTGCCTTTTTTGGCCGACTTCCAAAACGAAGGAGGTTTTAATTAGAATGTATGTCTCATTTGCTTTTTTGTATGTATGTTACGCGATATCTTCTTCAATAGTTCACAATGACTAATTTTAATGTTTTTTTTTTATGGTGGTCCCATACAAATTTAGAGATAATATTCCACTCCTGAGGGTGTCAAAGTTATAAATGAGTATATCCGCAGTAAAAGCAGAGTAACCGAGATAACTCAACGGATTAGTAAGCTGAAGTGGCAATGGGCCGGTCATATAGCTCGAAGAACCGACAACCGATGGGGAAGAAAGGTTCTCGAGTGGCAGCCTCGTACCGGTAGACGAAGTGTAGGGCGAACCTCCACTTGATGGGGTAACGACCTGTTAAGACATGCAGGCAGTCGATGGATGCAGGTGGCTCAGGACCCTGCTTTGTGGCATTCCTTGGGGGAGGCCTATGTTCAGCAGCGGATTTGTGAAGAGCTGTAATCATGAATGATGATGATGAAGGGTGTCAAATAGGGGAGAATTTTTTAATGTAACTATTTAGACGACGTTTGAGCTCGTGATATGTAAAAGTCACTTCATAGAACTAAAAGGAATAATTTAATAAATACAATAACTTAATTAATACATACAAACATACATACTGAAATCGGGGCTTTCATTTTTCTATACACTATGTCTTAGCACCGACTTTAGTACCTCAGTGAAATAAATAAATAATAATAAATAAATTGTTTATTGTTTCTCAATACATTGTCATGCATTACAGAAATTGAGGTAGCTCCAGTAAGTTGTAAAATACTTGTGTTGGAACTACCTCGCTGCTTCCCTTAAAGCTACCACCTAATACAGTATTGAGACCAATCCATACAAAAAAAACAAAAATAAAATTCAAAAGTGAAAAAGAGAAAGTGGACAGCTAAAAAGTGCGCGCGCGCGTAAGTGTGTGTATGTGAAGTGTGTGTGTGTGCGTGCGCGTTTTACTTAGCTAGTACTGATTAAGATAAGTTCAGTTTCCTCGTATGTAAGAGCTTTTAGCCACTCTATTAAGGCTTTTTTACAGGTAAGGAGCAACATAGGATATATATTTAATTTAAAATTCAATTTATTATATATTTATATATATATATATTGTGTGGTATACTGACGTCTGACAAAAACAGTATGGACCCTAGGGGAGTGTGCCACAATATCTTCATCAGGTTAGCTGGAGTGTATGAGAGTGTCTTATGCAGGTGCACGGTTATGTTTAAGAGATATAGTTTTCTGACCGTGAGTAAATCACTAAACCTGTAAAGTTCTACTGTAGGGTACCTGTAGGACTTAAAATACATTACTTTTAGGAGCGACTCTGGGCTCTTTATAAATCTAAAAATTTGGTTTTTGTGGCACCTCCCCATACCGGTATACAATACGTTATGACAGATTGTGCCAGAGCAATGTATACCTTTCTTAATAGTTGATCTGGCATAAAATGACGCAGATTTTTGAAAATCCAAATGAGTTTCCTGACTCTAGTCAAAATTATTTCAATGTGGGAGTGCCACGACTATCTGTGGTTCACTGTTACTCCAAGATAATTATTTATGAAATTATTTTATTCTTTCTATTTCTTTAAAATCTGTTTTTACTTTTTTTATTAAGTTTTTTTTTAATATACCTGGACGCCATTGCCAGTCTGATATTTCTCTCCTGTTCAACAAGCTCATCTAGCCTCAGCCATTGCCTGACCCGTTCCATATCGATCTCCGCTCTCCGTAGTTTCTCCCATTGGTAATGCTTTAAGCATGACTTCTTCGGAGCCCTACAGAACTCTCCCGTGGGTTCGAAAACATCACGAACTAATGGACATCCACATACATCTGTGTCACTCACTTTAGGGTCTTTGAAATGTTCTGGACACATTACCTGAAATATTTAATTATAATTTTTATTTATTTTTATAAATTTAAAGTGATAAACAAACTTACAGTGCACCTGACGGTAAGTGGCTACTGCACCACCTGTAAGCCTTCAAGCCAACTTCACACAAAAAAGGCTATGGATGTGTAGTCACCTCTGAGTACTAAGTTAGAATACCTCACAGCCTGTAATTCTTACTGGCTCTCTACACGCTGTAGACTTGAACACAGGAGCGCAATCACTGCTATTTAGCGGCGGAAAGGGTGGTAATGCCCAGAGTCCTGAAAAGGAGTCCTTTTACCTAGTATTATTTATAACATAAACATTAATGGAACCTATACTTGTTATTTTATAAATAAAATTTTGGAAAATAAATAAAGATAGGAGTTTAACAAAAGTATATTTTCACACACCCGCAATCTCTTACAGTATGTCCCGTTAACGGGATTGTAGTAGTCGCAGAACATGCTTTGTCCGTCGATACGCGTGCGATGTCGACTGCCGAAGGAAGCCTGCGCTTCGTACTTGATGAAGCACTTCTCCATGTGCTTGACTGCGGTCCGCGAGTGGATTTCATGGCCGCATGTTATGCAGTACATCGACGTTTCGTCGTCCGCTTCCTAAAACATATAAAAAAATTGTTCTTTACGATTTTATTATCTAATTAGCACATTCCGCTTTTGTTGACATAACCCACGATTGTAAAAAGGATGTTTCTACCATGATTGATTTTACTGATCTATATTAGATACAAATAAGCTGAATCTAACATCTACTCTATAGAACATGGACAAAGAAAGAGATATTTTTTGTTATTAGGTAGAAAACACAATAACAACAAAATCATGGAAAAAAAAACATTAAAAAATTTCAACACAGTCAACCTGTTAGTAAGTATATGCTGAGGCCCATAGACATCTAAATCTATTCTCGATTAAGAATCAAGATGCAGATGCATTGTCACCCATGAGGATTAAGATGGAATGCCCCGTTTTTAGTAAAAAAGGTCTCCAGTACACTACGCTCACCGTATGAAACAGCAGCATTAAGCTGCTATTTTACGGTGGTATTCTGTGAGAAAAAGTTACTTGTAAATAATAATAAAATAAAGTTTCATTTGAAAGATTTTATAGGAAACTAGAGGGAGGAAGTGCCGCACATTTTGTTTTGTCCGGTAGGTAGCGCGATGAGTTTCACTCCGAACTAACTAGAGACTTTCTTCGGTGTAAATATAAAATTTATTGATACTCTGGCGTTACCTGTCGGGTCCCGATTTTGTGATTTTTTTTATTGGCACTAAACGAATATAAACACTACATTGTGATATGCGTAAATTTGGTTTATTAAATAGACTTTGTTAATGACTTGATTTCACCGCCACCTATCAGATCCTAGCATAGCCAAAAGTCAAGTTGTTCATAAGGAACACAATCTGTAACAGATTACCTTTACATATAAATAAAATTGAAGTGTCTGTCTGTAATATCGAAATAAATGCCTTTTCTTGAGCTGAGGGGAACCAACTGTAATAAAACTTGACGAAAATATAGAAAACAATGCCAGGAATGATCTACATGAAATTGAAAAATTGATAAAATAAATGATTTTTGATGATTATCTTAAATCTAAATGCATTAGTAGATCTTACCCAGGCGAAGTCGCGGCGAGTCAGCAGAATTATATCTTTATATTATATAAAATTATAAATGGCTGGACTGATTTTGATGAAATTTTGTGTGTCTGATTAAGTTGATTTGAGAATGGTTTAGATTCACAATTGAACTCAGTAAGTGGCTGTTGTCGATATCCAGCAATCACCCATGCGAGACCGGGGCGGATCGTTAGTATTATATAAAGATAAAAAAAATATTATAAAAATATTTTTTTTTAAATAAAGTGCGGGCAAACGAGCATGCGGCTCACCTTATGGAAAGTGTCGACCGCCGCCCACGAACAATTGCAACATCAGGTGAAATGCAGACGCGTTGCCGGCTTTTAAGCATATATGACAAGTAACATTTTTTTATAGAATAAGGGTGACAAACTAGCATTCAGTCCAACTGATGGTGAGTGGATGCTGTGGCCCATATATGTACATCTACATTAATCTTCGATAAGAACCAACATGCAGATACCTTGTCACCCCTGAGCACTGAGATGGATTGGCCTCATTTACAGTTAAAATGGGTCTCCGGTTCTCTACACTCACCATACGAAACACAGCAGCGTTAAGCTGGTATTTAGGCTGGTATACCTTTTCATCGGTGTGCAGGATGGTGGCGGTGTGGGCGCGCGCGACGAGCGCGTCGAGGTCCGCGTGCTGGCGGTCGAGCTGGCGCAGCGCGGCCTGCGCGCGGGCCAGCGCGCCGCGCACGCCCTCCAGCGCCTTGCGGTTGTGCTGCTCCGCCACGCACGCCGACAGCGACCACTCCTGGATCCGCTGCGGTAGAACCTGCAACAAAACACTCCAAACTTTTAGTTATTCACTAGCTGTGCCCCGCGGTTTCACCTGCGTCTGAGCCGCGCGACATGACAACTCGCTTATAGAGGCGTTCACTGTTTCTTTCGACTCATCGGTCGACTAGGGTTATGCCTCATTCGCGCGCCGAGCCGAGTGTTGCATTATTTCAATTTTTAATTATCTCTTAAACTATGCTATAAAGAACAAAGTTTATCTTCATAAAATTGTCATGATAATGAAGTAACTTTCGTTCGTAAGGATTAATATGCCATGCCTAATAATAATGCTCATCACTTTTTGATTTTCAATAATTTTTGTCACAAAATACCTCATTGTGTGACTTGTGTATAAAAAATAGGCATATGGTATTGCGGACTTTTTTTAGATGGAGAAAAGATCAATATTTTTGTAAAACATGTAGTTACGTATCACCCACTATTACGCGGATAAAGCAATTCGGGAGCACTATTTCTTCCAACTTGCTTAAAAAAATCAATATTTAAGGCTAGCTGAGAGATGTAACCTAAAGCTAGGCAGCCTATACTTCATGAATCTGGCTATCATATATATATTTTTTTAAATCCTAGTAGTTCTAGAGTCTAGAGATTAGCGTATTTTAACAAACAGAAATACTTTTCGATTTATTATATTAGTATATATTTATTTATACTTTATTGTACACCTTTGAAGTGTCTCTTTGTAATATCAACAGCTTTTTATAAATACATATAAAAGTATATATGGTAATTAGAACAAAAAAAAATTTAAATTTTTGTCTGTCTGTCAGTATGTTTGTTTCCGCTAATCTCTGAAATGACTGCACCGATTTTGACGGGACTTTCACAGGCAGATAGCTGATGTTATAAGGAGTAACTTAGGCTACTTTTATTTTATAAAAATAATTAAAGTTCCGCGCAAAAAAATTAAAACCCATGAAATCCAATCGTAATAAATTCTACGCGGACGACATCTTACAAGTTATTCCGACATCATCGGAATAACTAGTATACAATAAAAACAAAATAAAAATCATCATTAAGTACGTAATATATACATTTTACTATAATAAAAATAATAACTATAATAACTTCTCATCTCGGAATGAGTTCACTGGCAGACCGACGAAAACTTTTAGACCTAATGACGCTACATAAACTTCTACATGGTAAGTTATTTTCACCCAGTTTATTGCAGCAAGTGTGCCTTAAAATCCCCTATCATATTCCTAGACACCCAATTACCAATTTATTAAATATTCCCTTCAGTAGAACAAATCTTGGTAAGTTTTCACCGTTAAACAGATGTATGCGAACTTATAACAGCTTAAACAATCATGACATCGACATCTTTAGCGACCCCGAACGTGTATTCAAAAGAAAATGTAAAGACTTACTATTACCTACCTTGCCCGATTAATTATTCTAAACTATTATTTATTGCAATTTTTTTTTTTACTGGATGTGGTGCTTTTGCTCAATTAGTTTGATTTGTGTTTGTTTAGAGTTTATATGTATGTTGTTTAGTTTTTTTTCATATAATGATGTATACACCTGTAAAGACATAGGTATCCTTTGTCTAAAAAATTGTATTTCGTTCGTAACAATGCATATTGATATTGTCGATGGTGTATCTATCTAAATAAATAAAATAAATAAATAACGATATATGGAAATGTATGAATGTAAAAGAGACGAGAGAGGTGTGTCAGAATCGTGCTATATGGAAGTCCATAGTCCCCTCAAGCAAAGCTTACAAATCTACCAAATACTAATCAACCTTACCTGATATATTCTAGCGGTGGCAAGCCGCATGCCACACTCCGTAGAACAATATTTGGAGCCGTATTGCGCCGCTTTCGTGCATTGCGGTCCGTAGCACTGCCGGGGCTCAGACGTTTGCAGGTGCGATATAGATTCCTCCGGCTCATACATATCGCGTTCGTGATGTTTCTTCTTTACCCTGTTACTACTGTATAATTTAAGAAAACTGTTAATAAACATTGAATAAAAATAACGGATTTTATCTCATTTAATTTAACTTATTTTTAGTTATTGAATTGTGCTTATAGTAGCGTTGAAAAGTGCTTTACAGTCTGTGAACATTTTCAAGATCGTCTGAGCTATCACATCAGATTTGATAAACCTCAAATCCTCGCAAAACAACACCGTTTCCTACCGAGGATGATTCGATAGGCTAATGAAATTACAAAACATCCAAAGAACAATGGCGAACTCCCAAACAAATTTTTGATGGCATTTTTTTCTTGCGTCTACAAATGAAAAATATGTAAAAATATAAAGATTGAAATCCTGAACCATTTTGTTTACAGTCATACTGCAAGAAGTTAGGAATTAAAGATATTCCAATTTTAACAACATTCACATCAGACTAGGCTGTATAGTATAAGACCTTTGCCTGCCTTAATTGGCGAATCATTACAGCAACAACTATTAGTCAATTTAGTTTTCAATTATGCTTAGAGTAATTACTAGCTTAAAAAATATTGTAATTGAACTCTTTATGCTTATGACGTTTTACATGGTACAAAAAAGATAGGAAATAAGTGTGAGGTAGTTAAGTCTCTTACGCCGCTGTTACACTTGCACTTTATGATTTCAAAATAATTTAATTCATGCAGATATAGCTTTCTTTATGGTTTTATTTTCCCCTGAACAAGTAGTAAATCAGCATAATTATAAAATTGGGATTACAAATGGGATCTAACTCGTTTTGTGATTGTCAAGACTTCTAATTCTGATTACTATTAACACCTCACTAACTATTAGAACAATAATTTACTTATTTGCTTAAACAATAATAAGCCTAGTTTTATTTTATTTATATTTTAAGACTTATAATAAAGTAATAAAAAATAAATAACGAAACAAAAATATTTATTCTTCAACATCCTTTACCACAGATTTTTATTTTTATGTAACTTGGCCATGATAGCCACAAAAAATTAAATTCTATCATCAGTAAACTAATCAATTTAGGGTGATTTTAAGAAACAGTAGTTTTGGTGGTTCCGGTGGACTATTGCTCCTGTTTTATCATATAAATAATGATTTTATGTGAATTTTGATGCGTAAAAGTGGTGCGATTTTGTCTATTAAATGTCTTCATGTGAACCATAAATGGAGACGATGTAACAAGTGCTTCGATGGTGATATAAATCTTAAGTTTTCTTATCCGTTCCTTGATATATTATTGTCATTAGATGTCAATCTCTCAAGAACTTTGCATGTGACGCATTAGTATATTGAGAATAGTTTTGTGAATGAAATACACATCGAACTAGGCAGTATGGTATAAGACCTTTGCCAGCCTTAATTGGCAAATCGTAACAAATAGTCAATATAGTTTTAAACATGGAGGTTAGAGAGAAGGAGAACGATCGCTGTAGAAAATAGTGTCCCAGAAACAAAATAAGTGAGGCGCTGCGATCGCTAAGTTGTCTCAATAAAAGCGAGCTGTTGTGTGCTAGTTTGAAATAATCTATCAACGTTTAATATACGTGTATATATCATTCAAAGAAAAAAAAAAGAAAATAATGAAATTATTATTTATTAATAAATAAATTATGTTTTTTATAATTTTAATTATTATAAATATTATAAATTATTACAAATATAAATTATTAATTATTATTGATTTATTATTAATTTTTTGTGGTAAGATAAATAATCAATTTATTGTATTCAAAATGGAGACATTTTCATGTGATGTACATTTTTTGCATATATATTTGGCTGTTGAGTAGACAAGATGTTTTTAACTCGTATTATCTACAGTTTTTTATATAAAAAATACTTATTAATTATTGTCTCTCATCAATTATGAACAATATTGTGCATATTTTGATATGATTTTATTGATTTTTTTCAATAAAAATCAGATACGTAGATGATAAGAAATAAGGTATTGTTGCTAAAAACACCATAATTACTGTTTTTAACAATGTTTACAATGTGTTTCTTCAAATATCTTATAATTATAAATACAACTTTTCTCAAAGTAAATAAAGAGTCAATAAATAGTACTAAAATTATCGGAAATATATTATCCATATTATTAGACTATCTGTTAATTATTTAATTAACAAGGAGACAATATAAACGTGGCCTTTGCATTGTGACTACAGTGGATTCCCGGTAATCCGACAAACATTTTGCAGGGCAGTGTCGGATTATAGAGTACTGCGTAAGACTCCCTATAGTCCGGATTTTTTTATAAAAGAGTACCTTGTAATCCAACAAATTCCAGATCCAATGATAAGATTCTATATGTTATATATATGTACTATCTTCATCACATGTAGTCAAATTCAAAGTAAGCAATCAGAATCAAAACAATACCCTACGCATCGAGCACAATAGTGGTGGTGCGTACAAGTTATAACTTGTTCAATCATGCATTTGCGAAGATTGTCAAAAAAAAATCTAATAATAAATAATAGACCATGTCGGATTACAGGGGGTGCCGGATTAGACAGGGGCCGGATTACCGGGGGTCCTCTGTACTATATAATGGAACATTTTCTCATTTTCACACACAAACTGATTTGGAATCAATTGTTGTGATAAAGCTTTTGCCCATTTTTCCCTCAATAAGTTACGTTACTCTGAAAGTGAATGAATAAATTTTGAGAATTTACTAACTTGCAAATCTTAATTTCAACAATTTCTTAAAAGTTCAATAAAGATTAATTTATTTAAAAAAAAACCATGATTAATTAAGCAAATAATAATTTTACATTTTCAATATTTCAATGTGCAGCTATGAATCGATAATGTATGAAGATATTACCTTTGGTACTTTAAATAATGATGATTGACGCAAATTGTTTTCAGTCTATTTTTCCGATCAGATGCTAAACCACTTGCACATCCACGCACAATACAATATTTCACCATTTTTTACTACATGTACATTATTCAACTAACTTCATCTACTTGTACTCATAAACAGCTAACTTCGCAGACACTACTTACCGACGGCAGCGCCGCTATAAATTCTACAAGTTTTCAGGGACAGGCGGGCAATGCTTTAGTACGTAGCGATTATTCTCCTTCTCTCTAACCTCCATGGTTTTAAATTATGACTTTTTTTCCAGATTTCGATAAACCATAAGATTGATTAGATAAAACATAGTAAATTATTTTATTGATATCTATAGTGGTGACATAAGTAGACACTTAATAATTCTATCAACAATTTTTTCGCCATTGTTCTTTCAATAGGGGATAAGTCCAATAAAATAGATCAAAAAATCAATATCTGGTTGGGATTGGAATCCTATTATAATTAAAATTATATCTAAGCTCAAACAATACCACTGTAAGTCTTCGAGACACTATAAGCTTGCTGTGTTGATCTGGTTAAAAATTAATGTTCAGAAGCTGTAGGTAGCCTGGGTTAACTACGATATTTTACATGGTAGACTTTCTTAGCTTTGTTCAAGATCAAGATAATTTGAATCAAATAAACAACTTCATATGAGAGCACACACTATACTCGTAGTTGAAACATGTATAATATTTTTCAATACTGTTGTAAAAAATGTCATAAATTTTATGGTTTCACCAAGTATTGCTATATTATAAATATGGTGGCAATAAAACTCACCTGGACTGCCGTGATGCCTTCTTATCCTTGATGCACAATCGCTGCCTGCATTTCAATTTCAGTTTGTTATTACCACCATATTTGAACATGTCCTCGCATGCTTCACATCTGAAAATTATAATGAAGTTAACAGTTACAAACTAACACATAATAGGAGATGGACAGAAACATCTTCCTAACAAGAGTTGAAAAATAAAAAACTGCAGTTGGCAACCGGCCTGCCAAGTACTTGCCAACTATGGCAAGTACGTTTTTAGACATACATAGAATGGATTTTCTGCCATCAGTTGGTCATTAGAGTCTCAACAGTTGGCAGGGTGTATCACACTTATAACATGGTAGAGACACTGTGCAGCTATATTATGGTTGAAGTACAAATGTGTTGACTTGACCAGGGAATGACAATAGTCTCACAGAATACTAGGGTAAAATAGCAGCTTCATGCTGCTGGTATGATGAGTGTAGAGAACTGGAATCCCATTTAATGAGAGATGTAGGGTTGGAGCATCGACTCCAAAATGTGGATTGTGTGCCCATTTGTCAGTCACCCTTATTTACATTATGATTACATTCATCAAATGTTTGCATGTGCTTCTACAAACATGATAGTAGTTTTAAGTAATTTTACAGTACTGGAAAAAAATTATTTTATAGTAATGGAGGTAATCTATGGGTGAGGCTTATGTTCGGCAGTGGAATTTGAAAGGCTGCAATGAAAGATGAATAAAAATGACTAGAATGTTACTACTTTTAGAGATTGGATGGCAGCTAAGCAGTAGACCTAAAAATTTATAGAACATAACTTTCTACACCCCAATGTTTTTAAATTTCTTTGCTGCGTAGGGATAATATGGTAGTGTTAGTCACATCCCTGACTTTTATTAATCAATCACCCATGTAAAAAAAATTAAAGCATTTTGAAATTTGAAAAAATACATACTGTCCACAATCATGTTCCTGCAAACAACCAGAGCAATCTCCGCAGCCATCTTTTATACTAGATCTCTTTGATGACTTGTTTTCTGAATGATCTTTCTCTTTACGTTTTTTCTTTCTGTCGTCACGGCCTATTATGAAATATGTTATAGTTAATAAATTAACCATGGGATGGCCTATAATGCTTTTAAAGCAAAACTTTTTTTTAGCTGCATATTTTATTTTGTTATACTAACAAAGTGTAGCGACATGCGTCAAATCGAAAGCTGGGGAGGAGTTTATTAAGATCAAAAAATTTGAAATCTTCCATATAATCATATCTTTACTTTTTTATAAGAATTAAATGCTTGATGTGCTTTGGGATAAATTATTTAGGGTTATGACAAAAAGTGAAACTGTTTTATGAAAATACTGGCACCCCTTTTTTTACCTTTTTTCCTAAATTTATACAATGTAAAGCATGACTCAGCTCTGTAGTGGTCTAGGTATTATTATATTGTATATATTCATGCCACCTAATTTGCTCAAGGAATTTTAGTAACATTTCATACTACCTTTGGAATCAGCAATTTTAAGTGCTGATTTACTACATGCTCAGTGGTGAAGGAAACATGGTGAGGATACATGAATATTAGAGAAATTTTTAAAAATATTAATTAGACATGAAGTCCTCTAACACACATTGGGTCAGCGCGGTGGAAACCTCCTTGCCCTAAAATCCTCTCAGAATTGAGAATGCCTACCTATGTTGTTATCACATTACAGGTCCTGCTCCATTGCCCTGCTCCTGCCCCATTAGAATCACAATTTGTGAAAAAGCCTAAAAATTTTGGTTTGGTTGAGTTGTGATTATAGTCATATAACAGCATCTTAAGTTATTACACCAGCATTATATGTACATATTATATGGATATGTTAGAGTACTGGTGTTGAATTACTACTAGCACCAATGAAACTGCTACTTACAATTTAATATGCTAATTTGCCATGTGCTTAGCAATAGAGGAATGCATTGTTAGGAAGGAGGTCTATGTTCAACAGTGGACTTTTAAAAGACTCTAATGAATGTATGAATAAATGAGTAGGTTAAAAAAACACCTTAGATTGTACACCTCCTCCGTTTTTAAAGAAAAAGGCTACACCCAAGGGGCAACAGGTAATGGAAATAAATAAATGTTTATATCGGTAGTTAAATAGGTTATTGATTACAAACCTGAATCTCCATCATTTTCTCTTTTCTGTGGCCGGAATCTGGTCTTTAAAGTGGGATCCTCTTCACGACAACGGTCACAGAAATAATTTTTAATGTATTTCTTCTCTCTCCGATATATTGATACAATCACCATGATACCACTCTTCACAAGCATCACATGCTCTGCATGAAAAAATAGAATGGACTTTTTAAATTTTTGATAATTCATAATTATTGATGATTTTGCTATTAGTATAAGTACACATTTTATAAGGGTTTATAAAAATGTATTGCAAGCATATATAATTTCCTTTATTCCTGTTGAACTGTTCACCCATTTTTAATAAGTGAATTTAATTCCAATAGTATACTAAAACGTCAATCTCACATCATAAACCGTGAACTATCCGACGATCTGCATATGCAGTAAGCTTGACCAGCTTGATTGAGTAGCGAGGTGATCTTTGACTGTCGCTCGGGCAAATCAAACTGCTTAGCAATATCTGCTTTCTGTAAAAATAAACATAATTTTATTGATTATTGTTTAGAAATTTAAATTGAAACAAATAAACGTAAACAATACTTACACTTTGTTTATACTTTTTATCACTCATCGTAATTGTGAATGACCAAAATCGTTTATAATATAATTCAGTTTTGAATTTGAAACAATAATCTTAAATTTATAACTCGGTACCTAACCTATACCTAACAAATCATTAAACCTACGTATTTTTAATTTAATAATATATTATCAATTATATGACTTTATCTTTAATTCTAATTTGTGAGGAAATAATTAATTTTCATTTTCCAATCAAACAGTTCAGATAAAAATAATACCAAATAATACCAAAAGCACAGATCACAGAACCAAAAGTGTTTTCGTGTATATCAGTAATCTATGGTGTATATTTTTTTTAAACTGGCTTTACGGCTCTGGGTTCTAGCCCTTCTGAGCCTGAGAGTCCTTGCTACATATCACAGAGTACTTTTTATAAATCGGAACTACATATTTATTTATCTATGTGTATATCAGGATGATGCAACTATGTATGAAATCCGAGAAATTTGCACACAATCATAATTTTATCTATGTCTGTATTGGGCGTATAAAATTAAAGCGAGAAAAAGATATCGTTATTTCTTTCTTTCACGTTGTTTTGGTTTGCAATTTTAAAAATTAGATACAAAAATACATATTATATCGGAAGAAACTGAAAATGTAAATTCTGTGTTAAACTTTTTTTTTTGGTTGCAAATTATAATTACATACTTATTACTCTGATATTTGCACAATTAATTCACCTATTAATTGAAATTTAAATATAGAATATAAGCAGAATTCTATCAAAAGAAGCCATGAATTAAAAGAAGAAAAAATTACATTTGTTTGTCAACGTCTTTCATATTGAAAATAGTTTCTGAAATTGATTCAAATTTATTTAATAGGTTTAGATTTTAATATTTGTTATTGTGTTTTGCTTAAATTCAGTTATTATCGGTTCAGAATATTTTATTTTCGTTTGTAGGCATTTCTTCGCGATTGTGTGTGTAAAAATTTTTTGTGAGATGTTGACTCTGTATGAAACATTGACTCAAAGTGATTTAAATATATAGGTATATTATAGAGCGGACATAATTAACACTTGCATACAAAAATTTTGAGTTCACACGTGTGTGACGCTCTCTAGCTAAACATAGCAAAACTACGCTGAATATTTATTAGGAAAACATTTCAGCTATTCCCCAGTAGGTTACGCTAATAAATGTAAGGTAAAAACCCAAAGACTACTACTTAAATAAGTAGTAGTAGTAATAAACCGGACATCAGCAACAAAATGGTCACCTCTTACTTATTTCCTATAGGATATATTTCGGATTTGTGTCATTTAGTCTTAGTGGCATCGTCAAAAGCTCAAAACGTACTACTTTCCTAAATTTAAAAAATATTTTTAAAGAAAATATGCCCGATAGTGCATTAAGGCATTCAAGTCAAGTCCCGAAATGTAGCAAAAACTGAATGTGATTTCGGTTTATTATCGCAAGTATAATGTATATTTACCCAATAATTTTTAAATTTTATTATTTCTGGTAGATTGTTCTAGAACATTTATCATCATTGTAATAAGCGCACTCTGTTATCTAGTAACGTCACCAAATGGTTAGTGATTGACAACGCTTATCTATTGGTGTTATCGATAAAAAATATTATATAGGGTGCAGATTTAATCATCTACAATATTTAAGGAGGTGAAACAGTAAACGATACTGTATCCATACCAATAAGGAAATCGGGTGGGCCTATGTCGAGGCACGTTGGTTTTAACGTGAAACGTCTATGTCAGCCAGTACAACCAGTACAACCAGTCAAGAAGATAGCCTTCTTTTTAAAATGTTAATATAATTCTATTCGATTCTATTCGAAGAATTCACCCAATAGGTTTGTGAGGCTCGATCCAAAATTACTCAAATTTGCCTTAAATAAACAAAAAGTTTAAAAGCTACAGAATATAAGGTTTGAGATTCCCGCTAAAAAAGTTTTATATGGGCGCCCACCGTGGTGCTTTTAGTGTACACTCATAAACACGTGTTTCCTTTGAAGTTTGAACAAACAAATGTCATTTTTTTCTTCTTTTAAATCTTGGCTTCTTTTGATAGAATTCTGCATATATTCAATAATTAAATTTTAATCAATTAATAGGTAAATTAATTGTGTAAATCTCAGAGTAATGTATGTAATTATACTCTTATGAGCAACCAAAAAAAAAAGTTTAACACAAAATTAACATTTTCAGTTTCTTCCGATATAATATGTATTTATGCATCTAATTTTTAAAATGGCAATCTGAAACAACCCGAAAGAAAGAAACAGCGATATCTTTTTCTCGCTTTAATTTTATACGCCCAATACAGACATAGATAAAATTATGATTGTGTGCAAATTTCTCGGATTTCATACATAGTTGCATCATCCTGATATACACATAGATAAATAAATATGTAGTTCCGGTTTATAAAAAGTACTCTGTGATATGTAGCAAGGACTCTCAGGCTCAGAAGGGCTAGAACCCAGAGCCGTAAAGTCAGTTTAAAAAAAATATACACCATAGATTACTGATATAATATATGTATTAATTATTAATTTTGTGGATTTAAATTTACTTTAATGTTCTGTAAAGAATAACTCTCTGACAATAACATATATTATATATCAATACCATGCGTGAAAATATTATGTGCAACAGCAATAAAAACATCAATAAAAATGTATAGTTTATAAAACAATCGGCCTTCTAGAAAATAAAATTACATAACTATACCTATTTATAGTCTTATTTTATCTCACACGGCAATGTAAAATATATTCGAGTACTTTTGGTGCAATTTCTCAAATGTATGGGAATTTACGCCATAAATTTGTGACGCTTGAGCCAAAATTATTCGAATATGCCTTAAATAAATAGTGATCTGGCATAACGTGACGCAGATTTTTGAAAATCCAAATGAGTTTCCTGTCTCTAGTCATAATCATTTCAATGTGGGAGTGCCACGACAATCTGTGGTCCACTGTTACTCCAACATATATTGTGGATTTGACTCGGTTTATACTCTGACAGTCACAGTTACCAACAAACGGTTCGCCACACCTATGAATCCTGACCCTAAAGTTGTCCCCCGGTTGTGATCTCTCTGATGGGGTAAAACAGATAAAGTTCGTTTTATCGGTATTGAGGGTTAAAGAGTTTGCGTTAAGCCAGCCAGCTATTTCAGCCAAACCATGTTCAGCGGCAGCTTGAGCGGCAGCCCAGGAGACCCCAGTATAGACGGCGGCGGTGTCATCCGCATAAGAGAAAATTCGCCCGCCACTGCTCCGAATGTTACAAAGATCATTTATGTATATCAGGAACAGTGTCGGGCCAAGCACGCTGCCTTGTGGAACTCCGAAAACTACGCTCTCTTCCTCGCTAAGCAGATCATTTATTTTTACCTGCTGTGTCCTGTTCCGCAAGTAACTTTTAAAAAGGGAGAGAGCTGTACCTCTTACACCGATAGCTTCCAGCCTCTGCAGAAGGATGGGGACGGAAACGGTATCAAATGCTTTTTTTAGGTCTATAAATACTGTTAAGCACTTGACTCCTTTATCAACGTTGGTTATAATCTCAGTTGTCAGTGCTATAACAGCATCTTGTGTGGAAAGGCCTTTCCTAAATCCGAATTGAAAGTTAGATAAAATGTTATATTTATGTAAATATTTAATGAGTCTATTGTTTAATAATTTTTCTAAAATTTTTGAAATACTAGGTAGGACAGATATAGGACGGTAGTTATTAACATCGTTTACGTCTCCACCCTTGTGCACAGGGGTTATCACGGATCGCTTCAACGCAGCAGGAAATTTTCCTGTTTTGAAGCATAAATTAGCAAGCTGGCTTATATACGGAACAATAAAATCCCTTGAAATTTTTAAAAACTTAGTGGGTACACCGTCCCAACCAGGTGAACTCTCCGAGTCAAGACTCATCAGAATTCTGTCCACTTCCAGTGGGTCAGTATCAAGTAGCACAAACGAAGAAACTCGAGAGTGTGTAGTAACAATTTTATTTGTCGGACCGAAATTATTAATTATGTCTTCAGCTAATGTTATACCTATTTTTACAAAAAACTGGTTTACGATTCACTGAGTTAAGTGGATGCGGGGTGATGTTTAAAAGGCATGTGTTTGGGGATTAGGGAGTTTTAAATTGGGTAATTTCATTTATTTTTTGCCAAAGCTTCTTTGGGTTTTTTATCGAGTCAGCTATTTGGTTTCTCTGAAATTGTCTTTTTAATTTCTTAATAAGGTTTGAGCAGAAGTTACGAAATCTTCTAAATGTAACTTTAAGTATTATATTGTAGGGGTCTTTCCTTGATTGTAGTTGCATCCTATTCCGAAGTTTTATACATCGTAATGCCCCTAAGGACATCCACGGTTTCCTAACTCTCCTACAACCAGAGACCGGCTTAATTTGAGTGTTAGAAAGTAGTGCCAACTTGATCACATCTATTAGTTTGTATGCTAGATATTCTGGGTTTTGATTTGAACTGAAAAATGTCATGTCGGTATTTATCAAATCTTTATAAGCATTTTCAAAATTTATAATTTTGGTATACTTAGTTAAGTATCTACCTATTTATATTAACAATATGTTAAATAAGAAATTTCGTGGAAACTGTCCATAGCAGTAAATATTTTTCTCCAAAGATCATAACTCGAAAATAGAACTTTCCAATCTGATTCTTGGGGAGTTTTCTTTTAAGTTTATCGGTAGAGTCACCTGGGATTTTTTAAATTTGAATTAAAATCCAACAAAAGGCAGGTTCAAAGGTAGGTTCAGCTTATTCAAAGGAACATGTTATATGAATATTTTTTAATTATTTTAGAACTTTCATGGTAAAAATTCAGTAAATTTTTGAAATTATTCAATTTTGTGCACTAATTAATTTTTTTAAATCTTTTTGCCGCTTTGTTAACAATCATTTTTCGATAGTCCTTTTAAGTAAAATGTACATCACTAGCTAACGCACACAATGACAAATCAAAATTAGTCACGCGTTTTCGGGCTGTCAGGTCGTCTATACTAGAGTTGTTCAAAACGGCTATAAATCAATAGCACGCTACAGACTATAAGCTATAAAGTTATAGCGCGCTATTCATAAGAGAGCGTGTGCAGGCCGTCAAGCTCGTAGTTTTGCAGCACGCTATATCTCGTAGCACGTTACATTACATGTCGTTCGTTGGATAGACCGCGTGCTATTTATATAGCACGATATAATATTCTTATAATATTATTTCGTAATAAGTCGCATTTTAGACTAAAATGAAATAAAGCAGTAAAGAAAAACCAATGAACACTCTTTCATACTTTTCAGGCGTAGGGCGGCCTATAAATCAATGTAAACGTTATTTTAACATTAATGTAAGTTATAAAACAATTAAAGGCGTATTTAAAAGTTTATTGATATATACAAGAATCAACAATTTACATACATTTAAATAAAACTAGTTTTACGGATTTTATGACGTTTCGAGTACTTTACAGCACCCATGGTCACGAATCACGAATCATGGTCACGGAAGAATCGACCGGGAAGTCTGCAGTCTGTGAACACGTACAGGATCGCCCCCGTCACTACATTAGATTTGATAGACCACAAATCCTCGCTAAAGAACACCGATTCCTTCCAAGGATGATTCGCGAGGCTATTGAAATCAAAAAACATCCTAATTTCAATAGAGAAGATGGCTGGGTGCTACCATCTGCTTGGGATCCCATAATTAATAAAATTAAATCCCAAGCATACAACTGCAAGACTCAAGATACTGTAATTTCATACTGCGTAGATCGGAACAAAATTAATAATTTTTAATCTGGAGGTAGCCGTGGTTAACTATGACATTGGGACGTCATACATCAGTCCCCGTGACATTGGGTGCTGTAAAGTACTCGAAACGTCGGGAATATAAAATAAGTTAATATACGCGGTAAAATCCGTAAAACTAGTTATATTTAAATGTGTATGTTCGCGTAAATATAAGAAATAATTTACATACACTATAATATTAGGACCTTACATAAATCAAATCAGATCAAGATAAAGGCAGTATTTATTAGCCCTGCTTTTTTTTCATTCTTATAATGCTGTTGACGAATATTTTTGGGAACTTTATTATAAACCTTGATACACATCATGAGGCAATTCCTCTGGAATAGTGTAGTAAGAGGTATAATTACTTAGCAAAGGTAGTTGTTTATTAAAGTTTAATCTACACTCAGTTAGTATCAACACATCTACATCATATTTTAAAAGCAAAAGATTTATCTGTAGGTCATCGAAGTTACTATATATACTTCTAATATTTTGTGTCAAAACGGCAAAGTTACAGTTATCCCGTAGTAGGTAATTGTGAAATTTTTCGATGTTAATTATAGCTGAGTTCGCAATTTCAGTGTTATCCAGTTCCAGTAAAGTATTTAGATTACTATCCATTATTATTTGTATATAATGTCATATGGTGTGGCTTGTAATTTACATTCGTGTATATTTGCTGCAAAGCCTTTACATAACTAAGTCCTATTGTACATATTAATATGCGAGGACCTGTATACAGATAAACGTAAGTAAACAGCGAAGCTGCGCAGATGTGTTTGTGATGTCAGTAGCAGTACCTTAGGAATGAGTGTGTGTATGTAAGTGTAATATATATGTGTATAAGTGTGTAAGTACATAATTTATAATATTGTAATCCGGAGGGAATCTGTTTGACAAACGGCAAAATAAAATTACATTTTAGAACGCAAATCGATGATTTATTTTCTTGTTGTGTGGGCAAGTCTATCGATTCATTATAAGCATTCAAGATAAAAATCGATATTAATTTTGATATAGTTGAGTCAATCCCTAACGTAAATGTAAAATATTTTGTATAAAAATGTATTTACCAAATTCATGCAAATTATCAACAACGTGACTTTTTTCTTTGCAAAATATCAAAATTAACAATATAATTTAAAAACGATCTGTATTTTAAACAGTATATAACATAAATTTTAATCAAAAATCAATGCTTCATAACATTGACGATGTGAAATGTGTAATTATCAGGATTATTTCTATTATTAACACCACAATCACTCACAGAACAAGTAAGCACTTTGGAAAAATGTTACTTACTAAAAATAACCACTATTACACTTTAAAAAATTACAAAATATCTAGGAGCTATTTCTTGCGTGCTGAATTGTGCCGACCTGTCATTCAAAATCTGTTACAGAGTCATGAGATTTAGTATCCTTTTCTATCTTGCATTTTTGCCATAAGGAATTTTCTTCTCCCTTGCACACTATGTTGGTCTATACGCCAGTATATTCTAAGTCTATGGGCGGGATTTCCTGAGAAAAACTAAATGTATGACATTGCGCCAAGCTACTCTACCAACATCAAGACATGACATTTAATTTTTGACAAACAGCGCTGATAACATAGGCGAATTATAATAGTGCTGTAAATGTCTATTCTCGAATAATTTTATATATATAACTTTTATTTTTATTTATTATTGTTTATCGATATTTTTTAATAGTTAGATCCCTATACTGAATAATTTATGAGAAATAATTTTTTTAACGTGGGTATGTAATGTATTTTATACACAGTAATTTGTATAATTACAAATTACTGTGTATAAAATACATTGATAAGAAATCAATGTATTTTATACACAGTAATTTGTAATTATATCTCTACAATTATTTGGTACAAAAATATGTATAACGAAAATATAAAATAAAAAACGCACTATTATACTAATAATTAATAAAGTAAAAAATACATGACAACTCCGTAGCGCAGTGGCTTAGCGTTTGGCTGCGGCATTGCAGGACCGAGGCTTCGTTCCCGCACTGAACAAGTGTTGCTATGCTGTAAAATAAATAGTCTGCGTCTGGATGCTTGTTTTCATTCAACATTAGTTCTTTTTAAAGGGTAAAAATATTGGGTTTTTTTTAACACTGATTGGATTAAATTCCTTTTAAGTGTAAGAAATACTATGTACAAATCGCTAGGCTTCTTCACAGAGGTACCTATGTACATACTACTCGCAGAGATTGTTTACTAATTGTCGCTTTCAAAATGAGTGCTCATTATAGCTAATGTTTGAAGATGAATCTATGAAAAAAAATATTTATAACCATGTAATTACCAATAACTTTGAGTTTGGTTATATAATCGAATTCTTACCATAATGTGACTTTACAGGGATATTATCTTTTGCTACATGTAAATGAAACCTAATTAACATACACATAATAGTGGAAGTTTAAATTAAGTCCACTGATGAAATAACAGTTCGTTTTGTTGGGTTCAAAATCCTCGGATTAGCAATGTTTGCCACAAACATGTTTTAACATATAAATCTTTTCAATTGGTGCATGTGCCAGCTATTTCATCCATTGCTTGCATCTGAAAAAATAATATAAATAAAATCACATTTTTATTGAACAAATAGAATGTTAGCAGTCACAATTGATAATGTAATTTCTAAGTATAGTTCGTTTCGGATTGCCATCCCATCGAACTATCAGATTTAGGAAATAGTGTGTTTGTATTTGTGCACACAATCGTACACTACAAAAAACTGTCCCTACATAGATGGCTAGTCCATAAATGTACTCGCGTTAAATATCATATTACAATTAAATTTGGAATTCTTAACCAAAAAGGAGATATTTCAGATCAAAGTGGTCAGTACGACAAAACGCTAATTTCATATGTAAGGACCTAATATTAACTTTTGAATCTATATTTTATTTACATTTAAAACATTAGTTAGGCTACTTTTGTAGCAGACAACCGTGTCCTTCGATCATTTATAAATATACAGTATACTCTAACTAACCAACGTCTAATACTAAATACGATCGCGCGCGATGAATAGCGTACGCGACAACTAGATGCCAGCGCTGCTGCTAGAGCTAGTTGCCGCTAGATATTCATAGCGCCAAAGCTCCATAGCGCCATAGCGCCATGGCGGCTACTTACATAGCACGCGCTGTACGCTATGGAAAGATAGCGCGCTATAATATGGCGCTATGCGCTATTTAGTCTATACGCCATTATATTCTAAGTCTATGGCGTAGACAGAGAATCCATTGTATTCTCTGTCTACGGTGGTTAGGTTGTTCGCATAGACCACAAACTACTCTCTGTCTGTAGTTGCTATAAGGCTGGTTCAACTTCCATAGTAAAAATTATACGTACGAGATTGGTCAAATTTTAATGACGGTTATCTCTTCTTTCTGCTTTTCGTAATATGTCTATTAACGACATTGTCAAATCAAATAGGTTCAAATGTCAAATCAAACAATTACATTTGTATAATTTTATTTAATAAGATTGCTTTAAATTTTGTTATAGAAGCCGTTGTTCATTTACAAAATTGTTAAAAAATAAATATACATTATAAAACTTACATTAAATGGTGCAAGAAGGGAAAATAATAACAAGAAAAGGCTATTCAGCAATATTTCCTTAGATGATGAAAGGTTTGTGATGATTTCAACTTTAATTGTAATATGATATTTAACGCGAGTACATTTATGGACTAGCCATCTATGTAGGACAGGTTTTTATAGTGTACGATTGTGTGCACAATACAAACACACTATTTTCTAAATCTGATAGTTCTATGGGATGGCAATCCGAAACGAACTATACTTAGAAACTATTATCAATTGTGATCTAACATTCTATTTGTTCAATAAAATGTGATTTTACTTATATTATTTTTCAGATGCAAGCAATGGGTGAAATAGCTGGCACATGCACCAATTGAAAAGATTCATGTTAAAAATATTTGTGGTAAACATTGCAAATCTGAGGATTTTGAACCAACTAAAACGAACTGTTATTTTATCAGTGGACTTAATTTAAACTTCCACTATTATGTGTATGTTAATTAGGTTTCATTTACATGTAGCAAAAGATAATATCCCTCTAAAGTCACATTTTGGTAAGAATTCGATTATATTATATAACTAAACTCAAAGTTATTCGTAATATACAATATTAAAAATTATAATTTAAAAAAAAACTAATTATTTTACAGCATAGCAACACTTGTTCAGTGCGGGAACGAAGCCTCGGTCCTGCAATGCCGCAGCCAAACGCTTAGCCACTGCGCTACGGAGTCGTCATTTATTTTTTACTTAATTAATTATTAGTATAACAGTGCGTTTTTTATTTTATATTTTCTTTATACATATTTTTGTACCTAATAATTGTAGAGATATAATTACAAATTGCTGTGTATAAAATACATTGATTTCTTATCCTCATGGGCATTTTTACTCAATCCTCACGTTAAAAAAAATATTTCTCATAAATTATTCAATATAGGGATCTAACTTTTATTAAAAAATATCGATAAACAATATAACGGTAAAAGTTATATCGATAAAATTATTCGAGGATAGACATTTACAGCACTATTATAATTCTCCTATGTTGTCAGCACTGTTTGTCAATAATTAAATGTCATGTCTTGATGGTGGTAGAGTAGCTTGGCGCAATGTCATACATTTACTTTTTCTTACAAAGTTCCGCCTCTTAAAAGTAGTGATTATATTCTGTTTGGTTGCTATAGCAACATAGATGTTTTGTCAATATACGTTTTAGGTTATGATATTATTAAGAGAATTACGCTTGTTTCTAGTTGATAAAAACAATGGAAAACCTGGACACACCACAAATTATAACTCATATTGAACACAATTTAAACCATTCTTTATTTGATTGTAAATGGATACCATGCTCTGCAAAATTTGTTGTTATTGGATCTCTCCCTAGAGGTAGTGGGACAATAGAAATATTTGAGATTACATCAGGAGAAATAAAAAAAGTAAAAGATATTGAGCGACCTAACTCATTTAAGTGCGCTACATTTGGTGCAAGCAACGATGTAGAGCGAAGATTAGCTACAGGAGATTTTAAGGGGACATTAGAAATATGGTATTTATGCTTAAATTACCAAAATAAATTGTCCTATTTTCAATATTGTTTGTTTATTCGGATTTTTTTTATAATATGATTAAATAATACTAATTGATCTTTCAATTAATTTTAGGGATTTGGAAAAAAGTTGTCAAGTTTATATCACTAAAGAGCACACAGATATAATAAATTCTATAGATGGAATGGGGGGGAATACTGTAAGTTGTGGTGCACCTGAGATTGTCACTGGAAGCAGAGATGGTAAGAGATCTTTATTTATATCACGTTAGACTGACAATTAAGCAAACGGTATGTAAGTGCCAATTGCAGCTCATAGACCATAGATTTCATACAAACAACTCCACATATTTACATTTTCACTTACGAGGTTAAAGATGAAATTCCTTACTGCCTTTAAAGTGACCTTAACCGAATGATAAAGTGTTACACAGTTAAATAGTAAGAGTAGGGAGGTGTCTGCTGTGCTGGCCTAATGCGTGTAGTATTGATAAACTTCACATGCATATACTTAAAATATTGTTAACAGTTTCTCTGTCCACAAAATGGACACAATAGTTAAATAATCAAAATGTTCATATATGATTCATGGGATAGGGAAAGCGTTAAGACATGCTAGTTTACTCACAATATTTATTTTCTTCTGTTCTCTGTGTTTCTGTTCATTCTTTCTGGGCTTTATTCAATTGTTTTTGTAAGTCTTCTGCTGGACATAGGCATTTCCAAGAATGTGCCTACTGGCTTACGTGGTTGTACCCTCACATAATTTATATTGCTTTCCATCACTTATCTTAGAATTTTTTTTTATAGGATAGGGTGACAAACGAGCACTCAGTCCATCTGATGGCAAGTGGTTGCTGTGACCCTTAGACATCTACATCTATCTTCAATAAAGAATCAAAATGCAGATGCATTGTCACCCGTGAGGACTGAGATGAAATGCCTCTTTTCCACTACAAAGGGTCTCCGTTTCTCTACACTCACCATACGAAACACAGCAGTGTTAAGCTGCTATTTTAAGCTGATATTCTGTGAGAGTGTGGTCCTTCCCCGGTCGAACTGACCCATTAGTGCTACAACTATACTACTAATATAGCTACAACATGGCTCTACCACTTATAAATTAAAAAGAAATTTAGAAAAAGCTATTAAGCAGTAATTCTTGGTCACAAAGGCTTGTCAGCTCCAGGTCAGCTCAGTTGGGGAAGGACCAACCTCACAGAATACCAGCGCTAAACTCCATCTAAATGCTGCCGTATTACATATGGTGAATGTAGACAATTGGATCGTAGACCCTTTTTAATGTAAGGAGGCATTCTAGCTTAGACCTCAGAGATCACAATGATTCTTGATCGAGGATAGATAATGTAGGTGTCTATTTGCCACAGTATTAACTTACCTGTAGGCTGTAGGTGGACTGTGAGTTTGTTTGTGAGCATTGTTCAAATTAGAGTAAAAAGTAAAAAGCAAAGTTACAGCCTATATACGTCCCACTGCTGGGCACAGGCCTCCCCTCATTTCTGAGGGGGGTTTTAGGGCAAGGAAATGTCCGCCGCGCTGCCCTAATGCGTGTTGGTGAACTTCACATGTCTTCGAAACATTTTTTTTCTTATTTCTCACACATGCAGGTTTCCTCATGATGTTTTCCTGCTGCCGGCGGGGATCGAACCCGGTTCGCTCGCGTACCGTGATATTTACAGCGAGCGCTAACCATCTGAGCTACCATGGCTCTTATTTAGAGTAAAGATTGACATAATCCATCTTATAATCTTATTATAAAATATGTTAATGCTGAATCCTCAATGAGCTTTGTGTTATTATATAATGGACTGACCAAATGGAGCTGTGAAATTCATCACTTATGTCCTCATTTGGGTGTTACTTTTTTATCGCATGATATTTGTATTTGTGTAATGATACTAACTATTAATTTTTAAATCCACTTAGTGGATTGTAACCGCAGCAACAAACATTGATTATAGACAGATGTCATATCTGTTTAGGATATATAGATATATAGATCCTCTTTTACATATAAAATTACCATTTTGAATGGGAAAATTGAAATAATGAAAATTCACAAAACTTTAATTAATCAAAATATTTGTCTAAAGTGTAGCTACACTCGACATCTCGTGGAACATAGAAAAGTCAGCTCTGAAAAGAGCTATTATATTATCAGCATGAAGCACGATATTGTTTTACGAATTTATTAATACGCGCAGCACGAATACAGATCCGTCTGACGCGAGCGATGAGAAGAAATGGGACGCCTGTGACGCCTCGCATTAAGTTACGGCGTTTTTATACCTCTTCCGCACGCTTGGACGCTACGCGCGCTTCGTATCCAGGAAATGAACAATACAAAAATTCCTTTCGCTGATATTTTACGATCAATCACATGTTAGATAATAATAATAAGATTTTTATTCGATGTTGTAATTTTAAGACTGTAAATATTTTAATGTAGACAATTTTGATTGGTCCAAAAACTTTGTACATTTTGTTAATTTTTAGTATATAACGTAAGGTCAGCAAAAAAGTATTAACACATTCTCGCTATTTATGGACAGTTTGTTGATGCCCTTGCTATAGAAGTATATTGCTATAAGTAGCGGCACGAAAGTCTAGTAGCGGCAAGAAAGTCTAGTAACGGCACGAAAGTCTAGCGGTGACCGTTATTGCGCATAAGTCGCGATGATTGGCTTATTGCGCATAAGTCGCGATGATTGGCTTATTGCGCATAAGTCGCGCTGATTGGATCGTGTGTATCGTTCGCACGCGCTGATTGGCTCTCCAGTCGCATTAGTGCAATTCAATTCGTGCGCGTCCCCTCTACATTTCGTTCAGCGCTAGACTTACGTGCCGCGACTTGTATAGTGTACGAGAGTGTCTTTAGCTTATGCAGTATGTAGTCGGGCGTTTTTTTTATAGAATAAGTGTGACAAACAAGCATACGGGTCACTTGATGGTGAGTGGATTTTGTGTTCACGACACAATATGGGGTAGTGGTTTCTTTATCGCCGCCACAACATGGCGAAAATATTTATACTCCCGTTCATGAATGTAGTTCTAATAATGTTCACCGTGAATAGAACTACATTTATGAAATTTTGATCGTAAAAATAATATCAGCGTGTATTTTATGGTGCATATCGATATTCCATGGGGCCAATGATTTGAATCAAATATCGCAAATAAATATTGTGCCGTATATTAATAGAAGACCACATGAAATTCAACATTGTTTTGTCAAAATTATTTGAACTTTGATTATAAATAAATGTAAAGAATAAAAAGTAAATAACGCAATTCTGATTCCAAGACAATTTACCCTTTATAAGGAAACATCAGAAGGCATGCTCGATGTAAAGAAGTGGGAGGTGTTGCTAGACGTATATATGATATTATTGCAATTATAAAAAATTCACATAATCACGTGTTCCTGTAGCATATATTATATCTATGCCAAAATGCAATCAACTACGTCATAGTCCGTGAAAATTAAAAAAATCCTGTGACAAACAGATATAACAACATAGACACCGAGGTGACTTTACAAATGATCCCACTTTACTAATTTTGGCACGGAGCAGTATTAATGATGTTCTTACATTGAAGTCCACGCGAGCGAAACCGCGGGTAAAAAGCTAGTATTGAATTTGAAATTTATTTCAAAATTTCAAATTGAATTAAAATATTCTAATGAATTTTGAGTGAGTGATCTTTCGTATCGAATTCTTATCGTAATCGAGTAACTTTGTACGAGTATCATGTTCTATTTACGTCTGTCAGTGGCGCTGTTCATACTTCCATAAATTTTTTGCCGATGACAATACAAAAACGTTAGTGCCAAAAACTTACGCTAAGGACACATATTATGTAATTTTCTGCCTCGTTGGTCTAGTGGTTGCAAACGCGACTGCTGATCATAAGGTCCCGGGTTCGAATTCCTGGTCGGGCAAAAAAATCAGTTATTGTGTTTTTCTGTCAAGAAATTCTTAGTAGCTGCCGTTAAAGTTAGCGGTGTCTCACCCCCGTGCCTCGGAAAGCACGTAAAGCCGTTGGTCCTGCGCCTTATCTTTCTCCGGTCGTGTCGGTTTACCGTCCCATCGGACTATGAGAGTGAGGGAATAGAGAGTGCAACTGTCCTTGCGCATACACTTGGGCACTATAATCCTGTCCTGCACCGATGACTAGTCTTCGTTGAGGCTGGCCGCCATTACATTACATTGCATTGAGATTACCATTAAATTGAGGTAGAGTGTGACCGAAATTAGATCTGGAGGACAACATCATTATTGTTATTATTATGTTATTTTAAAGGGACTGTCAAAGTATGGGATCCACGTCAAAGGGGAAAACCTGTAGCAAACATGCAGCCAGTAAAGGGTGAGACGAAACGAGACTGCTGGGCTGTTAGTTTTGGTAACTCTTTCAACGATACGGAGAGAATCGTTGTTGCCGGATACGATAATGGGGACCTGAAAATGTTTGACCTTCGCACTATGTCTCTGAGGTGGGAGTGTAATTTGAAGAATGGGGTATGTTTTTAACATTATACCTATACATATATACAGGGTTATTTTGCAAAGAGTAGCCAAATTTTAAAATTAAGTTCAAATATATTAATAATGATATACGGTTACTGCAGTTTTTGAAAATACGAGTAAATAAGGCTTCTACTTTTATTTGAAATTATCCCAAATTGAATGTGATTTATGGGCATCGATCACTAAATTAGTGATCGATGTTTATGGGCAACAACTACGCGTACGCGCGCTCCTCTGTGTGCGATTCAATTCACAACGCTTTTGCCGACCGATCGACCCTTACGAATGTGTGCGTGCGTAGTAAAATAGTATACGTTAGATATTTATAAATGACAATCAGTTAAAATAATGCATTACCACGCATTTTGAATTTGAAAGATAAAAAGGACACAATGTTTGAGATTTTTTTTAAAATTAATTTTTCTTCACCATTTGCCAATATTACTTATTCTGAACCTTCTCTGCAAATTTTGCAAAATATCCCTGTATAAAATTAAAGTGTCTGTATGTAATATTGCCTTTTATCGAGCTCAGGGGTTTATTTGCAAGGCATTAAGACATGAATTGCCATTTGTAAAATTTCTGTCTGTTTGCCTGTCTTTCTCTTTGTCTGTCAGTCCGGGCTAATCTTCGGAACGGCTAAACCGATCGTGATGAAATTTCACAAACTGATAGAGAGCAATGCCCGTAGTGATCTAGGCTATATTTTATTCGAAAAACTTGGAGTACATATTTTTTATGAAATCGAAAAATTTATCAAAGAAATAGTCATTGATAATTATTTTAAAGTCTAAATTACGGTACATATTAATATACCGTAATTTAGACTTTATTTATTAAGATTCCCACCCAGGCGAAGCCAGGGCGAGTCGCTAGTTATGAATAAAATATTAACATAATCTGCTAATTTGCAACACAACAGTTATATGTGATAAGTCGTAAGTTTGTAGGTAAACCCGAATAACATAATTCTTTAATACTCGTACATATACTTTTTGCAAAAATTAAATAAAAAACGTTAAAGCAACTCCAGTCCAGATATTTGAGATATTTTTGCTTCTATAAAATTTTAATTAAATATCTAAGCATATAAAACTAAGCATGAAAAACTAATACCTACGCTTGGTAAATATAAGGCACCGACAGAATAAAAGCGGTGTGGCTGTGACAACGTTGCTACAGAATCATGCTGAGCCGGATGCCGTTCTGTTCCTCCAACCCAATGTATTTATTCATAAAAGTCATGAAAGGCAGCTACACAACAAAAATGAAAATAAACAATTAAACATATTAGTACTAGTGAACTAACAGTTTACCTAATAGCAATGAGGGCATCCACGACTTTTTCTGCCACCAGGGCGGCGCCACTTAAAAGTGAGGTATAATATTTGACAGATATCATAGCGGGGAAGTTAATTTGTTCGGAAAATGTAAAGGTTAATGTTTCTTTCTGTGATATTAGCTATATTTTATATTATATTCATAAAAGTAGAAAAATTAAAAAAAAGTTAAAAATGTGCAAAAATTTACAAACAAACCACTGAGGCATTGTTTTGTGTATTAATATAATACTTTTGAAAGTGATAAACTTTTATTAAAAACTAACTTCTCAATTAAATGACATTGTGTAACAAAAAACTTTACCTCAGTATCAACTAGCGACATCTGGTGAGCAGAAAATTATTAGCCCTCATTGGCTAGTGCAGTCCATGGACGCCTACAGCCAATTTCAAACAAAAAGGCTACAAGTGCGTCACCTGTAATACTGGCTCTCTATACCCTGCAGATCGGAACGCAGCAGTGCAAGTAGTTACTGCTATTTGGCGATAAAATTAAGAAAAGGGGTTATACCTACCGAAGATATACTCCTACACAGAAAAGGAGTGCTACCATCTAAGTTTTTATATAAGAGAAAATTTATTTTAGGTCTGTTCCACTGAATTTGACCGAAAGGACATTCCAATGAACAAACTAATTGCCACAACCCTCGAAGGAAAGTTTCACGTGTTCGACGTAAGGACACAAAATTCATCTAAGGGATTTGCACAAGTAAGTATGAGGTACTGAAGAAATAGAATCGTTGCATCTTGTTATTAATTTTGTTTTCTTGCTGTGAAGTTTTAGTTGAATATGCCTCTTCTTTATTACCCGACTATGATGATAGTCAAAAGTTGGGTCGTAGTTTTTAATAGGCTGCATGCGTAATGTGTGTAGGTGAACAAATAGATATGACATATTTGGATTTTAGTTTAGTAATCTTGATAATGCGATATATTAAGAAAATATTGTTACGAGCTTGGGGTTCGCCAATTCAATACTGACTCGGTCGTGGTCTATACCGGCCTTATATAGCGCCTCAGATACTTTCCAGAACCTTCTACTGTAGAAACATATAGAATGTTCGAGTACATATCGGTCCCGAAATTTCTAGAAGGATCTTGACTCTCCTAGTTCTGCTACTCGATACTAGAGGGCGCTAGTGGTAACTAGTGTTGCCATGTGCAAGACATTAATAGTGGCGCGCAACAATATAATTAATTTCTTTTTTACGAAAGAATCAATTCCTTCCTTCCAAAAGTCCACTGCTAAAGAGGCCTCTCCCATAAATTGTGTCATAGCGGGGGAAATTGACATAGTTGCCACATTTAGCAAGCGGGCTGGCAACAGCAGTTTATTTTATTTTGGGTTGTTATCAAGAAGATGCTGCTGCCCATGTCCTGTTTTATTTTCCCCTTTCGCCTCTTACGACACCCTCTGGACGATATGGGAGAGTGGGTATTCTTACACCGTCGCTACACGGTTCATTTTGATTCTCAATCGACCCTTATTCGATTAAAAAAAAAAGTCGATAAATCCTTTTCAGCCTACGAGTCAGTCCAGTTAGATAGCAACGTCGTCATTTTTGCCACCAAACAGTACAGAATGAGGTAATCTATGAGGGAGGCCTATGTTCAGCAGTGAACTTTTATAGGCTGTGATGGATGGATGAATGGAAGAATCAAAATGTTGATGCATCGTCACCGTTGAGGACTTAAATAGAATCCCTCGTTACCAGTAAAAAGGATGTTCGGTTTACTACACTCACCATAAGGAACTCGGCAACATTAAGCTGCTGTTTTACGCTGGTATTTCGCGTGAGCCTTCCCCGGTCGACACATTCGTGATGCAACCGTAATAGAGCTGCAACGTGACTCTACCATGTTAAATATTATATTTTTCTTTTAAAGAATATTATTTTGTCCACTTACATATTTAAGTCCTCTGATGAACACAGGCATTCCCCAATGATCGCCTCTTAGGTTGGATATGCCATGTTTTCACCGCTTGGTAGGCGAGTTGGTGACTGCAGTTTTTTTATTATTTTCATGGTAACAGGAATATACTTCTGCTCATCTCATGTTTCACTGCCCTCTCTTTCCACTTACGACATCCACGGGATAATGTATTCTCGCACACCGTTACTATACGAGTAAATATTTCTTCTTTTCAAATGTTAATTATTTACAATTACAACTTTTTATTCTTGTTATAGGTGCTGGATAGCTCAACTAAAAGTGGCACTGTATGGGTAGCGCGCCATGTTCCACAGAACCGAGACTTATTTGTAACTTGTGCTGGCAATGGGCAGGTATCGCTGTGGAAGTAGTAAGTACCTTCAGATATATTTCTATTTCTTCATCTACCCGTAAAGTTCACTGCTGGACATGGGCCTTACCCTCTGCAGAGAGGAATTGTCTCAATCGCCACATTTGGCAGACGGATTAGTGAGTTGGTAACGTGGAAGACCGAACTTTACGTGGAGTGGCTTGGTCACTCACGGTGAATGAAGAGGAACCCACATCACGAGATGAAGGGGGTGTCCGTCGGAAGGCGCGCCATGTGTTCTGTTGCGCCTTACCTGAGAACGAGATGGGGAAAAGTAGTCCTGAGCCCGCCATGGAGCCATGGTCGCCGCGGATGTGTGCGAAAGCGTTTCCGTAGCCCTGCCAATATGGCGAGGGAGGAATACCATGGGGTTCTAGTCGGTGCAAGTCCGACATAACCCGTTCTTGCCCCCGCAACGCGGGTATGGGCAGGAATTTCCGCATGTAACATGTGCGGGGTTAGTCAAGTTGACGATCTACAATCGGTAACTTTAATAGAAAACTATATTTTTTAATTATTGATTAGATAATTTTTTTTTCTAGCGAATATCCTGAACAAAGATGTCGAATAGACAGTCAGGGGGTAGCGTGTGGTGTCCCCGGGAAATTGAGACGTTTGCAACGCATGGTCGTCAGCACGCAGCCGATAAACGCGTGGGAATGGAACCGAGACCACCTGGGTCTCGCTGTCGCAACCTCGTACGACCAGAACGTCAGGGTGCTAATTACCACGAAGCTCAACTTGCAATGAAGTGTTAAGACTATTAGTTATATGTATTGTTACGTCGTAATTTAATAAACTGTTATGTGGTTTACAATATTGAATTTTATTTATTTTTAATCTTGTTCTGAAGTTACCAATAAAATCTTGAGAGATTGCGTTCCATTCTTCCTGTAATGCGTTTTGCCCCTAATTTGAGAGATCAAGGGGCAGGATTTCTTTTCTTAATAGGTCTTCCAAGCTTATCCCATACATGCTCTATGGGGTTTACGTCGGCCAAGCGCGCTGGCCACCCCATAGCATTGTTTTCAACGTCTCGAAGGTATTCGACAACTACGGCCGTAGTATGGGGACGTGCATTATCTTGGTTAAAGACATCTATAAAAGGGGCAAATGCCACTACAATTTCTTCCAAAATCTCAGTTGCATATCGTGCCGCTGTTAATGACCCATTCCCAATGACACGGAGTTCCGTACGTGCCTCCATTGAAATACCTTCTTAACTTGTTTTAACTTTACGTGGTAGAGCCAAGCTGCAGCTATATTATGGTTGTAGCATGAATGGGTCGGCTCGACCGGGGTAGGACCACGCTCTCACAGAATACCAACGTAAAATAGCGGCTTAATGCAGCTGTGTTTCGTATAGTGAGTGTCTCGTATACTATAAAAGGGTCTCTTTTTACTGGATACGAGGCATTCCATCTTAGTCCTCAGGGGTGGCAACGCACCTGCATTTTGATTCTTAATCGAAGATAGATGTAGATGTCTATGACCACAGCATCCACTTACCATCAGGTGGACTGTGTGCTCGTTTGTCACCCTTACATTCTATAAAAAAAAACTTGCCTTCTAAGGTTATCGATGGAATATGGCAAGAAGGGGGCTTGGGTGGGTAAATGTGAATTCTGGCTGATTTCAATCTTTTTCTCATAGTTTTTGTGCTTACTGTAACCACACCAACTTTTTGGAGCTTCGTTCTTACCTTACTTGCTAGAAGTTAAGGTCCAGTTTCTAAGCACGCAAGTAACAACGAACCGATCATCTTTGGCCACGGTTTTCTGTTTACGGCCCTGTCCTGCGAGTCTCGTATACTGTACGGTCTGTCGATACCTCTTGACAACTCTGTGTACCTACCACAGATTTTGGTACTCGTAATGTTAGGGCCTATTGGCAAAGGCCTCCTCCAACGATTTCCATTGTTGTCTATCTTGAGCAACCCTTCTCCAGTTTGGTCCTGCTGTAAGTTTTATTGCCATTAGGCACGCCGAACTAAGAGACATTTTGTAGTTAGTAGATTATTTTATTTTTATTTTTAATGTTAAATGTTATTAGATCGGAATAAAGGGCTTTATTATGATTATTATTATAATGTTAGGGCCACATGTATGTAGGTGTGCACAGTTTAAATTAAAGTAACAGCCCTAGCAACTTGAGTGGCGTTTAGATCTGGCATTCTCGGTTTATTTTTCCCGTATATATTACTCTACTCTATGTTCCCGTATATATTACTCTACTCTATGGTTTATTTGCAGTACCAATTCATACTTAACATGATAAACAAGGCAGTCAAGACAAAAATTTAAACAATACCTAAATTTAAACTCAAATTCCAAAATTGGCAAATGTTTTCTCAGAATGAAAGAACGTAATTATTGCGTATAATTAGAAAAAAAAAACATTCCAAAGCTTTCTTTTTAACCCCCGACGAAAACAGAGGGGTGTTATATGTTTGTAGTGTGTATCTGTGTGTCTGTCTGTGGCATCATAGCTCCTGAACGGATGAACCGATTTTGATTAGGTTTTTTCGTTTGAAAGGTGTCTTAATCGAGAGTGTTCTTAGTTATGTTTCAAGAAAATCTGTTCAGCCGTTTGAAGATCATCAGCTCCTTATGTTTCGGGTTCTTTTTAATTTTTAAATTAAGTAATAAAAAAAGACATTCCAAAACTTTCTTTTTTCAACCCCGACGAAAAAAGAGGGGTGTTATATGTTTTAATTTAACTTATATTAATAGCATTGACTAATGTTTGTGGCCAGTACGCACGACAATAACAGGAGAAGTTAATTTTTTTTTTTGGGTTTCTCATGAGTGCATTAGTGTATAATATTTTAATCAAAAGTATTCACTACAGCTAATTTTCAGAATTTTTGTGAATTTTACTGGTATTATTTAAAAAAATAAGGCTAGGTGCTGACTTTTACTCTTTCAAAAATCAGCCGCCTGGGGTGCGTCGAAAGCTGCCTGAATTTTTAACAAACAATGCAATTTTATACTGACGGACCACATGCCTTTACAAATTTATGAAGCTGATGGATTTGGGTTTAGCCTAAACCTGCTTCTAGCTCTGATTACTCTTTTCAAAGTTGACTTTTTAATTTTTTCTTCATCAACCGCTGCTGGATATTGCTTCTACAGTAAGGAGGATAAGTCCCAATAAGATCATCACACTTTAAAGACGACAAACTGCCTTCAAAAAATGTCAGAATTGGGATACGTATGGTACCAATTTTGAGACTGTTTCCCATTAGTGAGTGGCTGTCCTACACTCCTCTTGCCGGCATGAGGCTTTTACTCTGGAACCTTTTTTCCCCTTCGGTTGTTGGTTCGTTGAGCTATATGGTCGGCCCATTGCCACATCAGCTTACTGTTACATTGGGCGCATTGGGGGCATTAAGCACGACGGCGACGAAATTAAATTAGTACTGTAAAAATTAGTAGCTAAAAACAGTATTCACGGATTATGGGTTCGGTCCACATCGTGAGCAACTAGTTTTTTTTACTGTAATTCCGCTCTGGACATCATCGTTACTGATTCTATTGCGCAGAGAAACTCAGAGCATAGTCCTTTCGAAAGCTCGCTGAGCGACCTTGAACTTCCTCATACGGCCAGCTGTGATGACTACCTCTGAGTATGTCATCACTGGCAACACGCATTGGTTTGCACACTGTTGTTTAAGATTTCGAGGTATACGTGACGAGAAGATGTAGCGTAATCTCCCGAATGCTGCCCAACCAAGTTGAATACGTCGGTACCGTCGGAGTAGAACGGCTCCCCACTAAATAGAGTGACGACCTGGTAAGACATCCAGGAAGTTGATGGCTGCAAGGGGTGACGCCTATGTCCAGAAGTAAACTTGTGAAGCAATGATGATGATGACGATATATGAGATAGTTTTGCTACCATCTATCGGAGGCCATGTGATATTCCTAGCATTTTCCATAGGCGCTTTATAGGACACCCACCGAACATTGTGGGGTGATGTAATGGATTGTATGTTGGTATATTGGTATATACAAATCATTGATACACAATCACACAAGTTTGCTTACTAGATGGACAGTTTTCCTGTTTTTTCAGAGAAAAATAAGGAATTGCAATTGACACTAATTACACATGAAATGGAATATTCTAGAGGAAATTTCCAAAGCTAGAGTTGTTTATCGAGCGATGAGTCGGTAAGTATTTAAGAATTTTTTCATTGATTTGTTTCCCTTTCATGGGCGTTGTAGATACCACAGCGTTTAGACTGGATGCAGTGTTGGATACTTTCACTTACGCTTTTTGCAGACAGTTACAATATAATACTTTACCTGTATATTAACAATATCAGGCATATATATTATCATTCATTATTGTGGGAAAACTGTATTCTAAGGTACTAATTGAAAGAGTTATGAAAGACACTGATGGAAAAATTTGGGATGTGCAATCGGGATATAGAAAGGGAATGTGGTGTACGGATCAGGTCTTTTGCATGCGCATGATCGCGGAGAAGTTTTTGGCCAAAAACCAAAAAGTTTGTTGTGCGTTCGTGGATTTGGAAAAGGCTTATGACAGAGTGGACAGGGATGTGTTATAGCAAACACTGAACTCATTTGGGTTGAGCGCTGGGTTGATACAGGCATTGAAGTCTCTGTATAGGGACTCCAGTGCTTGTGTCAGGATCAATGGGGCCTATTCGGACTGGTTTGGCATCCATAAAGGTGTCAGACGGGGCTGTGTGGCTTCCCCGTGACTGTTCAACCTATTTATGGACAGTTGTTTGGAAAATTTGAAAGTTGAAGAATGCGGGTTAAGAATGGGTGAGTTAACCGTTAAATGTCTTTTGTACGCCGATGATCAAGTCATACTTGCGTTGTTGGCGGCCGAGTTGCAAATGACGGTTACATTAATGAACAGGTCATTAAAAGAAAAAGGAATGAAAGTGAACGCAAGTAAGACGAAAGTTATGATTTTTGAAAGAGAAGAAAGTAAAACGATATGTGAAATAAGAATAGAAGGGGAATTGGTCGAGCAAGTAAATGAATTTGTGTATTTGGGATGTGTATTTAGCAGGGATGGTAGATATGATAAGGATATAGAACGACGAGTGAACGCAGGAAATAGAGTAAATGGGGCTCTACACTCTGTTGTGGAAAGTCAGAATGTGTTCAAAAAGGCACGTATGGCAATTCACAATGCTATGTTAGTCCCTACTTTAATGTATGGTAGTGAAAGTTGGGTGTGGCAGAAGAAGCATGAGAGTAGAATAAATGCTGTAGAAATGCGGTCATTAAGGAGTATGATAGGGCTGAATCTGAATGACAAGGTGAGAAATTGTGTGATAAGAGAAGAGTGTGGTTTGCAAGATGATGTTGTGACCAGAATTAAGAAAGGAATGCTTCCGAGGTTTGGTCATGTAGAAAGAATGAATGAGGAAAGAGTGACAAAGCAAATTTATGTTGCAGAGGTGAACGGCAGAGTCGGGAAGGGACTCCCTAGGCGAAAGTTTATCGACCAAATTGGCGATATATTGAAAATGGTCCAAAAGAGTTCCCTTAACCGACGAGCGTATATGGATGTGGAGGAGCCGAGAGAGGTGTGTCAGGATCGTGCCAAATGGAAGTCCATAGTCTCTGCCTACCCCTCTGGGTGACAGGCGTGAGTGTTTATATATATATGTATGTATATATTATCAGGAAGATGCTGCTGTTTATCTTCTGTTTTGGTTTCAAAAATTATGAGATATTAATGATAATCTCAAATTAGACACGCTTAAACAGTTGCACTACAGGCGACGTAATCCATTTCATACAAACTAGAGTGCCCATGTCCTAGTCAACTCTTAGGATGTTTTATTTGAATAAGCTAATCTTATTGAGAACCTTTCTTCCCCATCGGTTGTCGGTTCTTCGAGCTTTATGACCGGACCATTGCCACTTCAGCTTAGTAATCCGTTGGGCTATGTAGGTCACTCTGGTTCTACTGCGGATATCCTCATTTCTAAGTTTATCACGCGGAGAAACCCCGATCATAGCCCTCTCCATAGTTTGCTGAGCGACCTTGAGCTACCTCATACGGCCAGCAGTGAATGACCACGTCTCAGATCCATAAGTCATCACTGGCAACACGCACTGGTTGTACAATCTCGTTTTCAAGTTTTGAGGTATACCTATACGAAGTGTAGGGCGCCCCCCACTAGATGGAGTGACGACCTGGTAAGACACGTAGGAAGTCGATGGATGCAGATGGCTCAGGACCGTACTTCGTGGTTATCCTTGGGGGAGGCCTATATTCAGTAGTGGACTTGTGAAGGGCTTTAATGATGATGATGATGATGATGAATCTTATTGAAATACACTCAAAACTACGTGTTTAGTTATAAAAATTGTTACGTATTTCATCATCTCTAAACTATCAGATATTTGCCGATGAAAATAGTTAAGTTAATAAGTTACCGAATAGTGATTGTGGGGCAGAACGAATATCATTACAGTCTTAATTTTAAATGGCTTCTACAGCCCATAGACAACCAGAATCAACTTCTGAGATGAACCGAGATGAATCAAGATGGAATGTCTCGAAGTCTGTTATCCATAAAAATCTAGGCTCTTGATACCCTTTAAGCCAGAGTACAACAGTCGATACACTGCTGCTCAGTGGCGAAAATGGTAGAGATATTTAGGTACCTAGACTCTAGACGGACTCTAAGCCAAAAAAGAAACCGAATATAGTAAAATAAACATATGATGCTGATAGCAGAATTAGCTCATTAGCAAAAATTTTCAAGACGCGAGCAACCTATGTTCGACTTCCGCTTTTACCAGTAAAATTGTTAATTGCACTAATTGATTTTTTTTAATAAGAGTGACAAACGAGCACACAGTCCACCTGATGGTAAGTGGATGCTGTGGTCCGTATACATCTTCATTTATCCTCAATTAAGAATCAAAATGCAGATGCGTTGTCACCCCTGAGTTCTAAGATGGAATGCCTCGATTCCAGTAAAAAAGGTCTCCGGTGCACTACACTCATACGAATTACAGCAACATTAAACTGCCATTTTACGCTGGTATTCTGGGAAGCGTGGTCCTACCCCAGTCGAGCTAAGCTTTTCGTGCTACAACCATAACATAGCTGAGGCGTGGCTCTACCACGTATTTCACGTTTACCACGCATTCAGGAGTATATTACATTAGTATATTTATACGTGGTAGAGCCATACTGTAGCTATTGTATAATTGTAGCACGAATGGGTCGGCTTGACCGGGGAAGGACCACGCTCTCACAGTATACCAGTGTAAAATAGCAGCTTAATGCTGCTGTGTTTCGTATGGTGAAAGTAGAGAACCGGAGACCCGTTTTAATGGAAAAGGGGCATTCCATCTTAGTCCTCACGGCTGACCACGCATCTGCATTTTGATTTCCTAACGAGGATAGATGTAGATGTCTATGGGCCACAGCAACCACTTACCATCAGGTGGACTGTGTGCTCGCTTATCACCCTTATTCTATAAAAAAGTGATAATTAAACTTCTATTAAGGATAAAATTTTCTAGGACATGTGAAGGCCGTGAACATGCACTGGAGTAGCGCGTCGGACTAATCGCTCCATAGCCCGCTCACAAGAGGCTTATGCCCAGCTGTGGGACTTATAGAATGTCTAATGAATATCTGTAATAAACTTTATAATTATTTCTTATATCAACACGAATACTTGATATTGAATAAAACTAAGATTTCCGGTTTTATCGCGTTTAACTTATTTTAATTCCCGCCGTATCGGGTGCTTTGAAGAACCCATGGTTACGGGTGATGTTTAACGTCTCGATGTCATAGTTAGTCTGGCCTACTTTTAGCTTTTAAATAATAATTTTTGGTTCGATCTATGCAGAACGAGATTAAAAGAAACAAAGTGTTTGTAATTTATTCGAATTTAAAACATACAACAATTTTTTTTAATTTGTGTCTTTTTTGTACTACAAATTTTTGGTTACCCTAATTTATGCAGAAAGGGGAACAACAACTAGGCGCGTTATTCACGGTTCCGTTTAATTAAAGTCGCATTATCATGTGTTTAGAATCGGTAAGGCAGAAAATCGGTTAAGTTATATATAATATATAATATAAAACAATAATAAAATTATGAAGTGTCAATGACTGATAAAAAATCTGTGACAAGTGAGTCTTTGTGTCTATCTTTTATCACAAAATATCTTACAGTACTACGTTTACAGAAGGGGTGTAATGTTTCCCGTAAGTAAAGTCAATAAATGGAAATCCCCAGAAAATCTTTTATCCTCCATGTGTATGAGCCTTACCCTCTATGGCACATATGTTCCTGAAGAATCTCATCTCATTCCTCTGCCATTAGACGATCATATACCGCCGCTAAGGTGATCTCTCACCAAACCACGATAGTAATAGTAAGTATTATTTGTCATGGCAAACTCTATTTCTTAATGGAACTGAATGGCGTGCGTGAACTTCACCTCTTTGTTCATCACCATCTACTGCCTTCACTTTGTGTATATTGTCAATAAGTAAAGCTGTGCACCGTGTCTTGATGGTGTAAGAATATCTACTACCGCATATCGTCCCGTAAGTGTCGTAAAAATACTAAAAATACTTACTAATCTACGGTTAACTACCCGCCTGCCAAGCAAGGCAACTAAGACATATATCCCTCCTATGTGGCCATCTATGGGGAAGGCTCATTTTCAGTAGTGCACTTTTGAAAGGCTTTAACGGTAGATTCTAGCTGTAGACGAGGTAGCTCACCGTAAATAGTTGGGCCATGGCTAAAATCATAGAAGACTTTTATAGAAGATTTGTATTACTAGGTTTTTTTTAATAGAATTAGGATGACAAACGAGCAACAGTCCACATGATGGTAAGTGGATGCTGTGGCTCATAGACATCTACATTTATCCTCAATAAAGAATCAAAATGCAAATGCGTTGTCACCCTTGAGAACTAAGATGTAATGCCTCGTTTCCAGTAAAAAGGATTTCCGTTTGTCTACACTCAACATACGAAACACAGCAGCATGGTTCAGCTATTTTACGCTGGTATTCTGTGAGAGCGTGGTTCTACCCCGGTCGACTGGTTAGCGGCGTCTTCATCCATAATATAGCTGCAGCGTGGCTTTACCACATATAAAAAAAATGTAAATGGTAAGACTCCTCTTCTAGCAGCACTTTCTTCTCTATTTTTACTGCCAAAGAGCAGAGCCTGCATAGAGATACTGTATGGCTGTATAGAGCGCCAGTATAATTTTACAGACTGTGAAGTTGAAGTTGGTTGCATATCCAGGCTGCCGCAGCCACTTACCATCACGTGAACTGTAAGTTTGTTAGTTACTTCAGTTTTATGAAAAAAAAGCCAATAAGTAAAAACGTAATAGGGTATTATACCCATTTTCAAAAAGTGTTTTTAATAAATCCTAGAGTGATAATGAACCACTATAATTTTTATATATTTTTTAAAACCGAATAGTGCCATCAAAATTACTTTTAATCTATCGGGTTAAATTTGCGTGAAAACGATAGCCGCCATGCTGTTCAACTCGTGACGTCACTGTCCTAGAATTTTGCCTATTTTGCAAAGGAATAAGATACTTTTGGATGTTTACTAATGAGTTATCATCTATATCATTGTTGTTGTGCCTAAATGCAAAAATACGAGCATATGAACGCCGGGGAAGTTATGGATTCAAGTGCCAACTGATTTAAATATGAGAAATACTTGGTTAAAATTGGCAAGAAGAGACCCGCAGGCATGGTCTACAAACTCTAAACTATACTTTTGTGAAGATCACTTTGATGTAAGTATGACTTATATTTAACTATCGTCTAAACAAAACAAAACTATTGCAAGTCAAATTTTGTAATAGATTAGGTTAATCGCTCGTCTGTCCCGCCCTTTGTGGGCCATTTTGACAGCCCTTGCAAGTGCAGTGCAGTGTTTTACTTAATTCGTGTTTTCTTCTATTATATGGGAACAATGACATGGTTTGTAAAAAAATATAACAAAAGTTTTTCTCACCTAAGCTTACATTATAATATCTATAACATTAGTGCTAAAAGCGAAGTAATATAACTCGCTTTGATTTCAAATGTACTGTAATAAAGATTATTGCATGTTTTAGCTGGAAAATTACACACAATATAAGATTATGGGTTCTGTTAAACGAATTGAATTAATAGAATAAAGATTAGTACTTTCTGCTTTTACGAATCCGTCTTCCATGATGCCTTTTCAATAAAATTCGGAATAAAACTCAACAATCGTAATGATAACTTGAAAATTTCGAAATAACACAACACATTAGCTAGTTCTTCACCAGTGACGTCACGACGGTATCTAATATGGCGAACAGTGTTTTGCAGATTTGAGGCATATAAAAATATTCTTAAAATTGAAATATAAAATTTATAATGCATTTTCTTGTGTAATTTTTTCTTGTGTAAAATACCCTATTAATTGGTGAATAATTATCCAAATAGTACTAGGTAGATATAGGCTGGATATCACATTATTTTATTTTTTTGCACAAATGTTTTGACTGGAATTAGAATGCACGATCTGACACACACAGAGCTAAGACACATAAATTATCAAAAATTGTAATAAAAATAATAGTAAGTCTTTTATTTAGTATCTATTTATTCAGTTTATTTCATTTTGAAGAAACAGAGATAAATATGATTTCTTATATTTACGCGAACACTACACATTGAATAAAACTACTTTTATGGATTTTATCCGTAAAAGTAGGTCACGGTGGCCATGGGTGCTGGAAAGCACCCAAAATGTCGGGAATTTAAAAATAAGTATAATTAAACGCGATAAAATCCGTAAAAGTAGTTTTATTCAGAGATAACTATATTTAAATTGCGTTACGAGATTCCTAGCAACTCCTTCATGGGTTACGCAACAATAAGTGACATGCAACCCCTAAACCAATTAGAAAACAATAAGAGTCCCAAATCAGTTTTGTTATAATATCAAAACATATTTCGCGTTTCCCCTCAAAACTTGACACGTGCAGTCTGTCCCTACGCCCCTGGTTTTAATATAACTATCTCGCCCTTGCTATTCGTAATTGAAGCGTGTAATTCTGTTGACATGTTTTGTTAAATCTCATAATTTGACATAGATAACTATGCCCTTTATTAATTAATGTGATGCTAATAAGATCACTATCGAGACAATGCATTGATTATTAATAGGCATGGCTAATTTTTGAATCGATTTACTTGGATGCGATCTTAGCCCAGGTTGAATCGCTGTTACTATTAAAAATCGTGTGGTTGCTACTGCAATGATTTTTTTATGATTACAACAAATATAAATAAATTTTAAACTGATATAAATCTGACGGTTCTATAATGAAATTGGGTCTAGGGGATGATTGACCCCTTGGATCGGTCTGCCTTCTTGTAAAACGTTTTAAAATAGTTGTCTGGCTGACATATATAAAAATTGAGCTTCAGAATATAAGAGAAATTGAGTAATTTTTTTAGAGCTTTAAAGCGTCTGCAAAGCGGCGGAGTGTCTGGGAGTATTGATGACTGATTTTTAACGACATTAACATTTACGTAAAAATCAGCTGTGAGAATTAATGTGAGGTGAGTTATGTTTTTACGTACCTTGATTACCAGCAGTACCAGATTAGCAGGTAGGCATGCGATCATGGTACATACTAACACTACTCAATCTTACACATTTCGTTCGTCAGAAAATAAGTGACGTCTGGTGGCCCTGGGATCTTGCTGTATGAGAGAATTTGCTATCAACCCGTGGATGTCGTAAGAGGAGACAGAGTGAACCTTAATGATGAGGAGCGCCTTTAACAACAACTTTAATAACAACTTAATAGTAAAATAAATAATTAAAAATTTTGTACAACCGACTTCAATCTTAATTATTAAGAATAACTCAAAACCTATTGGTCAGACCTTGATCAAATTTATATGGGATTACATGAGATGCACCAGCTTTCAAATAAAAAAAGAATCATCGAAATCCGTTGACCCGGAAAAAAGTTATGAGGTAACCCACATATGTAAAAAAAAAACATACAGTCGAATTGAGTACTGTCTCCTTTTTGAAGTCGATAGAAAAATAGCGTTTAGCAACCGGCCTGTCAAGCCTGGCAACTATATCAAATATCCTGTATGAGGCAACTTATGTAGGAGGCCTATATTCAGCTATGGACTTTTAATGGGCTGTAATGCATGAAAAAAAATATGAAATTTGTTGTTAGTCACCAGTCAAGTTAGGTAACCAGTCAGCGTATTTTTTAAAAGACTTACTCAGCAATGGATTAGCACCGAATAGAATAGAATAATTTCTGTTCGATATAGATTAAAAGTAAAACTTATAAAAAGTAATTTAAGCTTTTACCTTCTATACATCTATACAAATAAATAAAATTGAAGGTTCTGTTTGTAATGTCAAAATAACAGCTTTTTACTAAAAGCATATGAAAGTATATACGGTACTTATAACAAAAACACAATTTTTAAAACTTTTGTCTGTCTGTCTGTCTGTCTGTTTGTTCCGGCTAATCTCCGAAATGGCTGGACCGATTTCGACGGGACTTTCACTGGCAGATAGCGGATGATAAGGAGTAACTTAGGCTACTTATATTTTAGAAAAAGAATTAGGGTTCCGCGCAACATAATTAAAACCCTAAATTACACGCGGGCGAAGTCGCGGGAAACAGCTAATTTTGCATAATCAGCATAAGAGTATTAGTTACGGGTATTACTTACTTAGTAATAGGGAGCTGCATTATTAGTGCTAAGGCATTTATTATTCCTGCTCCCACTATGCATGCTCAGGTGAGTATCTTTTCTTATGGAAGAGAAGTAAAACGAGCAAACGGCTCACCTGATGGTAAGTGGTCACCGTCGCTCATGAACATCTGCAACACTAGTGGAATTGCAGGTGTGTTACCAGCATTTCAGAAAGGAGTAGGCTTAGGAGTATATGGGCCGCCGGCGTTGCTGGGGCCGCGGATGTGTGCGAAAGTGTTCCCGTAGCCCTGCCAATATACGGCGAAGGTGGAACATCATGAGGTTTTAGTCGGTGCGAGTCCGACATAACCCGTCCTTGGCCTCGCTAGGCGGGTATGCGTAAGCATTTCCCCATGTAAAAAAAGGCTTAGGAGTATCTTTTGCTTCATCAACAAGTTAAAGTGCACTGCCGGACATGGGCTTCTCTTCATGTAGGGGATGTGGCGGCGCTGTCGTCGCGAAACACACCGAAGCCTAAATCACGCTATCAAAGTTCCGAAGTACTGCGCTATATATAGAACAGCTTTTCCAGAGTTGAACGCTCCCCGGGCTGATCATCTTGCCTGGGGGGAGATGTCATCTTTTCCTTACACGGCCAAAGGGAAATTAGCCTTAATCGTCACACGTGGCAAGCGGGTTGATGGTTGCAATAACAGATGTTATGCACCTGACTCTGCGTCGCGTCGCCAGTCTGGGTGTTTCTGGTTCAAACGGTGCTTGTTATACCGCCATCTGCCGATCCCAGGTGAGAATGGTATGGAAAAATGATTCCCAACTAATGTTTGCGAGTTGGTGCATCACTTTCAAAGAGTGAGTGCCTTTTTGAAAAAGCCTTAGCCAAAATGATTACGGCTTTTTTTTATAGAATAAGGATGACAAACGAACACACAGTCCACCTGATGGTAAGTGGCTGCTGTGGCCATCATGCCACATCTACATCTATCCTCGATTACGAATCAAACGTTGTCATCGGTGAGGACTAAGATGGAATGCCTCGTTCCCAGTAAAAAGGGTCTACGGTTCTCTAAATTCACCATACGAAACACAGGAGCGTTAAGCTGCTATTTTGCGCTGGTATTCTGTGAGAGCGTGGTCCTTCCCCAGTTGAGCCGACCCATTCGTGCTACAACTATACCAGTAATATAGCTGCAGCATGGCTCTACCACGTAAAAAAACAATATTTTTAACAATAATGTAATTCTTCTGCTTCATCTACCCGTAAAAGTCCATTGCTTCTCCTACTGTAGAGAGGGATTGTCTTAATCATCGCGCTTGGTAGGATCCGAAGATCGTAGTACCTGACGTTACGCACCTTTGACACTGCTTCCATGTTAGGTATACCGTCATTTGTCGGAAGCCATAACATATTTTTGACATAACCCATAGTCGCTTCTTAACCGTTTTATGGCGTTTAAGAGTATCCAATACACAATATCGTCCCGTAAGTGTCGTAGGGGACGACTGTGGAAACCTGAAACAGGAGATGGCCAACAGCATCTTTGTGATAAGAGTTTAGAATTATAAAAAAACTGCGATTGTCAACCCGCGTGCGAAAAGTGGCAACTGTGGTAAAATCTCCCCTATGAGGCAATTTGTGGGGTAGGCCTATTTTCAGCAGTGGGCTATTATGGGCTGTAATGGATGAATGGATTGGATAGTCACTTCTTAATACACCTACGGAACGAAATGCCGTGATCGATTCTATCATCCTCCGTCGTACTTCCGCTGTCATAATTAGTAAACAATAAATGTATTTCGATAACATAGAGCAACAAGGGCCACCGGCGGTCCAGAAGGGAGTAGCCATAGCATTTTTTCCCGATACAGAACTGTCTGTCATTTTTTGCGGGGGGAAATCTGCGCACACAAAAACAATCGTCTGTCACTACGAAAATCACTCATAACAATTAAAACAATAAACTAATAATTTCACACACACATAGATACATTATATCAGTATCATCCGGTGACAGCGACTACTTGTATACAGACTCGGATCAGCCGCTCGACCGATCTGCATATTGTATGAGGGCGAGCGGACAAATCCGAAACAACACGATCGTTATTATCGTAATTTTTAAGTTTAACTAGAAGTACGAGGGTGGATTGAAAAGTACTCGGCCTAACACAGATCCATTCAATTCTAAAAATCAAATCTACCCACATTATTTAGTTCAGTTCAGACTAGTTCATTGTGTGAAGTTCGAAACGTGTGCGATAATTAGTTGTGATTTTATAAATTTATTAACAAAGTAATCGGACATAATTTCCGCGAATGGAGCAAATCGAGCAGCGTGCCGTCATTAAGTACCTCCATAAGAAGGGCTATCATCAAAGCCATCCATGATGACATGGTCAGTACATTAGGCGATTGTGCTCTGTCATATTCATCCGTCAAAAATGGATAGCAGAATTTAAGCGTGGTAGAGAGAGTGAAAGATGAACCCCGCTCTGGAAGGCCTTCGACGTCAACTACTGACGAAAATATTAAAAAGTACTTGATTTAATAATGGGAGACCGCAGATTAAAAATTGAGAGATAGCCGAGATTATAGGCATCTCTTATGAACGAACTCAAAACATCATTGTCAACGAGTTGGGTTTCCACAAGGTGTCTGCGAGGTGGGTTCCATGACTGCTTTCAGTTGAACAAAAGGACGCGATTGACTATTTCACTCGACTGTTTGGAGTTATTTGAAGCCGATGCAGATGATTTTTGAATCGTTTTGTTACTATGGACGAAACATGGGTTCATTACTGTACACCGAAACAAAACAACAATCAAAACAGTGGAGAAGACCTGGTTCACCACCCCTAAAAAGGCTAAGTCGATTTTGTCGGCAAATAAGGTGATAGCTTCAGTATTCTGGGACTCGAAAGGTGTGATTATGATTGATTATCTTGAAAGGTCAGACTATAAACTCTGATTACTACTGCACCTTACTACGTCGTTTACGAGAGGAAATAAAAGAAAAACGTCGAGGAATGCTCAGAAGAAAAGTCCTGTTTCATCAAGATAACGCCCGTGTTCACACGTCAGTACAGTCAATGGCTGAAATTCACAACTGTGGCTTTGAACTGTTACCGCATCCGCCGTATTCACCTGATCTGGCACCATCAGACTTCTTTCTGTTCCCTAACCTAAAAAAGCACTTGGGAGGTCAAAGATTTTCGACAAACGACGAGGTCAAAGCAGCTGTAGACGCATATTTTGACTCTAAGGAAGAATCATTTTTTTTCAACGGTCTAAATGCTTAGAAGGGGAGGTGGCAAAAGTGTATTGAACTTGATGGTGATTATGTAGAAAAATAAAAATATAACTGATTTAGTATGTGTTTATTTTCTTGGTTAGGCCGAGTACTTTTCAATCCACCCTCGTAAATAGCAACAATTTGAATAAAAATTACTTATATATGAAAGTTTTATTGTACGCATAGGACCGCGTGGACTTATATTTTGACAGAGGGGAGTGCTTGCTTATGACTACTCCCCTCCGGTCCGCCGGTGGCCCATGTTGCTCTATGTTCGATATACTCAACAATTGTTTGATGAAATTAATCCCTATATGTTTATTAGAAATTGGACTAAAATCAAAATGTAGGATTTAATTAAAACAGCAAGTGCATTTACACAAAAGACCGTGAATGAATAGCGTGAACCCACCGGATTTACCTCATTCATGTCATTTTTGCGCCGAAAGTGACAAATCCCCCTAATTTGTGCGATCCCTATGTGACGAATCCGCCATCTGTCCTCCGGTCACGCCTATCATACGAATATTATAGCCTAATCGATACTAGACTAGTTATTACGCTAAAGAGATATTCAGAATTGCACGTGCACAAAAATGCGTACGTACTACGTACGGTATCAACGACTATTTTAGATTTTGGTATTTCATTTTCAAAGCGGATTTACTCGTTTGACCTAACGTTCGTTTAAAAATGACTCTGAACAGAGAGTGAATGTTACACAAGTAATCTCAAGAAATGTAGAAAAGGCAGTTGAAGATAAGCGGTAAATAGTATATCTTAACTTTCCAGACATGCCGGTTTCTTTCACGATGTTTTACTTTAACACTAAGCACAAGGTTATATCATTTCAGTTTTGCAGCTATAGTACTGAGAATTGAAATTGGCAAAGAACAGGTATCAATTAAATAAGGAATATAGGTGGTTCTATACACTCGTTATTTCAGTTTAAAGTACTTAATTAAGTTGAGCAGCTAATGTCTAAAAAGTTAATGTTCCTAAGCAAAATGTTAGCTCGTGATAATTGCTGGACCTGGTGATTGTAAAATTGACTTTTATTATTGATTTTTTAATAGAATAAGAGTGACAAACGCACATTCAGTCCACTTCTTGTAAGGGGATGCTGTGGCCCATATTATACATCTTCATCTATCCCCGATTAAGAATCAAAATGCAGATGTTGCCATTCCTGATAACTAAGATGGAATACCTAGTTACCAGTAACAAAATGTCTCCGGTTTAAATATAGTAAAATAGCAGCTTAATACTTTATTATATTTTATTGAATATTATCATAATGCTTAAAGTTTTAAGTTACCTATGATTCACGGGACGGATGAATGACATAACAAAATAATACACAATTAAATTTATTAATACATAATAAATTTCATTGTACCTAGATTTACATACTTACTCCGCTCGAGTCCATTCTGGAAATGTTCGGATATTTTAAAAGATATTGATAACAATCTTAAAATAGCTATAGAAAAAATTCTAAATTTAACTTTGCCTGGACTCAAGCTACTTTACCTATAAAATTTGGTGGTATTGGTGTGAGAAATCTTTCTAGCGTTGCATTGCCTGCTTTCCTTGCTTCCGTGCATAGTGTCAGTAATTTATGTAACATAATTTTAAATAATAAAGTAGACCTATGCTTTGCTACGGAGGCAGGGCAGACATGGCAAACGCTCTGTCCCGGCGAAAATGTTCCACTGGAAGTTAACCAACAAAAACAGTGGGATATTCCGTTGGTACAGAAGGTGCAGAAAGATTTGTTTCATAATTTCCATAGTGACCAAGATAAGGTACGCCTTCTAGCTGTTTCGACTAAGGAATCTAGTCACTGGTTACACGCTTTACCATCAAGTAATCTCGGCACATTACTTGATGGGGAAAGCTTGCGCATCGCTGTAGGAATCCGACTAGGAGCGGCGATTTGTCAACCCCATCAGTGTCCCTGTGGTAGCAGCGTCGACAAGTTTGGGCTCCACGGACTTTCTTGTAAGAAAAGTGCTGGTAGGTTTTCACGGCACAGTTCTTTGAACGATGTCATCCGAAGGGCTCTTGTCTCTATAAATGTTCCCTCGGTTTTAGAGCCTTGTGGAATATTTAGAGACGATGGCAGGAGACCCGACGGTATGACATTGGTCCCTTGGGAGATAGGTAAAGCCCTAGTGTGGGATGCTACTTGCGTAGACACTTTGGCGGCCTCTCATCGCAGGGGTACCTCGTTTAGAGCCGGGGCGGCATCAGAGGCAGCTGAACTGAGTAAGTGGCGCAAATATGAGTCTCTGAGAGATGACTACATATTTGTGCCATTTGCTGTAGAGACTATCGGTCCGTGGGGTCCACGTGGGTGAAGTTCTTAAAGGAACTCCATCCGCGGCTGGTCGTTGCTGCTGGTGATAAGAGGGCTGGCTCTTTTCTCGCTCAAAGGCTAAGTATAGCCATTCAGCGGGGAAACGCAGCCAGCGTTCTTGGCACGATACCGCGTGGAGTAGGACTGTTTGATAATTAAATTACTAGTTTTAGTTTTTGTTATTATAGTTTTTAATATTTTATATAATAAAATATTCTATATTATGTTATGTAAATACATAATTAAAGTTATTTCCCTCAGTGTGCAGGTACTGTTCCCATTTGTCCGTTTTTTTGTTCTTTCACTTTTTCAGTGTTGTTCTGTTGTTATTATGTATTGTGATGACATAGGCAAAAATTTGGGCATGATATTAAATAACTGTTTGAAAGGATAAGTAATTATTGCATGCCTGGAGCGTCCTTTAGTCATATAATGAATAAAGTTTTAGCTAGTAAATTTTGCCGTAATAGCACATTAACAATTCTTGTTGGGAGAAGAGGCAATGTAAACGAAAATAAAATATTAAAATATATTGATTATCTAAATACTTTAAATAAACATAAAATTATCTTGTTTACATTGCCTTACCCTTACATACAGGGTTGGCCAGAGGAAAATAAAATAAGATACGATTTAAATTTATTAATGAATAACTTTTCTTATTTTCTATTGGGCTGAGATACAATATCACCGTGCCCCATATTAATATCTGGATCCTTTTTTCTACTCGTAAATATAATCCAAATGGTCAATTTGTACCTTATAATATTTTAATATTAGGTCTTTACCTATGAAATTGCCGCCGTTTTTATAAAATAAGTTAACGTAATTTTTTTTCTATATTTTTTATTTCTATTAATCAAAGTAATCACCCATGCAATTGATGCATCTTTGCCAACGAAGTGGCAGTTTATTGATGCCCTTCTTGAAGAAATCAGCTGGACGGGAGGCAACAAATTCTTCAAAGGCATTTTGTACTGCCTCTCGGGTATTGAATTTTATTCCCGCTAAAAAGGTATCCAAATTCTAGAAAAAAGTTGAAGCCTATAGGCGAAAGATCTGGTGAGTAGCGGATGACGGAGAGCTTCCAACCCCAGCTCTTGGAGACCGCCTGTTGTGCAGTATGAGGTCGCGCGTTGTCGTGCAGGAGCAGCGAGGACGAGCGATTGACCAAAGCTGGTGTTGGAGACGTGCGAGCTTCTCCATCTTTGTGTCAGTTCTTCACAATACACATCTGCAGTAATGCGCATCTCGTTTGGTAAGAATCTGTGATGAATTACACCGGCGCTAGACCACCAAACAGTGACCACTTTTCTAGGGGTAAGTTTTCGTTTAGGGCATTGTTTAGGTGCTGAACCGGGGTCCAACCAACTTGCTGAGCGCTTGTGATTGTCAAACAGAAATACATTTTTCGTCGTAGGTAACAATGTGGTTCAAAAAGGTTTGTGTGCCTGTTGAGCAGTGCAAGGCACGCGTACTTCGCGCTGGCGATCATTGAATTCGTGGGGCACCCATTTGTCAAACTTTTTTACCTTGCCAATTTGACGCAAATGAACCAATATTATTTTGATACTAACGTCGAAAGCTGCTGCTAATTCAGCCGTAGATTCAGTATCATCAGCTTCCACAATCGCCTTTAATTTATCATTGTCGACCAAAGTTTTCTGACGACGTTTTGTGGTATTCGCTCCGTAATCATCGTTGATGTTGCGTGTGCGTGCTGCTTGTGCCGCGTTGCTGCCACGACGGTACTCATATTCCATAATTACTCGATTTTTAACGTATCCATGATGACGAAAAAGATTCAAATGCGATGAAAACATAAAGCTAATCAATAAACAAAGCATTAATTTTGAAGAAATAATTCCATGTTTTTAAAATATAATTAATTTAAAATTAGAATTCTTAGCCAAAGAAAAATTATTTTGTTTTGATTTACATGTTTGTCTTATTTACACAAAAATGAAACTATACCGAACAGTGCATAGTTACAAAATACTATGATCACTGTGTAGTCATGTCAATTTACGGGGAAATTACCCTATGTGTTACATTACTGGCGTATTACGTATCGTCATCTCATACTGCCATGATGAGTTCCTTTTAGTATTATGTAAAATGACTATCAGTTACAACTTTAGTGCCGAAACCTCGCGCTTAACTTTACAAAAACGATCCTGTTAATGTGTTACCTTAATAGCGCGGGAGTGATAATTCTAGTCGCGTCCGAAGTTGTGTACAAAGCACGATTAACCTTATCCTATAATATTTACATTGCTACCGTACAAAGTGATCACAACAACAAAAATTAAGTAGAAATTATGACATTTATAGACTATGCTTAGCCCAAACACGGACCATTAGCGCAATACATGATGCGTATTTATACGCACAATGATTGTGATTTTAAGACTACCGGCATTCTAGAACTTATCGCGGATCCTCGTCACTAAAAAAAGTTTTTAAATTTACATTTAGAAAAACTCTTCTATGATACATATACACTTGAACAAAAATATATTTTACCTAAAATAGATGTCGCTGCCTCTAAAAACATTTTACATACAAGGAAAACAATGCGACTTGCCTTGTTCAGTACAAATACAACACGTCACTATATTAATCCGTAAAACCTACTTTCCTGGTCTGATACGTTAAGCCGAAACCACACTAATGCTGCTTAACAAAAATAAACTATAAATTTTGCAGAGATTAGACAGCTTATTTTTATAAATTGATGCAATAAAATACAAGCCCAATGGCTTAGATCTCTCCTGCGCTCCAACTAGGTACTGCTCTACCGTAAAATAATAGCTTCTTGGATGTGGCAACTCAATACCATTGAATGTATTGACTACTTGCAAATTATACGATATTTAGTAATAGTATGTATGTAGTGCCAGTGTATTAATTTTCTTGTTGTATTATTTTTACACAGCTTTTAACTGCGCTGACTGGCATTTTATTTCAATTATGATGATATGCGGCACTTCGAAACGGACTCGAGGCGTGTGCAGATGGCCAGTATCAAAGAAGAATGCACAAGTGAACTGTCTATTATTATATTTACACTCTCGTAGTCCGATGGGACGGCAATCCGACACGACCTGAGAGCCAGACCAGCAGCTTTACGTGCTATGGGGGTGAAACACCGCCAACTTCCTTTGAAATGGCCAGTACTGCAGAACGGCAATTTCATAGGTAAACACCTATTATTAATCTTTATAGGTATATATAATTCTTCTGTAGGTACTTACGTGCGTTTGCCACTGAACTAAAAGGCTGCACCGATTTTGATGAAATTTATGTGTGTGTTTGAGTGGATTGATGGTTTAGATTCACAATAAGATCCGTTGTCGAGATTCAGGAATCACTCGTTTGACAATATAATTTTATATACTTGTACTTTTTCTCTGCTTTGTATATTGATGCCAGATCCAGATGATGGCAGATGAGAGAAATGAACATTTATTTATCAATTTAGGAGTTGCTTCTGTACTTTATAATTTAAGGCAAGCACCCAGCCCTTGAGCAGAATACGACAGACGTGAAACCTTTGGATAAAACTGCGATATCAGGCCGCGTTATTTAAAAAAAATACACAACACAAGCCACCTCATTTGGCATTGTATTTGGCATTCTGCGGCCGCGGAAAATTTATGTACGTAAAGTGGCTCCAGGATTCACTAGAAATTACTTGGATGGGAGGTGGGTGTAATGTTTCCTTTAAAAACATTAATACATACGTTGAAATAAAGTAAAGTAAGTTTTTACGGATTTCAGTCCGTCAATTTGTATGTGTGTTTGACTTCTCCGTCCGTCTGTTTTTCTTTTTATATTAAAAAAAAAAAGTTACCCAAACACTAGGATTTTCTACTGTGTCGTGGAGGCAGTTTACATACATAAATTCTACAAGGACAAACATCCAGACCCGGAACAATTACTTGTAGGCCATACAAATACTTGTTCCGTACGGGATTCGAACCCGAGGCCCGTAACTCATTGCTAAGCCGAGCCGATAGGTATATTAAATTTGCGTAAACATACTGAGAGGCCAGATTTAATATATTTATTTCTTAAAATATTTCCCTAATGGTCAAACACTCAAACGCTACTCAATTTTCAAATGTCGTTAAGTCTCGCGGTGTCGCAGTCACTTTGACTTAAAGTGAGATAGTGAAGTAGAGACAGCACGAAACTTAACGGCATCTTAAAATTGAGCAGCGCTTGAGTATAAGTTAAATAAGTTAAGAGACTCTTTTAGACCTTTTTTTATAGGATGAGGGTGACAAGCGGACACACAGTCCACCCGATGGTAAGTGGTTGCTGCGGCCCATAGACATCTACATCTACCCTCGCTCGCGAATCAAAATGCAGATGCGTTGTCAGCTGTGAGGACTAAGATGGAATGCCTCTTTTACAGTAAAAAGGGTCTCCGGTTCTCTACACTCACCACACGAAACACAGCAGCATTAAGCCGCTATTTTACGCTGGTATTCTGTGAGAGCGTGGTCCTTCCCCGGTCGAGCCGATCCGTTCGTGCTACAACTATACTATTAATATAGCTGCAGCATGGCACTACCACGTTAATTTATAAATAAAAATAAAAATTATAAATTGCTCTTATGGCTCTCTTCTGCAAAGAAAAATATGCATAAGGAACAAAAATAGATATTGATAGGTACAAATATTTACAAATCTGTAATAATATATATAAAATAAAACAAAAGAAGTTTTTTTTAATGTCTGTAAAACCATTTCGTCGGGCGGATTAACAAATCTATAAATACATAGATACATAGTATTCAAGCAGTTTCAGAAGTCGATATCTCCGCCTACTGCACCCGTTGTAACCAATCAACAATTCTAAATCTCAGCCACCCTTCCGTCGGCCAATCGTGAGAGAGAAATCTGGCGTTCACATTATGCTAGATCGCTTTAATGTATAATTTCTTAAATATGAGTCTTAAATACAGGGTAATAGAGATGAAATTGCGATGGAGGTGAAATTAATAATTGCGTATACAGGATTCGGGGGATGCAGTACAGTTATTCTTTATTTTGATTTAGTATAGCTTGCTACCCCATTATACTTGGTCAGTTCAAGCTGCATTCAGTTGAATCTGCTAATAAGTGGTGTCTAGTCATACCTGTTAAAGTTGTTGTTTTTCTTTGTGGTGGTAAAGCCAGGTTTCAAGATTCATTTCCCGCTGATGTCCTACGGCAGCGAGACGCCGCACGTCTGGAGCAGCTCTGCAGTATGTTTTACAAATAATATTAATTTAAAAAGCCTTTTACACTCGTCGCTACTGGGCAATTGACTTCTCATAATTTTGTGATTTCGAGAGACACTTGTATTAGTTTCACAATATTTATTGCACGCCTCACAACGTGAGGGAGTGCTCTACTCTCGATATGTGGTCAATCCTCAACTTCGCTACATAAAATCGTTCTTATACTTTTAGCTAGACATCAAATCCATATTATTATTAACGTTACAATAACTACAGACATTGAATTATATGATTACTTTATTTTCTAATTATAAAAGTCATATATTTTTATAATATATATATTATAAAAATATATGGACCGCCGTCCGGTTGGTCTGTGCATCGGTGAATCTTCTCAAATTAAATGAAACGCTCATGAGGCGTGCACTTTTGGGTTTCCCAAATTTTAAATTATCATTATATCAAATATCGGCATTATAAGAGTACATAAGAACAACAAATATCTATAATATGCAAACACACTTGCAATAAATGCCTGAGGAAATTTTATCAAAAATCATCATGGTAGAACAAACCTCAGAGATGGCATATTCATAAATCTCTAAAATAACCAATAATATATTATAAATGTGTTATTCAAAATACTTTTTAATAATTTATATGTTAAAATGACTAACTCATGCAATAAAAATAAAATAATATTCAACTACTGATTCTTCTGATATTATGTATATTAATTAAATAAATGAAATTTATTAACATTTATGTACATAACATTGAAATATATACAATATTCAAAAACTATACAAATAGAAAAAAGAAAAATATAAAAATAAAAAGATATTCATTTTTTATTTTTCAAAAAATTTGCCTCTTTTTTATAGGATAGGGTGACAAACGAGCACACAGTTCACCTGATGGTAAGTGGTTGCTGTGACCCTCTTTCAGAGTTGCTATCCTCAATAAGGAATCAAACTCCAGATGCTTTGTCACCCGTGAGGACTAAGAAGGAATGCCTCTTTTCCACTAAGAAGGGTCTCCAGTTCTCTACACTCACCATACGAAACACAGCAGTGTTAAGCTGCTATTTTACTCGAGGTATTCTGTGAGAGCGTGGTCCTTCCCCGGTCGAGCCGACCTATTCGTGCTACAACTGTACTACTAATATAGCTGCAGCATGGTTCTACCACTTGTAAAGGTGCCTTAAGGTTTTGAAATGAGAGTGAAAAGTTTGTATGAAAATATTGTATTTATACACACAGCCTAAGTTGATCGACAAGAAGCGTGAAATTGGGACAACAGCTTTTAGGTATTTAGGCTTTTGGTTGAAAACTAAGAAATACGTGTTTTAGGATTTTTGAAAATTCCATCCTAAAAAGTGGTAATATAGGGGATGGCAATTTGCAAAAAATAAGCAATTTTAAGTAAAATAAATAAAACTTCGGATTTATGCTTTAGATAAAAAACTAAGAGACAGGGGTTTCATTTTTGACAACTCTATCCTTAAGGGGTTAAAATTAAGGATGAAAGATTGTTTGTAATTCTGCCATGTTTTAATTATCTAAGTTTATCTTTGTTAACACTATCATACGCTTTAGATTAGAAACTAAGTAGCATGTGTTTAACGCTTTTATGTTTTAACTAAATTATGTTTAACTAAAGGGAAAAATAGGGAATGAAAGTTATTATAAAATTGCAAAATATTTTGATGCGGTTTTTAATCAATCAATCAATACATTCTACATTGTACAGCAATACACAATCACAAAAATTAAACAAAAAAAAGCAAAAACAGAATTAAATAAAGAAAGAAGGTATTTTAACTCTGAAAGCGATTTTCCCAGAGAACCTTTTTACGCAAAAAATTGTTCACAACGAATGGCTAGGGGAGAGGGGTGTACATAAACAATAAAATTATGTTAAAATGAATTAAAAATAAAAACACCAGATGATGACAGTTGAGGAAAGTAGGCTAGATACAAGAAAGGGCGGGAAGTATGATGAGACTTATTATAGATCCAAGTAATATTTAAGCTTTGAGTAGATTTTTGAAGGAAAAACGGGATTAAGTACGGCGCATATGTAGAGGCAAGGAGTTCCACAAGAGTACAGCTGTAACAAAAATGATTTATTGAAGAAGGAGGATGAATGTACTGAGGTACGAAGAGAAAGATTGTCAGAGTGGTTTTCACTATTCGAAAGGCCTTAGTCTAACTTAAAATCTGCGATCGCATAGACGCGGGTAGTTACCCGCGAGGCGAAATACTAGTATTTATTATATGAAACTAAATCAACTAAATAAAACTATTGGCTAAAATATGTCAATACCGGGGATGAACTGATATCTTTTGGTCGTTAAGGATTATAATTTTTTTTCATTCATTACAGCCCTTCACAAGTCCACTGCTGAACATAGGCCTCCCCCACGGAATGCCACAAAGCACGGTCCCGAGCCACCTGCATCCATTGACTTCCTGCATGTCTTACCAGGTCGTCACTCCATCTAGTGGGTGATTGTTAGATTATAATAACTTAATTAAAATATTGAAATGAATAAGTTAAACTTATTAATTTTATGAGCTTCTAGAGGTGTAAATGCCGAATTGTTTTTCTTTGACATCCAACTTCAAATTTTTATTTTATTCTGGTGTCAAAGGATCTATGTACCAGTTAGTCCTTTATATTTTTAACCACAGATCTTACAACAACGTTCATAAACTCAAACCACTACGTATTTAGTCGATACTTTATCTTTGTTTTTGCAAAGTAATTTACCCAGAGTATGTGTGGTATAAAAGGTATCCTCTAGATAACTAATTTTAGACCAATTTAGATTTTCACGCAAAGGAACCTGTGCATGCTCTGAATATAATAATGGTTCTATCTTCGAATTTATTTTCTTTTTTTATTATATTGCTTATAATTCTAGGTTGGTATCCATTATTTATAGCAATTGTTTTTATTATTTCCAATTCCTTAAGTCTATATTATTTAAGGGGACCGAAAGTAAAGTAGTAATGTAGTAAGTAAGTAATGTAGTAATAAATGCATAGTATAAAATACTGGATGTTTGTGTGAAATGGAATGTTTCGAGTTTGCGTGTATAACATTTTTACTATAATATGTAGGTTTTCTGCATATATTAAAGTAATGTTTATAGTAAATATTTAGGGTACGATCAAAAAACTTTATAATATTTTTACCTATTTGTACTGTAAGTTGTATGTCTGGGTTAATTGAATTAGTATATGCAAGAAAATTGTGTAAGGTATACGGACGGCCGACAGGCCTTATTACGGGTAATAAGACCTGTCGGCTAATAAGGCCTAAATAAGAAAAATCTTATTCATAATAACCGCTCTTGCTCAAGAAGATAATAATCGACTCCTATTGCTCGTTAATGTCTCTACAAGTTTGCAGAGACGCGCTACCCCGCGTCCTGCTACCAGAATTGCATTATCTATCAAAAGATACGACCGCACTGAACCAATAATAAAAATCAGTCCAAATAAATCGTAGATATATTTTGTAATATTATACTTAGCTATTTAGAATCGTAATCTTTATCTTTATGAATAAATGCTTTGGTGATCTTGAAGATTCGAATAACGTATTGTTGTCCAATTTTTTTTATTTGGTTTTTCTTAAATACTTGGTCGGCGGTTATTGAGACCTACTAAATTTCACCATAGGCCTTATTATAGTTCTTTTCTTGTGTAGTTTTTTTGTTTTATAATGTATTTTATATCACATTTAAAATGTTATAAATGCAAATAAATCGTACGCTTTTAATATTAAACTAATGTCGCAGTCAGAAAACGACCTGGTTTCAGCTGTCCAAACAGTGCAAACAGACAAAGTGTGTGGCAGAATTAAGGCTTTGACATTAGAAGCCATTAAATTTTGTGTAAATTATTGATCCTGCGCCTAAGCTCTCTCGGACCGTGTCGGATTGCGATTTGATGATTGTAAGGGAATAGAGAGTGTGCTTGCGCATACATTCGGACACTATAATTCTGTACTGTGCAGACAGGCTCTATCCGTTGAGACTCGCCGCTGTGACAGAAATTCGGTTAGGAGGACACTCAACCTAACACTCTACTTAACTCTAGGCACAACCGACGCACTGATGATAATCACGAGTAGTGCGTTTGTTTGTCAGTTTGTTCATCATTATACTAATGACTTTAAGTGACTGTTCGGCGAGGCAATTTACATGTTTTTTTAGAATTTTACGTCTTAATTGCTTTCGTTGATTATTTGAGTTCGTTCAAGCAGTAAGCCTTATTATCCTATAGTAGAATAAGGCTTACAATTGTTATGTTAAAATATTGGAAATGTTAAAAATTGTCGTTCATACTTTATAGAAACTGTATAGATAACAATGATTTTTATTAAAATCTGTAGACCAAATTGGACATTTCTCATTTTATTTCGAGTTTCCCTTAGTACTTTAGTACTTTATATACTCAAGAGGGCCCTTTCAAAGGCAATGGATGTCATCTACATATTAGGTATCTGTAAACAGATGTTATCCTTATTACACTTTTGATCGTGAAAAAGCAGACAGTTTCTTTTTGTATTGAGAATGAGCCCACCACCGTAACCAGGCGTAACTTAATGAAACACATATCGATTTATTCCTTGTAACCAATAGATTACAATAGTAATATTAGTTTAACCGTATCTAACGGGAATAATGAGAAATTAACAATTAAAATATGAATATCACAATAACCTAAAAACAAACTAAAAGCGATTGTCTAGTAGTTTTCACCGGTATTATAAGTTAAAATAGTGCACTGGTCAATAATTAATAGTATAAAAGAAAGTTGTAGGTACATTCAGCATTTAAGTTTGATGGATTTTTTTTTAGTAGTTCGTTCTTCTTTATACGCAATTTTTTTCATATTACATTAGCCAATTCACGAATATCAAAAGAACTTTTTTTCTTCAGATTTTATGATTCCGGTTATATTTTCATAAAATCTTTAGGCCGTTTACTATATAATTTGGTATATTTTTTATGTGTAATAAAATTAAGTTACGTTAAAGTTTCTAGTGGGCTCAAAAACGACTGTCTCCTTTGTCGTTCAAATATATAAATAAAGATATCAGCACAGTATGAGTAAGAGATAGGGGATTACCTATCCTAACCCTCTCAGAAATAAGAGATATGTAGTCCCCTATCTCTTCTTATTTCTGAGAGGGTTATGGGGCAGTTATTGCGCCACTGCCTCAGTGCGTGTTTGCGGACTTCACATATCCTGTCACACATGCAGGTTTGCTCACTGTTTTCCTTCACCGCTAAATATAAAAAAAAATTAAATATAAAAAAAGCAAATTCAGTAGTGTCAGAAGAGATTAAACTTTTGCTTGCATAATAAGAAATTTAGGATAAGCGCTTAGATCCGGAGAAAGTAGCAGATATGAAAAGTAACTTTCTTAGCTGCCAATAGAAATCATATGTTAATTTTAAAAATTGTAAAAAAATTTGAAAATTATGTGTTGTGCTAAATAAAGTGAAGCTTATGCCTTTTTTATTTTTAGGATTCTGTACACCAAAAGGACAAAACGGAACCCTTTTAGAATCTCTATAATGTCCTTCGTTGAAATTAATATTAAATATTAAGCCCTACGGCCCTTTGGAATTGTAAAAAAATAGACTTCTAAGCCCTCGCAATCAAAAAATATAGCCATTTATAAATAGGTCTTTACCTATGAAATTGCCGTTCTGCAGTACTGGCCATTTCAAATCAAAAAAAGAAATTTGTTTGGCGAAGAATTCTAATTTCAAATTAATTTTATTATAAAAACATGGATTTTTTTTTTAAATCAGTCATAGACTTTTTATACGTGGTAGAGCCATGCTACATCTATATCATAGTATAGTTGTAGCACGAATGGATCGGCTTGAACAGGAAGGACCACGTTCTCATAGAATACCAGCGTCAAATAGCAGCTTAATACTGCTGTGCTTCGTATGGTGAGTGTAGAGAAGCGGAGACCCCTTTTACTGGAAACTAGGCATTCTATCTTAGTCCTCACGGGTGACAACGCATCTGCATTTTAGGTAGCTCTCTCTGGCCATCCGCCACTTACCATCGTATCGGCATTTCAACTGCTGCTCAAACGCATAGTTGAATAAGACATCTTATAATTGCTCAATCTAGGCCCCAGTGTCATAATAGCTGGAGACCTCAACAGTAAGCACTCTTCCTGGAACTCGCTTACAAGCAATGGCAATGGTAATGCAATTATACGTGGTAAAGCCATGCTGCAGCTATATTAGTAGTATAGTATGTATGGTATAACTATGATGGTATAACCATGATGGCAGAGACATATTGCAGCTATATTACAGTTGTAGCACGAATGGGTCGGCTTGACCGGGGAAGGACCACGTTCTCCCAGAATACCAGCGTAAAATAGCAGCTCAATGCTGCTTGTTTCGTATGGTGAGTGTAGAGAACCGGAGACCCTTTATACTGAAAAAAAGGCATTCCATCTTAGTCCTCACGGGTGACAACGCATCCGAATTTTGATTCTTTATTGAGGATAGATGTAGATGTCTTTGGGTCACAGCAACCACTTACCATCAGGTAGACTGTGTGCCCGTTTGTCACCCTATCCTATAAAAAAAATGTTCGATCTCACGGAGCGACTAAACTTCGATGTTATCTCGCCTGAGAGTCCAACTCGCTACCCATTCGCTACTAGTCACCGACCGGACATCATTGACGTAGCGATACTCAAAGATGTCCGTTTGTCGATATCATCGATCGAAACAATATTAGAACTCGGTTCATAGACCAATCCTAATGCAGCTGGGCCAGCCCGCAGGTGAGGTCCTTCAGACCAAAACCATCGTGAACTGGCGTAAACTCGAGGTCAAACTCGAGTTACGACCTCCCAGCACTTTACGACCACCCAGAGAAATTTCCCAGACAAGATAGACTCGCCAGAGGAGGCCAATGAAGCGATAAGCGCCCTATCGGCCCACCTTACCTTAGCGGTCGAAGAATGCTCTCGTTGGGTTCGTGTGTCGAGCAATCGACACTTAAAGCTTCCGAGTGATATTCGAAATTCGATCAGAGCAAAGAACGCGGCCTTAAGGCACAATACGTAACCTCCAAAATGAGGTGAAACAATGCCTTACCGAATTTAGACATGATAAGTGGTATAATCTACTGGAGGATATCGAGCCATTTCAAATTGCCTTCTGGCAGTTGACCCGAGCTCTGAATGCAGAACTGTCGTCACCTATGCCGCCTTTCATTAGGCCAGGATACCCCGATCTCGCCTTTGATGACGCTGAATAGGCTGAATGCCTCGCGGACAGTTTAGAGAGCCAATGTAATTCCTCTAGCGAACCTATAGATCCTGCTCACCCTGCAGAGGTCGAAGCGGAGGTCGAGCGTAAGTTTGCAATATCACCTGCGGGCGACCCCTTAGATCCTGTGACAGTTGACGAAGTCACAGAAGTAATAAAAAGCCCCGAAAAGAAATCAGCACCCTGCGGTGCTGATTTCTTTTCGGGGCTTTTCTTATTACATTACCAACGGGGTACTGAAATCGCTCTCCGCGTCGCTCGTATGCCTCCTTGTAGGCATTTTCAATGCTCTTCTTTCTAGCTTCCGAGACCCATACCAATCCGCTAGTAGTAAAAGTAGCCACTTACGCTCCGACTCCAAACGTTACGAAAGCCTCCGGAGGCCCGGTAAGGTTCTAAACGAACCCCCCGTTCCGCTAGATTCGAATGATCCTAATGTTACCGGCCAGCTCAACACATAAACACTACACAAACACCTACACTGTTAGGACAACAGATGGGACGCCGCGAGTCCGTAGATGGGCGCACCGCACGCCCCTCCACACCGAGTACACACCGTACACCCGCGTCGCTGGGTGGTTCTCACCGCCCAGAACATCGAACGATACGAGTTAGCCGTCAGAGCCGGGGTAGCGACCCCTTATTCGGACGGCCGTTAGATAAGTCATCTACATGTAGGTACTGTACACTGTCCTAGGAGTCACCGTTACACAAGTAACGATGCAGTATAACATAAATTCAACCTTTTTTAGCTGAGACCTTGAGAGCAATGAAGCTGTAAAAGCCAATGTAAAAGCTTGACAAATGGGTGTCCCACGAACTCAATGATTGCCAGCGCGAAGTACGCGTCGAGACGTACCTTGAGCAGTCAACTGACATACAAACGAAGGAGTTATGAACCGCATTGCTACCGCTCAGCAAGTTGGTTGGATCCTGGTACAGCATCTAAATAATACCCTAGAAAAGTGATGGTCACTGTTTGGTGGTCTAGTGCCGTTGTGATTCATCACAGCTTCTTACCAAACGGGATGAGCATTAATACAGATGTGTACTGTGAAGAACTGAACACTCAATGATGGAGAAGCTCGCACGTCTCCAACCAGCTTTGGTCAATCGCACGTCCTCGCTGCTTCTGCACGACAACGCGCGACCTCATACTGCACAACAGGCGGTCTCCAAGTTACAAGAGCTGGGGTTGGATGCTCTCCGTTATCTGCCGTACTCACCAAACCTTGCGCCTACAGACTTCTACTTTTTCCAGAATTTGGATAATTTTTGGCGGGAAGGCAGTACGAAATGCCTTTGAAAAATTTGTTGCCTCTCGTCCAGCTGATTTCTTCAAGAAGGGCATCAATAAACTGCCACTGCGTCGGCAAAGATACATCGATTGCATGAGTGATTACTTTGATTAATAGAAATAAAAAATATAGAAAAAATAGTTAACTTATTTCATAAAAACGGCAATTTCATAGTTAAAGACCTAATATAACATATTTTGATTGAAAATTTTTCTCCACTGCACAGTTTAGTTCTGCAATCTGACTTTTATTTTCGTTAGAGGAATATTTGGGGCTTCACTATCACTATAGCCCATCATAAGTGTCGACTTGTTTTGTTTGAATTGACAGCCGTCGGGCTGGACACAGGCTTCGGCCATAGATTTCCACATAGTACAGACCGACACCCATCGAATACCTGCGTGTTTCATAAGGTTGTCACTCCATTCAATGGGGAATTGCCCAAAACTGCGCTTGCCAGTACTGCACTCGAGAACCTTTTTTCCCATCGGTTGTGGAGATATATGGCTATAGGGCGATGCTCGAAATTTCTCTACGCGATAAAATCCGAATGAGAATATAAAAGAGTAACTAACATAACCCAACGAATCAGTAAGCTGAAGTGGCAATGGCCAGAGCCATATAGTTTACCTTACCTAAAATTTATATAATTATGTATCTAGATTCTAATTCTAATTTTATTCTAATTTTTTAAAAAAACGTTACCTCCACACTAGGATTTTTTCCTGTATCGTGGGAGCAGTTTACATACATACATTTTACAAGAACAAACATCCAGACCCGGAACAATTATTTGTAGGCCATACAAATACTTGTTCCGTGCGCGTTCCGAACCCGCGGCCCATAGCGCAGCAACTCATTGGTAAGCCACTACGCCACGGAGCCGATTTTTCGGAATGTAATAAAACGGATGTAGTTTATACGGAACCGTCGGAGCGCAAGACTTACTGACATACACCTATCCCATTTCTGATAATAGGTAGTTACGTAACAGACGTGTGGAAGATTGGATAGAATTTTATTCTAGAGCTAGTTTATACACGCTGTTGGTATTTATTTTCCTTGACATTTGCTCATAGTAAAAAATGTCGAAGACTCAAAAAAATCTCCATGCTTTCAGATAAAACATAGCCCAGATCACTTCTGGCATTACTCTCTATATTTTCGTGAAGTTTGATTACAATTTGTTCAACTTTTCCTAAGATTAGCCCGGACAGACAGACAGACAGGCAAACAGGCAGACAAGTAAAAAATGCTCATTCATGTCTTAATGGCATGCAAATAAACCCCTGCACTCAATAAAATGCAGTTATTCCGCTATTACAGACAGACATTTTCATTTTATTTATATGTTGGTGTTGATGGTTAAAGATGAGGTGATGATTATGATGATAGATATTATACTTTCATGTATGTGATAATAACCATATGAAAGCTGATGACTTCCGCCCGCCGCTCCGATTCAACTGGTTCAACAAAAAGTACAGGATCTTGTCTGAAAAATCAACACTTGAAGTTTATCTAACATATCGCCCTTGAAAATTATTAATCAACTAGCTGTTCCCCGCGACTTCGCCTGCGTGTAATTTAGAGTTTTAATTTAGTTGCGCGGGAACCCTAATTATTTTTCTAAAATATAAGTAGCCTAAGTTACTCCTTATAACATCAGCTATCTGCGGGTGAAAGTTCCGTCGAAATCGGTCCAGCCGTTTCGGAGATTAGCCGGAACAAACAGACAGACAGACAGATAGACAGACAGACAGACAGACAAAATTTTTAAAAATTGTGTTTTTGTTATAAGTACCGTATATATTTGCATATGGATTTAGTAAAAAGCTGTTATTTTGACATTACAAACAGACACTTCAATTTTATTTATTGGTATAGATTATCGCTTGAATTCGTATTCAAACTATTGTTAAAGCAAAACATTTGATATAGACTTTCGGTTTGATTGTATTTGATATATCACATGATTAGATATTAAAATAAAATGTTGTACGTCACTGTGCCTCTGAGGTTTTCCAAGGGTTGGATGTTTTGCTCCAACGATGGAGCGACGTTTGAAAAGAATCTTATCGTTTGAGACGACTTATGGAAATCTGAAAAATCCTGGAGCATTCAGCAGAAAATAGAAAACTTATTGCACAACGATAGACTTAGGCTATTTTCTGTTCCATATATCATACGCAACTCACAATAATTATCTTATTTCTTGTTCTTTTTATTATCAGCCTGTAATAGTCCAGTCTAAGTAGTGGACTTTTGGAGGCAACAGGTGCCTTCTTCATTGTAGAATAAGTTTGACGTAATCGTCGACCATGCTTGGCACACTGATACCAAGTAACATATTTGAGATTGTATACCACTATCTGACGGACGTCATTAAATCTTACTAGCCGCATCTAACAGCACCTAAACGGTAAGAGATCGACGATAACGAGGAGCGATACCTGACGTGCGGCTAGAAAGTGTAGTGATACTAACAAATGGTTGACTTATGTAAATATGCTTAAAATATCGGCAGACCCATAATAAATGTATGTTTCAGGGTAGCGAGGTGTCACCTTACGGACCGTTGTGGGACGCGCCGCAGGCCTCAGTGCCTTATCCAGACATCCTGGCCTTCCCACCCGCCGACCTAGGTACGGTTTTACAAAATTTGTAATTTGTAGAGCTTAAGTCCACGAGTAATCAAATCTCTTTTGTTTTTGTAGGTGTGTAGAGAATGTAATAATTTAGTCCACATTGCCATTTGTGAAGTTTTATATCCGATCTAGACACATTGCAGTGTGACAGCCAAGTTTGGAAAAGAAAAGAACCATCTCGAGCCACTTTCGGACCCCTATAATAAAAAAGAAACCCTCAATAAACGATTGACCCTACACAGTTGAAATATTGCATACCTAATAAGGACGTCTTGATTACTTAGAATCTCAAAAGAAAATTCTTTAATAAAAGTATTATAGTTATTGAGTTATTAAGAACAAAGTGCAACAAAGTAAAGTACCGTTTTTATCACTCACTGACTGATCGATCCACTCAATGAAAACTGGCATCAAAGAAGATCATTATATGAAAAAATCCGTAAACTACAAAGTATCGATATTCGGTGTCGACATTTAATTCATTTTTAACGTTTTAGGTCATCTATTTATTTATCTTTATATTAATACGTGAAGGGAAAACTTTGTAGCCCTTTCTAAGCATATTGTGCACACGGAAGAGTGTGATATTTAGCATAGTTACAAATGTTTATGGAGAAGTGGTGTAGAAAGATAAAATTCATATTATATACCTATAATAGGAAATAGGTATAGATAGGTACTAGATATGGTAAATACAACAGAATAGCATTAATTGTTATTAATAATAAAAGTGTGAAAGCCGATGTTCAACTTGCTCTCTTGCTTACGCAATTAATCATTATCAATGATAGGACAGCGTAACGCATTAATAATACATTCAGTATAGAGCAATTACAGTTCGACCATACGACCCATCACGTGAAGGACTTAATTACACGATAACACCAAATTATGCAAACCAACAGTAACACCACTCATCTCAACGTAACACATGGCAGCCTCTCAGTGACACCATCCTCCTTGCCTGCACTATTACCACAACGGACAGAACTACGACACTATCTTAGTACTCGTAGAAGGACTTAAGCGGAATCCCTCGCGCACGGCGCCTACAGTGAACATTATACTGCACATACGAGTAGGGGGTTTCTCGATATACCCTCAATTTTACCTTGCCGCCATGGATATGACGCTCCGCAAGAGTGATGCGACGTCTCGCTTACTCTCGATCCAACTGGTATTAGATAGACGACACACCGACATACCTAATATGTGTCAAAAATACATAAACTAGTGGTGTAGTAGTCGCCTAGTGGTCGAAATTCAACCGTAATTAATCTTAGGTTTGTATATTAAGTATATTATTCTTTGGAGACAATCTCGACTCTGTGTCACTGTTTACCCACTGACTATTAAGTGCTTGACATATTGAGTGGAATACCATGAATACCCCGCGAGGTGGGTATGCGTAGGCATTTTCTCGTGTAAAAAATGGAAAAAAGAGATTGACAGTGATTATTAAAATGTTCAATTATGACTTATTATTTATTTTCACAGTGTGGTCGGCGGCCGGGTGCGGCGGACGTGGCGGGGCTCGATCTACACCCGGCGGGAAGAAGCCTCGGCGTCGAGTTGCCTCTGTGGCACAGCGACGCGCTGCGAACATCCGCGAGCGACGCCGCATGTTCAACCTAAATGAGGCTTTTGATAAGCTGAGACGAAAGGTTTGTTTTTAATAGTAATATTGATATTTATTGTGAGGTTTCGGCGAAAAATAATTTATTACTATCTATGACATAAACTAATTTTTTGAACTTTATTGCACTGGCAACAATTTCTCTCTTCTTCCTTTATAAAAGTATAGGTCAGTGTTTGCCTTCATTAAAAATTTATTTTTAAATGCTAAATAGCTCTATTGTGCCGCAATCAATAAATTTATGTTCTTCTAAACATAGTGCCGAAACTTTCAGTACAATAATCTCCTAAAAGTGAGTTTTATTTTCGGATTCTTTTACTCCTAGTCCGTGTCGTGCTAGCCACGGACTACTCTTTTAAAAGTTACGACTTGCACTAAGCTCGTCCTCCGTAGATCGGACCTAAAATTAATATTCAAAAGCTGAAGGTAGCCGGGCTAATCATAGTTATCGGGACATTAAACACATCAGTCCACCCCGTGAGTGGTTACGGGTGATGGTTAAATAATATACATAAATTAACAAACAATGGCAAGATCCAGCAGTATAGAATATTTCCGATCGTGAGACCGTATGGAAGGAGAAGGAGCTCCACGGGAGGTTCTACAAGCCTCTACATGAGCCTATCGTAGACACGGTCGCCTCTCTCCACTGGCTACGTTTCGGTGACCTCTTTGGGGAAACCGAAGGTTTTGTCTATGCGATACAGAATCAGGTTATTAAGACTAACAACTATCGGAGATACATCCTAAGGGTCCGGTTGTTCGGCGCTTTCTAACTCTGAGTATTTGCACAGACACAACCTAGTAGCTAGGATAGAATCCTAGCTACCAGGTGCTCGCCCTGAAATATGGTCTCGTGGATCGGAAACTGCCTTATTATTAGTACTTGCCGGAAGCCGCGCTCGAAAATGACCGCGCCAGACTCTACTGGGACCGGGCCATCATTACAGACAGGACTATTCTCGCGATTAAGCCTGGTATTGTGCTGATGGACCGGGCACAGTCAAGGATATTTTTGGTCGACATTACCATTCCGTATGACGAGAACCTCGTGAAAGCTAATTCAGATAAGCAGACAAAATATCTGGACCTGGCTCACGAGGTGACTGACATGTGGGGTGGTCTGCCGACCGAAACCGAACCGTTTCTGCGAATGGGCTAATCCCGGTCAGCCTCTCGGATCATCCGAGGCGACTGGGACTTCGTGAACGACCGTTCCAGGCTCAAATGCAGAAGGCGGTAATTATCTAAATAATATCTATATAATAAAATATCTATTGTTAATTAATTTTTCTATTATTTTAGACGTAGATGAGAGTACTTCAGAGAGGCAAATTCGAAAAATATGAGTATATATATATATTATATATCTTAACAAACCACGCTTGTTTATTCAATCCCATTAGAATACTTTCTACCTCAGTAGCGTCCGTATCTAATAATGAGAACGAGCTAGATAGTTGAGAAAGTGGCCCTGTATTCATGATTATTGTTAGTATTGTTTATTATCTGCTCAGCAAGTATTTTACCGACGTTCACAAGGTAATTATTTGCTGTATTTGCTGATATAAGTGGCGAGAATTTATTTTGTATTAATTCTGATAAAGGTTCATGCTGTTTGAATAAAAATGCAATATCTTTTACATGCCGCCAAATCTTTTTATTATCTCTACCAGACTCTTGCAGTAAGTTTGTAAGATAATTATACTTCAACGTTTTTAATAAATTGTTACAAAAATTCCTATATCTTTTATATGAAATTTGTAAAACGGAATTATGTGAAGAAGATTTTGCCATCAGGTGTAGTTTATCCCTATGTTTCATGCACCTAATTATACTGGATGTAATTCAAGGCTTTAACTTATTTTTTTTTAGCTACTGTGGCATACGAAGTATTCCTAACGATGGAATTTCGTACGTTATTTATTAAGTAAGGCAAAGAAATGTTTACGTCATCGGTTTTATAAACTAGGCTAAGTTTTGAATTGCATGTTCAAGGTTTTTCATATTAGTTTTAGGAATGGAGTATTTACACTTAGGTTTAGGTATTTTAAGGCTTAAGTTAAGAATGACGGCACTATTATTGGTTACTATAGGATTGGTGACGAAGGTTATAAATGGTAACTTAGTTTTTAGTAAAGTGTGGTCTAGACAGGAACCACTTAGATGAGTAAGGAGTAAACGTGCTGGAAGCAGGCCCTGGCATGCATAGATATTAAGGTAGTATTTTGCTCCGCCATCACTGCCTTCTGGGTTGAGATCTATATTCATATCACCCGTTATCACTATATTTTTGAATGGAAACAGTTGCCTAAGTGTATTGTCTAATGACGTGATAAAATTGCCTATTTGTTTAAAACCACAAGGTTTGTAAACAGCAAGGATAGCAGTTTCATGGCCCACTTTCACCAATAATATACTACAATCTAGCATATCAGGTTCTTCGACTGATATGTTTATATTTTTTTCGCAAAGACTACTACATACTCATTTTGGTTATATACAGTTTTACTACTAAAAGTATTGTATCCTAGCAGTGATGGCAGGTTGTTTTGGCTTTTAGATAGCCAGCATTCTGTTAGTATCATAATGTCGCAGTCAGTGTCCAATCTTCGAAGGAGGATATATAAATTATCCATGTTTTTATTTATACTACGATTGTTCTGTGTTAAAATAGTAAGAGAGTTCGCGGCCTTGAAAATATATTCCTTGCACACATCAAATTCAGATGTTTTCGCCACTAATAAACAAACAGCATCAATTTCATCATTCATTCATTATAATCTATGGAATTTATGTACCTAGTTTCAGTCGTCTTCTTAGCCGGGCATTCAGGTGACTTGTGACGGGTGCTTTGTGGTTGCTCGGTTTTATAAAACGCAGTCATGTTGCACACTTTGCTGGATCAGCTTTCTTAATGTTGCTGGATGTTCTAATTCACCACAATGTCCACAGGTGTCAATGGTTTCTCGGTAAGTTCTTGCAGCATGTCCGTACTGTTGACATTTGAAGCACCTGGTCACAAGTGTGAAGTCTCGAACTGGACACGACGTCCAATTTATGAAGACTTGCTCCTGGTTGATAAGTGCCTTTCTGATGCCAGCTGGCACTTCCAAAATAAAGTTACATGAAAGTGCTTCTTTTTTACCCGATTTATGACTTAACATTATAGAGGACAAAAAAGATTCTCGCTTTAAGTTAGGGAGCTTATCGGTTGAATTTTGTTCATAGATGCAATCAAAGACTTCTCGTTCGCTAAAGGCGGCAGGTATACCTAAGACTATGATCCGTGGTCTTTTTTTATAGTGCTCTTCCACCTTTAGACCGGAACTACTAAGCTGGGTAGATTCTTTTAGCTTCTCAATGTCGTCCTTTGTTCCAATGCTAATAATAACGCCTCCATTTTTAGTTTTACGTAGTTCCCTTACGTGTAATTTCAATTGTTCGGGGTATATAATTTTAATTATAATTAATTAAGGTCATCCATTAGGTTTTGTTTTTCTCACAGTGCTTCAAGAGATGCCTTTTGCTTTAACGATTGCCCCCGCTATCCCTGGCTACGGTGGCGACAATGGTAACGGCGGGGCAGATGGTGCTAAGAATCTTCGGTGTAGGTTCGGTTGCCACCTAAGACGACTCGACCTGGCGACATATAACGCATGCACCCTGAGGACTGACGAGAAGATCCTGGAACTGGAAGAAGAGATAGACAAGTTGCGCTGGAATATTATAGGATTATCCGAGGTTCAAAGAGAGGGGGAGGACATGGTAATCCTCGAATGCGGCAACTTTTTTTATCACCGGGAGGGCGACCATCTGTCCCAAGGAGGTGTCGGATTTATCGTCCACAAGTCTCTCGTTAACAACATTGTAAATATTGAGAGTGTGTCGTCGAGAGTTGCATACCTTATGCTTCGAATCACCAAACGGTATTCGCTGAAGGTCATACAGATTTACGCACCAACCTCGGCACATCCCGATGAGGAGGTGGAGGAAATGTATGAGGGTATATCTAGAACCATGCATTTCTCCAAAACCCACTATACGGTTTTAATGGGAGACTTCAACGCAAAACTAGGTACAAGGGAGAACGGTGAGCTGAAGGTAGGGAAATTTGGAATAGGGCAACGGAACTCAAGGGGCCAGCATGATAAACTCTTTCTTCCAGAAGCGGCCCCACAGGAAGTGGACCTGGTCGAGCCCCGACGGTTCGATAATAAATAAGATTGACTTCATTATGACGACCAGACGACAACTGTTCAGTGATGTCTCAGTGATCGCGAGGGTGAATGGTTAGAGGCACACTGACCCTTATAGTTAAGATGGAGAGGTTTCGTTTAATGAAGTCAACGCTCCGTCCCCCTCGTACTCTAATCCAAAGTCCCGGAACCTTTCAGCTCGAGCTACAAAACCATTTTCAGTGCCTAGAAGATTGCAATGCAGTGGAGGATATGAATGACAAGCTCGTGGAAACTGTCCATGCGGTCGAAGCTAAGTTAAACAAGACCCGTCGCAGAAGACCACAAAAACTCTCCGATCACTCTTAATCTCATAGCTGTTAGGCGGGAAATGAAGCTGCAGTTTTCAGCAGATTTGACAGCGTACAGGCAACTGAACAGACAGATCTCCAAATGCATGCGGCGGGACTTACGCAACTTCAATACAGCTCGTATTGAAGAAGCGATCGAACGGAACCAGGGCTCCAAAGTCTTTGCTAGAGATCTGTCTGCCAGACAGAGCCAATTGTTGAATCTGAAGACAGAGTGTGCCAGCGTCGTTTCCGGGACACCTGAGATTTTGACTGAGTTTGACAGGTTCTACGGGCAGCTGTGCACATCATCGTTGGAGCCACATGCGACTATGAGTAACGATCCAAGAGCAAGTCTTATCCGACACTATTCCGATGATATTCCGGACGTCAGTCTGAGCGAGATTAGAATGGCTCTCCAGGACCTTAAAAACGGCAAGGCCACAGGCGAGGAAGGAATTACAGCGGAGCTTCTGAAAGTGGGTGGAAAACCGGTACTTGAAGTCCTTCAGAAGCTCTTTAATTTCGTCCTCCATGGTGGCACTACACCGGAGGCGTGGTGCAGAAATGCGGTGGTCTTGTTCTTCAAGAAAAGCGACAACGCTCTCTTGAAGAACTACAGACCGATTTCCCTTCTGAGCCGCGTCTACGTGCTGTTTTCGAGAGTCATTACGAATCTTCTCGCATGCAGACTCGACAACTTCCAGCCTCCCGAACAAGCCGGTTTCCGAAAAGGCTTTAGCATCATAGACCACACATACCCTTCGGCAAATTGTACAGAAGTCCGAGGAGTACAATTTGCTAATATGTCTGGCGTATGTGGACTATGAGAAAGCCTTTGATTCCATCGAAATTTGCGCGGTGCTGCAGTCCCTTCAACGGTGCCAAGTTGACTGTCGGTATATCGAAGTGCTGAAGTGTTTGTACAGCAGGGCTACGATGGCTATCCGAGTACAGAACCAGAGTACAAAACCTATCCAACTGCCGAGAGGTGTAAGACAGGGTGACGTTATATCCCTGAAATTCTTCACCGCTGCATTGGAAGACGTTTTCAAATTACTGGACTGGAAAGGATACGGTATTAACATCAATGGCGAGTACATCACTCACCTTCGATTTGCCGACGATATAGTCCTTATGGCAGAATCGTTGGAGGACCTAAGCACTATGCTCAATGACCTCAATAGTGTCTCTCAACGGATATGCCTTAAGATGAAAATGGACAAAACAAAGATCATGTATAAAGTCCATGTCACACCTATGCCGGTAGTTGTTGGGTGCACTAAGCTCGTAGTTGTTGACGAATATGTTTACCTTGGACTAATAGTACGACTAGGTAAGTCCAACTTCGACTGAGAGTTCAATCGACGTATTCAACTCGGCTGGGCCGCGTTCGGGAAATTACGACACATCTTCTCGTCAGGTATACTTCAAAATTTGAAAACGAGACTGTACAACCAGTGCGTGTTGTCAGTGATGACCTATGGAACTGAGACGTGGTCCTTCACTGCTGGCCGTATGAGGAAGCTCATAAATACCTCGATAATATAATGGATAGCTCGTAGAAGGAAGCTCAAGGTCGCTCAGCGAGCTATGGAGAGGGCTATGCTCGGGGTTTCTTTGCGTGATAAACTTAGAAATGAGGATATGGTTGATATGGCAGATGGCTCAGGACTGTGCTTTGTGGCATTCCTTGGATGAGGCCTATGTTCAGCAGTGGACTTGTGATGGGCTGTAATGATGATTATGATGAATACATAAACACTCACGCCTGTCACCCAGAGGGGTAGGCAGACTATGGACTTCCATTTGGCATTATGTCTTTGTTAAAAATTAATTATTTGAACTTTATTGCACTGGAAACAATTTCTATCTTCTTCTTTATAAAGGTATAGGTCAGTGTCTGCTTTCTTTAAGCATTCATTTTAAAATATTAATTAAATATTAATTCGATTGTGCCGCAACGAATTCATTAATGTTCTAAACAATCACCCTATTCCACAAAGGTGACAACATTTTTATCTTATACCGTAAAACAGTATAAGATAAAAATAAGTGATAGAGCGTTGGAGTTTATTATGGCTGAAGACCACTCGCAGAATATCAGCGTCAAATAGCAGCATAATGCTTTCTTGTTTCGTGTGATGTGACGAGGGCCGAAGAACCTTTTTCCTTGAGATAACGCGTCTGCACTTTAAGTCTTATTCGGGGATATATGTAGGTGTTTATGGGCCACTGCTTTCACTTACTATCATGTGGACTATGTGCTCGTTTATCACGCTTATTTCTATAAAAAATAAGCCAGACGCAAAACACCTTTAGGAATAAAATAATTTCTATTCAATCCAGTAGATTACAAGAATACTCACTGAAAAATATTTATTGCTAGTTCGTAAAACACTTCCGTCCTGGGAAGAACCAGCGGTATATTTTTTAAATATGAATTTACAATATAATATGATGTACAATTAAATATGAAAATATTCAGGAACAGCATGGAGCGATCACCTAATTCACAGGGGATATTATCGATCATGTATTATTATACCCTTTATACAGCTTTTGCTTAGTAAAAATTTTAAAGTTTTTGTTAGAGAAGTCCTGAATTTTTTTGGGACTTTGCTCTAAAAGCGTGTATATGAAGCTACATTAAGGAATTACTGACTCTTTGGAGTCGAGTAACAGGTATTACTAGCTTATATTTGTTCTTAGTATTTACAGAATGAATATTACTGTTTTTTATTAAAACTATTTATTTATTCTGTAAGTACGTCTTCTTCTGCAAAACAAGGATAATATAGTTTCAATATCAGTCACATTACCCCATAACATGACTCTTTATGACGTCATGCATAATAAATGAGTTTGTATTAAGGAAATAACTAAATTAAACAAATTTAACGGTTTCAACACAAGCAATGCTTCGTACATTTTTATAGCATATGCTGCTTTCAGTCATTAATATAAACTAAGAACAGGAATGGACCAAAAATTGAGCCTTGAGGAACACCTATAGTTACTACCGACCATTGATGTAAACTACTGCTATTGATAACATTCTTGCATTCTATTACTTAAATAGGATATATTAAGTTTAAGTGATACGAGTATGTTCTTTACTTTAATAGGCGACCAGAAGCGACACATCTGAGAAAACGAATTTTTACAGCTTTTATTACGTTTATTCTAACTTATCTTAAATTTCCGACGTGTCAATTGATTTGTAACACCCGATTTCACTCCGAAATACATAGATTAAGCAATTATTTTTAACCTTGCAGTGGCGTGCTTGGGTTTGGATTTATTTTCATTAATGCCATAATCTCAAGCAGATGGGCTGCCATCTGCTTGAGATTATGGCACCCACCTACTTTCTTTAACGTTGTTAGGCCGTTGTTTTAATTTAAATAGCCTCATGAATTATCTTCGGTAGGAATCGGTGTCGTTTTGTGAGGATTTCTGGTCTAGAAAATTTGTAGTAACGGTGGTTCTAAATATGGACCTAGAATTTAGACTTTTGCAGGCAATAAAGTTGTTAAGTCAATGAAACAGGCTTTTTTCCGTACTTTATTTAACATTTTTATGTAGCATGTCAAGTTAAGGCATTACATTGTAAAAATTACGTTTCAGGTGCCAACATTTGCTTACGAAAAGCGACTCTCTCGCATTGAAACTCTTCGTTTAGCGATCACTTACATCAGCTTTATGTGTGAATTGTTGCACGGCTCCCCGCAACCTCATCATCCATCGCATCCCAGTCTTCATCCGCCGAGACATGTTTTTGACGCTGAAGTTCCATGGTGCGCTTAAAATATGCAAGATATAGTAATAAACACTTGTCTACCGAGGCATTTTATTTAAAATGGGTTTGTTGATTTTATTTACGTAATTAAAGATACAAAAATAAATGTACTGATTAGTTTTCTAAAATCAAATTGCAAGTTTTTGTAGTATAGGTAGGTACTTGAATTTTGTATAAAATAATTCAATAAAAGTTATTTGTACGTATTATTAACAAAAAAAGATAATATCAAAATAAGGCTGTTATTATTTGAATTTCTTTAATTAGTTTTAATTACATATTCAATTTACTTTGGTTGAGATTTCTTATAATATGTATATATATATAATATGTTTGAGTGTAGTTAAAGAAGATAGTTTATTTGAATTATCATATTGTAATAGATTATCGTATATCTTGATTCTTGAACTTATTATAAACTTATGTTCTTGTAGAATCAGTGTCAAATATTAATGCAATTTTCAGAAAATTAAATGAAAAGGTCTTTAAACATCAAATAAAAAAACTTTTAAAAGGTCTTCCAAATATATGCTGTTCATTTGTTTTTACTTATATAGATAATCATCATCACTTGTAGTTGATAAAAGTAATTTTCTCAAATGAATTGGAAAAAATGTCTTCCCTTAATACCAAAAATCTATATTGTTCGTAATAAAGTAAAAAAATAAAAAGGAGATTTTTTATTGAAGTCCATGAAACGATTAATTATTTTTATAGTATAAGGGTGACAAACAAGCACACATTCAGAAGATACATAGAAGAACGGACAACCGATGGGCAAGAAAGATTGTCGAGTGGCAGCCTTGCTTACCGATGGAGTGTCGTGACCTTTTAGGGCATGCAGGAAATCGATTGTTTTTATAGAATAAGGGTGATAAGCGAGCATACAGTCCATCTGATGGTAAGTGGATGCTGTGGCCCATAGACATCTACATCTATCCTCGATTAAGAATAAAAATGCAGATGCGTTGTCACACCTGAGGACTAAAATGGAATGCCTCATTTCAAAAAAAAAAGTAGTAGTAGTAAGTAAAAAAGGTCTACGGTTCTCTACACTCACCATACGAAATACAGCAGCATTGAGCTGCTATTTTACGTTACGTTTTAGAATACCAATTCTGTAAGAGCGTGGTCCTTCCCCGGTCGAGTCGACCTATTCGTGCTACAACTATGAGTATAACATAGCTGCAGTATGGCTCTACCACGTAAAATAGTTGTAATTAATCTCCCGAACGCCGAGTTGGAGCAGTCGATTGGCCTTTGGGTCGAAGTTTATAGACTAGGATTGCGCTGCTCGTTTTCAAAATGATTTTGGGATGAGAGCACCTAATCTGAGCACCGTAAGGCATTGGTACGCAGAATTTGATTGTGGCCAAGCTTCCCTCCATGATGAAATTCGTGAAGTTCTACCCTAAACTGCGATCACTGAAGAAAAAAAAGTTCCGGTTGCCAACCAGCCTCCCAAGCGTGACAACTATGGGAAATATCCCACCCTCCCAGGCAATCTATGGGAGAAAATGATGAATGATGTAAGTATGACATAAAAAGACATAAAAACGACAGTAAATATAATGTATGACATAAAAAGACTTGTAAATCTTGATAATTGGCGACGAAAAAATAGTAACAGTTCGCGTTTACAACAAAATACACTTTTTGTAATATCAAAAGCTCCACCGTTGATGAATACTAGACGAAGAGAACGAAGGAAGTGTATATAAAAGCCCATAGATTCGAAGAAGGTTGAATTGTACAAGTATCCCACCCATAGACTTAGGATATACTAGCGTATAGACCACCTGACAGCCTGAAAACGCGTGACCAATTTTGATTTGTCATTGTGTGCGTTAGCTAGTGATGTATATTTTACTTAAAAGGACTATCGAAAATTATTGATAAGGACGCGGTAAAAAGATTATAAAAAATTGTTTAGTGCATGAAGTTGAATAACTTAAAGAATTAACTGAATTTTACCATGATAGTTCTAAAATAATTAAAAAATATTCATATAACATGTTCCTGGGAATAAGCTGAACCTACCTGCCTTTTGTTGGATTTTAATTCAAATGTATAAAATCCCAGGTGACTTTACCGAAAACCTAAAAAATACTCCCAATAATCAGATCAGAATGTTGTATTTTCGAGCTATGATCTTTGGAGAAAATATTTACTGCCGTGGGCAGTTTCACAGAATTTATTTTTAACATATTGTTAATATAAATAGGTAGATACTTAACTAAGTATATACATATTTATATTTTATATATTTTATAAAATGTTTTGATGGGAAACAAAACGGAACACGGAGTACAACATAATGGCTGCTTTATTTTTCATATAAGTATTACTTGTGATAATTATAAACGTTTAATAATTAATAATTAAATAGATTATAGAAGTTTATTTTAACATTCGACTTAAGTATGAATGTAAACTTAATAATTTAAGGAAGGAAACTTGTAGGAATCAGTTAAATAAGATTGCTCTGTTTAAAGGCCAATATGTTTATGAGGCTTCATCATGCTTCATATTTATATTCTTTCATCTGTCCCTGAAAAGTATAAAGTAATAATAAACTTATTATCATTTTAGCTGCATGAATTTTAAAAACATAATGATCTTAACACAGTAAAGTGCACTAAGTGTCTGAGGATACAGATGCACTCTCTATTCTCTCAATCTCGGTATGTTAAGGAAATGGTCACTCATTCATGGACTGACCGCGGTAAGTGCAACTTAATTTCGCAGATCTATTGATCTGCGCAGCTATTACTTAACCATGAGTTCCTCTTCTCTACGAATAACGCTGTAGGGGATAAACCACGCTATTTAAGCCCTCGCGACAATGTCGTCGGCCATCAAGCATGAATCGGGCATTGACCGTTGTGAGTATCAAATACTATGGAATTTATACTATCACGTCTCATGTGCGGTCGTCTAGTAGCACTTGAGGAGCATTACTAAATATCTATATCTAATTACGCTAAAAGTTTTATCGTTCTGATTTGGGAATATAATCCGAAGTTCCGAAGCTCCGCTTAACCCCTTGGGGAAAATAGCATGATGCTATGAATATTGTACTAGTGTGACAGTGAGGCTGTGCGGTTGGTTAAGCTAGGTTATACATTTATTTTGGTTGATAAATAGATACTTAGTTGGGTTCATAATGGCTTAAAGGGATAATCTCAAGATTTTTTTGTCTTTAATGTACTACAGTTTTATAATGTATGAAAATCTGTCTCTATATTTATCTAAAGTTTTGAAAGTTATATTTTTGAAGTCTTATTATAACAATATTTTACTTACTGGTACAAATAATGTAGAAATGACTCATTTTAATAAAATTGTTTTTGTTCTACTTTTTCTTTTATACTTCTCAAGAAAATGTTTGCTGCAAATTGTTGAGTTCTTCTTTGCATTCCAACCAACCCGTCCAATGAACCTTAACCACTTTTTCTAATTATAGAATCTGAGGAATCTGTTTGAAAACGGCAAAATAAAATTACATTTTAGAACGCAAACCGAGGATTTATTTTCTTGTTGTGTAGGCAAGTCTATCGATTCATTATAAACATTCAAGATAAATATCGACATTAATTTTGATATAGTTGAGTCAATCCCTAGCGTACATGTAAAATATTTTGTATAAAATGTATTTACCAAATTCATGCAAATTATCAACAACGTGACTTTTTCTTTGCAAAATATCAAAATTAACAAAATAATTAAATATATTCTATATTTAAAACAGTATGTAACATAAATTTTAACCAAAATAAACGCCTCATAACATTGACGATGTCTTGAGAATTTACCTGTGATATGTGAAATTATCAGGATTATTTCTATTATTAACAGCACACTCACTCACGGAACAATTAACCATTTTGGAAAAAGTTACTTACTAAAATAACCACTATTATACTTTAAAAAATTACAAAATATCTCGGAGCTATTTTTTGCGTGCCGAATTGTGCCGACCTGTCATTCAAAATCGGTTACAGAGTCATGAGATTTGGTATCCTTTTCTATCTTGCATTTTTGCCATAAGGAATTTTTTTCTCCCTTGCACACTATGTTGGTCTATACGCTAGTATATCCTAAGTCTATGATCCCACCAGTCCATTCCAATCAGCAAAGCTTTACAAATATGTAGATCTTACGAGTTTATAAAAAACGTGAAGCGGGCGCACGCTATCATCCATTTTTAAATCCTTGTTATTGCAATGTGCATAGTTAAAATTTCAAAAACAACAAACAATAATGCGAATGAAGACTTGACTTTTATTAATTTCATTAAAATGATTCAAATCAATTTCAAAACAAAATTATGACTATCAACTTCTAAATTATGTTTAATACTTCCCTTTTTCTGATCTTACAATATAATAATAGTAATTATACTCATAATTTTTAATGTCTTTTTATAAAAAATTACTGAAAAAACTGAGTTTTATGTCTTTGCTTTTGTCTAAACTATTTAAAAGTAACGATAAAACTATTAAAGTACATTGTAAAATTTTACATCTTAAAGAATGAAGTCCACTCATTCTGAATCCTATCAACATTCCAGTTCCATCTTTTACAATTCCTTTTTAAAAATTCTAGATAATATCGCGCAGGTGATCGTCCATATATAAAGCGTATCGATATATAAAGCTATTCAATGTGAGCCTGGTTTATCATCTGTATCCAAATTGCATATTATATACGTTGGTACGTGGGTATACATGGGCAGTCTATTAGCAGCATAAACATTATTTTCTAGACTGGGATGAATCTTTTTAAGATGTTGTACATCTAGTGTATCCATGATATTATTGCTATTAGTAGATTATTACGGTACCAATCTATTCAATGGTTAACTCTTTTGTGATGGTTATTTCTTTTGTGATGATTTGTAGGAGTCATCGGTTTAACGTAAGTCGCAACACGAAAGAATGCGAGATAAGCTTGTTGACTAATGTTGTAAAGTTACTATGAGTTTCACTGCGGAAATGCTTTAGATTAGATATAACTTACTGGTGCTATATAAGACCGAGCAGCTGCAGTAATGGAGTCAGTGTATGGTTGTTTGACCGCAGTGGATCTACCAATACTACGTTTGTGTTACTTCAACGCATCAATAGTCATGGACGTAAGTGTTTCTTCTATTGACAAACTTACTTTCCTTTCTGTTATTTTCTTATGAGCGCGCGCGCGCTTACGCGCGCGCATATGTGTGTGTATGTGTATGAGTGTGATTAAGTGTAAACAAATTGATATTAACATGATAACTGTGTTGTTGCAGAAATCATTCAGCTTCGATGAAAATACCTATAAACAGTATTACTACTCGCCACTCTCCCTTTAAGAAGAGAGTGACGACATCGTCATTAATAATAACACATGCGATGGTGGAAAAATAAAATCGCAAACGATTGATCATTTTTTAGAAGCTGAATAAAAAATAAAAAAGAGGAAGATGTTATCGTCAACCGTAGCACGAGCCGCTAGAGATGGTGTATCATACATTTCTACTGATTCTGACGACGGAGACCAAGCGACGCATCTCATAAAAATTGAAATGTACGATATGAAGAGGCTATCCAAGATTCCAACTACTGATCATTGGAAACATGCTTCCACGAGGATTAAATATTATGTAAAGACGAATAAGGATAGCATCTACGACAACACAAACGCCCTCGTATACAATATTACAAAGACAATAGCAGAAAGTGAGGAAGTTAAAAATTATTTTTTAACAATGAAAGTCATTAGCTGATCATTAGTGAAAAACAAAAACGCGGATCGGGTATCATCGTACGCTAAACATGTAAATAAACTTAAATTTGATGGTATTTCCTTTTTTTCCAGTTAAAATTTCTGACATAGCAAAAGTAGAGAAATTAAATGATATTAGTATTAATGTTTTCGGGTTAGAATATAATAAAGAAAAAGGATGTAATTCTGTAGTAGGTCTATTATTTTTAACAAAGTGTCGTAAAGATAGACATATCAATTTATAATTTTTTTCCAAGGATACGAAAAATCATTATTGTTACATAAAAATTTATCGCGGTTAGTTAGTAAACAAATTTCATAAGACGGTCACGTCATGTACATTTGCGAAGGATGTCTACTTCATCTTCCATCTCAGGAAAGGTTAAATAACCATGAACAATACGATTGTGCCCACATTTGTACAGAATTACCAAACAGTGAAACTTTGAAAAAGAATTGGTTTGGTCAACCTATTTCAAATGATAAAATTAAATTTGATAGTTATGAAAAAAGTTAAAGATACCATACGTAGTTTATGCTGATTTTGAAGCATTTTTAAAACCAGTAGAATCATGTTCTAACGATCCATCCAAACCTTTCACACATAATATTCAGAAAAATGAAGTGCATAGTTTTGGTTATTATATAAAATGTTCATATGATGATAAATTATCAAAATATGTAACATATTGCGGACCCAACTGTGCACAAGTGTTTATGGAAAGTTTATCTAACAATTTAAAATAAATAAATAGACTTCAAAATATCCAGTTCCGCTAACAAATGAAGAGAAAAACCAAATTTCAAATGCAACCATTTGTCATATTTGTGAAACAGCGTTAGTAGAACTTTTTTATGATTTTGATTGGTGCACTGGTAGTTTTATAGGTGTTGCTCATGAATAATGTAGCTCGAAGTTCAGAACACCACGTCATATACCAATATTTTTACACAACCTTAGTCACTATGATGCTCATTTTATTGAACATGCATTAAACTTTTGTGATGGTGAAGTCGAAGTTATCCCTCAAAATAAAGAAAAATATATATCCTTTTCCAAAAAATTCAAAAGGAATAACCATGAAGTTATATTGAGATTCGTAGATTCATTTAAGTTTTTATCATGTTAATTAGAAGAATTAGCCAAAAATCTCAGTAATGATCAATTTCAAGAATTACGTAGCAATTACCCTAATGATGAAGATTTCATTCGTTTAAAACGAAAGGGGTTTATCCATATGAATTTATGACTAATTATAATACGAGTAGTTTAAACCTAACGTCGCTCCCTGAACAAAAAAAAAATTATAGCTCGCTCACAGATTCCCATATTTCAAATGATGATTATAATCTTGCTAAAGATGTTTGGGAACACTTTGGGTGTTCTAATATGCTAGATTATTCAAACTTGTCTTTAAAAACAGACGTTTTTCTTTTATCCGACGTATTTGAAAACTTTAGAAAGCTATGTAATAATAGTTATGATTTAGACGCTGTCCATTATTACACAACTCCCGGTTTAAGTTGGGATGCAATGCTAAAATTTACAAAAATAGAATTAGAACTTTTAACAGATTATGAGAAAATTGCATTTATTAGATCAGGTATCAGGGGTGGTGTATCTCAATGTAGTAATCGTTATGCTAGAGCTAATAATAAATACATGGGGGATTATGATGCAGGGAAACCAAATTCATATATCACATATTTTGATGCCAACAATTTATATAGTTGGGCTATGTCAATATCTTCCTACTGGTGGATTTGAATGGGTAAATCCGAATACAGATTTTAATGTGTCTGAGACATCGGACTTCGGTTTTATTTTAGAAGTTGATTTGGAATATCCAGATGAACTTCATGATTTACATTCGGACTTTCCTTTATGCCCAGAAAACATTTGTGTAGGCAATACTAATGAGAATAAACTGGTCCCAAATTTAAATAATAAAGATATATATATAATTCATTACAGAAATTTAAAGGGGTTAAATTAACTAAAATTCATAGAGTTTTAAAATTTAAACAGTCTCCCTGGTTGAAAATGTTCATAGATCTAAATACAAAATTAAGAACGTTAGCAAAATCCGATTTTGAAAAAGATTTTTATAAATTAATTAATAATTCAGTCTTCGGTAAGACTATGGAGAACATTAAAAAAAGGATTAACGTAAAATTAGTTACGCACCGGGATAACCAGGGTAAAGCTTTAGGTGCTCAAGATCTCATCGCTAAACCACAATTTCATAGTCTTTCAATATTTTCGGAAGACCTAATTGAGGTTCAGTTGCGAAAAACTAAGTTAATGTAATAAAAAACAATTTATTTAGGGTTTTGTATTTTAGATATTTCAAAAACATTAATGTATGATTTTCATTATAACTATACGATTAAAAAGTTTAGTAAAATCAAATTATTGTATACAGATACGGATAGTTTAATATATCATATATTTACAGATGATTTTTACACTGATATAAAACCTGACCTTTCCTCATACTTTAATACCTCAGATTACGATACAAGTAATATTTTTGAATATCCAAAATTAAATAAAAAGAAATTAGGTTTTTTCAAAGATGAAAATAATGGTAAAATCATGAAAGAATTTGTAGGTTTACGATCTAAAATGTACGCTTTTAACTTAGAGAATAAGACTATAGCCAAGGCAAAAGGTGTAAATAAATGTATCACTAAAAAGATGACAATGAATAGTTATAAATCTTCTCTATTTAATAAAAAAGTGCAATATTATTGTATGCTTAGATTTAAATCAATTAAGCACACAAATTTCACACGAAAATTAAATAAGATTGGTTTATCATATAATGACACAAAGAGGCATATTTTAGATAATAATATTGAAAAATTAGCTTGGGGTCATTATAAATTGCGCTAAGTGTTGATAGTTTTTACTTTTATGTCTGTGTGTAAATAAAATTTGTATTGATTGTAAAATTATGATAATACTATAATGTGACGTAGAGTTTATTACATATTTAATTATTGTTTGATTGTAAATAATTTAAGATAATTGTTGTTTCTATTTGTGTGTGTGTATACATTTGAGGTTGAGGTGATTGTGAAATTCTGATGTACTAATTGTGTTAGAAATAGTATACAGATCATTCTGTTTTATATAATTTTAGCAATATATATTAATTGTTTACACCAACACTTTCATTTTTTATTTCATCCCTTAGAACTTTAGACGTGTGTCTAAGGTTCTAGGGAATAATGTTTTACTTTATCCATCCGTTTACTGCTATTGTGGCAGGACCAAGTGGATATGGGAAGTCAAATTTTGTAACAAGTTTCATAAAATCAGTTACAGAAATATGTAATTGTGATTTTAATCAGATCACATGGTGCTTTGATGAAATACAACCTTTATATAATTTACCAAATGTTAACTATCATCAAGAAATTCCAAATCTTAATATGTTTGATGGTGAAAACCCACATCCTGTTATTATTGATGATCTAATGAGAGAGTTTGATGGAAAAATTGTGGATATATTTACAAAAGGTAGTCATCACAGGAATCTTAGTGTATTTTATTTAACACAAAATTTATTTCATCAGGGTAAAGGCCAAAGAGACATTTCTTTAAACTCAAGTTATATAATATATTTTAAGAACCCTCGAGATAAAACTCAAATAAGATATTTAGCACGACATGTGCCACCAGATAACCCAAAATTCATTGAAGATGCCTACAGATATGCAACTCTAGAGGAGCATGGATATTTAATGGTAGATTTAAAACAGAATACCAATGATTTTTGTCGCATCAAGACTCTCCCATTTAATGGTTTCTGTACAGTCTACGTCCCCACAAAAGAGTTTAAATACACCAAGAATCAAACAATTCAAATCATTTCTAAATGATGCATTGTCGACTCACAACGCATAAACATTTGCTAAACGCTTTGCATGCGCTTAAACCAAAATATCAAAGAGCATTACTTAAAATGTGTGATGAAGAAGAAATCATATCTAAATAATAGAACGCAAACAGTTATTATTAATGGATGCAGTTCTTCCGGATCAGTAGTATCTATGGGTGTTCCTCAGGGCTCAGTTCTTTATCCCTTTCTGTTCTTAGTTTATATTAATTTTAGTTCTGCAGCATATGCTGTAAAAAAGATTAGATGCCTTACATGTGTTGAAACAGCTAGATTAGTTTATTTTAGTTATTTCCATCGCATAATGTCATATGGAATCTTGCTATGGAGTAATGCGACTGACATTGAAACTATCTTTGTTTTGCAAAAGAGAGCCATAAGAGCAATTTATAACCTAGGTCCGAAGGAATCCCTTAGAGAAAAATTTAAAGAAATAAATACATTAATTTTGGCCTCTTAATATATTTATGAGAACATATTGTATGTACACAAAAACAAAAATAGTTTTATTAAAAATAGTGATGTACATTCTGTTAATACTAGGAACAAGCACAAGTTAGTTATACCAGTTACTCGACTCCACAAAGTCAGTAATTCCTTTATGGGGCAATGTATACGCTTTTACGAACAAAGTCCCAGAAAATATGCAGACCTTTTCTATCAAAAGGTTTAAATATTTATTAAGCAAAAATTGTCTAGTAAGGGTTATTATACTACTAAAGAGTACATGACAGATAATAACCCCTGGGAATAAGGGGATTACTACCATGCTGTTTCTAAATGTTTTCATAACAATTGTATAAAATATTATATTGTAAATTGTGCTCTAAAAAAAAAGTGCCGCTGGGTTTCTTGCTGGTTCTTCCCAGGACAGAGGTTTTTTTTTGCGAACCAGTGGTAAAAGTAAAAATGACTTTCAATAAGTATTATGTACAATAGTCTATATTGAATAAGAATGATTCTATTCTATTCTATACCAAGGGAAGGGGCTAAGCTTTTTATTGGTTTCGGTCCGTTGTCGTCCCTCTTTGGGGCGAGGGCGTTGTTTGGGTTGACGCTCAGCGCATTTGTCGTTAACCTGAGTGAAACCGCGTGCCTCCCTCACTTTTTTTTACTATAAGAGAACGCAGCCCTTGTAATTAATTTCTTTATAATTACCAGGGTTTCGTTGTATCTAAAATCATTTAAGCTTTTAGAGCCCTTTACTTGTGAACGTGTTTTTTTTAAAAATATTATAAGTCACTACCAATGGCTTTAGAATATTCTAGTGATTATTCATTATTCCAGGAGACACCTAAAAGAAATAAGTTATTATGCACAACGTTAAAAAGGGTCCTAACTAAGACGATCATGCCATAAACAAACGGCCTATAAATAGACCTTTAGAAAGATCCGTTTTTAATGATTTCTTATATTTACGCGAACACTACACATTTAAATAAAACTAGTTTTACGGATTTTATCGCGTATATTAACTTATTTTATATTCCCCGACGTTTCGAGTACTTTACAGCACCCATGGTCACGGGGGGGACTGAGGTATTTGACGTCCCAATGTCATAGTTAACCACGGTTACCTCCAGATTAAAAATTATTAATTTTGCGTAGATCGGAACAAAAATTAATAATTTTTAATCTGGAGGTAACCGTGGTTAACTATGACATTGGGACGTCAAATACCTCAGTCCCCCCCGTGACCATGGGTGCTGTAAAGTACTCGAAACGTCGGGAATATAAAATAAGTTAATATACGCGATAAAATCCGTAAAACTAGTTTTATTTAAAAGATCCGTTTTTATTAGCCTGGTCACATAAATTTTAAATGTATATATTTTGATATTTTGATTTCAGTAGACGGCTTTCTATTAAAGAGGGCATCTTCACAATAATAACACACTAATAAAATTGTTAGTCGCAAATTTAATTGCAGATTTATCAATTGCTCGGCAGTAATGGAAAACATCACGAGAAGTCAGGAGAATTAAGAGAAGGACAATGCCAACATTGAAACGTACTATAGACTATTAATTTATGGACTAATTTTCATTGATCTATAGGGATACGCATCCGGGATGCGGTAGATTTCTAAAACGCATGCCATAAGATAAAATATTCTATTATTAGAGTCTTCAAAAAGCAAAACGCCAAACTTCTCTCGTCTTCGACGTTGTTGCCCCTCCTCGGAGTGAGATTGAGAGGTTCTATGGGCAGCTGTACACATTATCTTTGGAGCCACACGTAAGTGTGAGTAACGATCCAAGAGCAAGTCTTATCTGACACTATTCCGATGATATCCCAGACGTCAGTCTGAGCGAGATTAGAATGGCTCTCCAGCACCTTAAAAACGGCAAGGCCCCAGGCGATGATGGAATTACAGCGGAGCTTATGAGGTTCTATGGGCAGCTGTACACATTATCTTTGGAGCCACACGTAAGTGTGAGTAACGATCCAAGAGCAAGTCTTATCTGACACTATTCCGATGATATCCCAGACGTCAGTCTGAGCGAGATTAGAATGGCTCTCCAGCACCTTAAAAACGGCAAGGCCCCAGGCGATGATGGAATTACAGCGGAGCTTATGAAAGCGAGTGGAAAACCAGTACTTAAAGTCCTTTAGAAGCTCTTTAATTCCGTCCTCCATGGTGGCACTACTCCGGAGTGCGGTGGTCTTGTTCTTCAAAAAAGGTGACAACCCTCTCTTGAGTAACTACAGACCGATTTCCCTTCTGAGCCGCGTCTACGTGCTGTTTTCGACAGTCATTACGAATCGTCTCACACGCAGACTCAACGACTTCCAGCCTCCCGAACAAGCAGGTTTCCGAAAAGGCTTTAGCACCATAGACCACATAAATACCCTTCGGCAAATTATACAGAATTCCGAGGAGAACAATTTGCCACTATGTCTGGCGTATGTGGACTATGAGAAAGCTTTTGATTCCGTCGAAATTTGTGCGGTGCTGCAGTCCCTTCAGCGGTGCCAAGTTGACTGTCGGTATATCGAAGTGCTGAAGTATTTGTACAGTAGGGCTACGATGGCTATCCGAGTACAGAACCAGAGTACGAAACCTATCCAACTGCAGAGAGGTGTAAGACAGGATGAAGTTATATCCCTGAAACTCTTCATCGCTGCATTGGAAGATGTTTTCAAGCTGCTGGACTGGAAATGATACGATATTACCATCAACGGCGAGTACATCACTCACCTTCAATTTGCCGACGATATAGTCCTTATGGCAGAATCGCTGGAGAACTTAAGCACTATGCTCAACGACTTCAATAGTGCCTCCCAACGGATAGGCCTTAAGATGAACACGGACAAAACAAAGATGATGTATAACGTCCATGTTACACATATGCCGGCCGACACTAAGCTCGAAGTTGTTGACGAGTATGTTAACCTGGGACAAATAGTCCGACTAGATAAGTCCAACTTCGACCGAGAGGGCAATCGACGGATTCAACTCGGCTGGGCAGCGTTCGGGAAATTACGGCACTCAAAACTTGAAAACTAGACTGTACAACCAGTGTGTATTGCCAGTGATGACCTATGGAACTGAAACGTGGTCCTTCACTGCTGGCCGTATGAGGAAGCTCAAGGTGGCTCAGCGAGCTATGGAAAATGATCCGCAGACACGTAGGTACTATTTTAATTATAAAATTGCAAATATTTTGTTGTTACTCGTGAGTAATTGTTGACCTTAAATGCTTAGTTACCAGTAAATTGGTTCTCTAGTTCCCGTTCCTTACATAATTATTTTAGAGCGTGGTTCTTTCTGTGGTTCTTTGTGGCATTCCTTGCGGGAGGCCTATGTTCAGCAGTGGACTTGTGATGGGCTGTAATGATGAATGATGATGTGGTTCTTTCCGAATGTAGGTGACTAATTATGAGAAGGCCAGAAAAATCTTATAGCTTGCGATAACCACAGACATAAAATACCAGACCGACGACGGACAGCAGCGTCGAAGGGGTGATAAGTCAGGCACCGCAAGAAAAAGTAGAATAGTCGTTGTTTGGCGTTTGGCTTTTTGAAGACTCTAATGAGATAATATTTTATCTTGTGGCATGCGTTTTAGAAATCTACCGCATCCCGAATGCGTATCCCTATTGACCACATGAATAGTCCATAAATTAATAGTTTATAGTACGTCCCACTGCTAGCGCTATCCTTTTCTCAAGTCTCCTGACCATGGGATTCTAATTTATTATTTAAATTTTGAGATATTCAGGTTTTCTCGTGATGTTTTCCATTACTGCAGAGCAATTGGTATATCGGCAATTAAATTTTGCGATTAACAATTTCATAAGTGTGTTATTATTGTAAAGATGCCCTTTATATAAGAACCCGTCTATTGAAATCAAAAAAATTTAAATATATAAATTTAAAATTTATGAGACCAGATTAATAAATACAAATCTTACCAAAAGATCTTTCTAAAGGTTTAGTTATAGGCCGTTATTTATATTTATAGCGTCATCGTTAGGACCCTTATTAACGTTATGTTTAATAACTTAGTTCTTTTAGGTGTCTCTTGAAAGATGGAATATTTACTAGAATAATCGAAAGCCATTGGTAGTGCCTTATAATATTTAAAGAAACCCGTTCACGAGGAAAGGGCACTCAAAGCTATCTTTTAATAGAACGAAGCCCTTGTAATTATAAAGATATTAATCACAGGGGCTTTGTTCTATCATATTAAAAACACGTGAGATAGGCACCCGGATCCACTCAGGTCAGCGCCGTGTGCGATGAGTGACAACGGTCCCCGAAGAGGGACGAGAACCGACCGACGGGACCGGAGTCCACAGCAAAAAACTGGCGAACCAGTAAAATAAGGCAAACACCGACCAAAGTTGCGCATGTCGTGTAAACGCATTGATATGCGTATTAATATGACTAACGATTTGAGCACATGTCGAATAATATTCAAACTGGCCAAAAAATAAAGCCTCGAATCAGATGCTGCACATCCACAGATCCATCACAAGACGTGATACCGCAAGTAGCTATAAGCAACAATGCAACTATAGATCGAATGGCACCCCCTCACAATACATCCACGTGATCACTATTGACTTTAGCAACAAAGTTGTTAAATAACAAGTGGCAAAATTAAAAATTTTGTACAACCGACTTCAATATAAATAAAATGAGAACATCATCAATGTAGTCGAAGTCAATCAAATACGCATTATTAATTTTAACTCAAACTACTTGTCAGATCTCGATCAAATTTATATGGGACCACATGAGAAGCACCAGTTTTCAAATAAAAAAGAATCATCAAAATCGATTCACCTAGAAAAAAAGTCTTGAGGTACACACATAAAAGAAATACAGTCGATTTGAGAACCTCCTCCTTTTGTGCGTGATGTCCACGGTCAACTCGTATTTATACTATAAACCTGTTCACCACAGGCACTAAGATGATTTGCCTAGGGCATATCGTTTATCAAGTCCACGTTTACTACGGTCTCGGTCCCGGTAAGGAAGTTTAAGCGGCACTCATCTCATCGCGATGGTTTGCGGTCCACTACCGTGCGATTTACGTGGAATTTTCTGCCTCTCGCAACCACACTGTGGAATTTAATGTCACGGGCGGTTTTTCCGGACCGATACGGCTTATGGACCTTCAAGAAAAGAGCCTGCTTCTTTCTAAAAGTTGTCACCCCTGAGGACTATGATGAAAATCGTTGTCAGTAAAAAGGGTCTCCGTATCTCTACACTCATCAAATGAAACGTAGCAGCATTAAGCTGCTATTTTACGCTGCTATTCTGTGGGAGTGTGGTCCAACCCCGGTCGAGTCGACCCATTCGTTCTATAACCATAACATAGCTTCAGCGTGGCTCTACGACGTAAAATCTTATCTTTATTATTGTAATATAATCGCCGTGTATTCTTATAATAATAATGTTTATTTCAGATATACATATCCATACACATTTGTTAGTAATTAACATAAACGAAGTTAGTAAAAAATATAATAATAATAATATTGTTAACTTTGCAAGACAAAACTAACAATATAGCCTTTATAATCGACATAGCAATACCAATTACGTATAATATTTAAAAAAAATACAAAACACAATAGCCAAAAAGATTAGTAAATGTATTGAACTAAGCGAAGAAATTAAAAGAATATGGAAATTAAATAAAGTTTTCATCGTTCCAATTGTACTTTCAGCTACAGGATTGATACCAAAATATTTGCATCACTGTCTTAAGCTATTAGATTTACCCTTAAATTTATATATTAAAATGAAAAAAGCAGCTATTTTAAACACATGTCGCTTAGTGAGAAAATTTTTACAAATACCAGAAAATGCTCTGGATAATACATCAATTGATACATAAAACCAGCAAATGATGACTACTTGGCTTAAAGCCCGTATCATCATAATGCACTACATGGAGAAAAAGAGAAAAGAAAAATAATAAAATATGGTTAAATAAATTATATCAATCGGACGAGAGCAATCAGTTAAGAAACTTGAATGTCTTATTATTTTATATTTTTTTAATAATATAATCATGTTATTATGTAGTAAATTTAATGCATTTTTGAGGCCAATATTAAGCCTTCACTTTACTATAATACTTAAGGTATAAAATGAATGTATTTATCTACATGCTTATTCATGCAGTTTGATAGTTCAAATATTACTTTTAGGTTATTTTAAGACGTATTTTTAAAGCATTTGATTATTTTAATTATTGATAATGATGCGTCGGCACACTATGTTTACGGCGATCATTAGTCACTGAGCCACGTAATGAGCTGAGCTGAAAAATACTGCAACCATGTTTTGTGGCAATCATTGATAGAGACCTATGTTCAGCTGTGGACTTGTGCAGGGTGCTGTGGACGTGTGATGAAGATAATTGATAGCAGCAATAAATGTTATGCGTTGTCGCCACCTACCTAAAAATAAAATATGACACAATGGATATTATTGAAAACCTCTTTCATGACATTTAAGCAAAAGGAAAAGACAGACAAACTACGAAAACATTTAAATTAAATGAGGTTGGTTAACCGCATATTCGCTTGACTTTGTTTAACACGTATTATATTGTGAGTTTACTAAAATATGATGCTGGTGACGAATTAATTATATTATTAACTTTTATCACAGGCGATTTCATGCATAATATTTTTATAATAACTGTACGTAATCGATGGCTACTGTGAATAAAACGACTTTTGCGGATTTTATCGCGTTTAATTATACTTATTTTTAATTCCCAGGGTTTAAGCTAGCTAATGATGGCTACTTATTTGTATATACTACAAGAAATGTTTCGTTCTCCGTAATGATCCGTTTTATTACATACTATTTGTCCAGAAAATTAAAAGGACTTAAATTGATACATCTATAAGCGATTTCTACGTTATTGAACTAGTATTTTGATTTAGAAAAGGTTTTGATGCACTTTTTAGTTGACTCGAAAAAAGATGTTTGCTAAGCGCGTTACCTTTTCTATTAATCATTTATATTAAATAGGTTATGGCTAACCTAAGGGTGTTCAGAGAAACAGAAACAGAAACAGAAACTTTTTTATTCAATAGAGATAATAAAGAATACTTATTGAAAGTCACTGTTTTGTTTAATTAAATTGTTATAAATAAATAAAAAATGTTTAAAAAAAATTAAAACAAACTAAAAATAGCTTGGTGGCGATCACCTCATTTCCAGGGGTTATTATAAATTCCTTAATATTATAATAACCCTTTTTATACAAACTTAGTTTAATAAAGTTTTTGAACTTTAAGCAGGTCAAATTTTGTATATTTTCTGGAATTTTGTTGTAAAAGTGTATATGTACATCGCCCCAAGAATGAATTACTGACTCGGTGGAGTCGAGTAACTGTTACTACTAGCTTGTATCTGTTCCTAGTATTTACAGAATGAATATCACTTATTTTTGTAAAACTACTTTTATTTTTGTGTACGTACACATTTACATATTTTAGAGTATAACTTCCACCACTAAGAGCGATAAAATGTGTATATAAACAAAAAATACTTATAAAGGAAAAAACATTTTTGTATTTAACATTTTTTTATAAATTCTTAGGAAAGGCTATAACGTGGGCTATAATCAGTACTTAGTGTGTATCCCTCTAGCTCTTTGAACTGCTTCCAGTCTCCTTGGCATACTCCTAATTAAGTTATCAATTAAATCTTGAGAGATTGCGTTCCATTCTTACTGTAATGCGTTTTTATGATCTCTCAAATTAGCGGGGACAGGATTTCTTTTCTTAATTTTTCTTCCAAGCTTAGCTTCTGGCCACCCCATAGCATTGATTTCAACGTCGCTAAGGGATTCGCAACTACGGCCGCAGTACGGCGGGCTTAGTCTAAAAACTAACTCTATTTCAGAGCAGACCAAAATGGATAAAATAACCATTCGAATTTAAAAATAGGAGACCTTGTTATTGTTAAAAATGATAATACTCAACTACCTGAATGGCCAATGGCTAGAATTATTAAAATATTTCCTGGCTCTGACGGCAGAGTGAAAGTAGCTGGAATAAAAATGAGAAATAAGACATATCTCATTTAGAAAACTCCTTTACTGATTAATTAGAGTAAGCTCAATTGATTGAACAAGTGTATGTGTGCGAGTTAAGTATTTCCAAATACTTATGTCCTAAACTTAATAATTTTAATATTTCCAAAATTTTCTCCTGGTTTGTATCATTTGTATCTTTTACCGTTACCGGTACCATTACAGCCTATTAAAGTCCACTGTTGGACATAGGCCTCCCAAATATTGCCTAATAGGAGGGATATTTGCCATAGCTCGGCAAGCGGGTTGGCAACCGCAGTTTTTTATTTTCAGTTGTTATTAGGAAGACGCTGCTGCCCATCTCTTGATTTGTTTCCCTCTGTCGACTCTTACGGGATGATATGGGGCAGTGGATATTCTTACAACGCCACTATACGGGTTTTGTTTCCTTTAAGTTTATTTAATTATCTCCTTGCTGTCAACAGTTAATTACATTATGTTATTATCGGGCTGGCCCGGCTAACTTCAAGAAATTCTTAAACATAAAATTTATTTGTGGAAACTAGTATTAATTAACTTGCAACTCCTCTAAAAGGATAATTTGTGTAGGTAAAATTGTCACTTCCCTTTTTTGTACCCTAGCTTAAGTTGGTTTTAGTTTAGTGTGCCACTGTAGTTAGGGGGGATTTTTGAACCACCAACCAAGAAAACGAGATAAAAACAGTAGGGGCCCTACTTTTTTATCTCGTTTTCTTCAGAATAATAAAATGTGGCAGAAGTAGACATTTTAGTACAGTGGTGAAATCATCACCACTGTATTAAAATTTAAATTTACTTTATGTTGTGAATTTCCAGTCTTTTGGGCGACTGAATTTTTCACACAATTTCATACGTAAGTTTATTGATTTAAATAGTGCGTCTTAGGAATTACTATTGAATAAAAAAAATCATTAAATGTTATTGTTGCTTGAAAGTAGAAGAATCATTTTTTATATTCCAAATATGTACTTAAAATAAGATTTATACGCGAGAAGAATGTACTATAAATATTATTTATAACATTTAGAATAGATAAAAATGAACACATTTAAGATTAAAATTATCAATAAACAATAAAAAATTCGAAAAACCATTTCGGATGCCGAAAGGTTTTTTAAAAAACCATTCGGCATCCGAAATGGAACTAGATTTCTAATATTACATTTCGACTTACAAAATATTACGTAAGAATGGGCTTTACTCCCCTCCGCCCACCCAAGATAAGGGCATAATATAGAGATTTTTTAAGACCCCTCCCCCTCGGGACCCTCACGTAATAAATGAACGGCCCCTTACAATTATATCATTGAAAAAAAATTAGTCAAAGTTTTAAACTGCATCTTATTTATACATCCATCTAACACGGAGCCACCTGCATCCATCGACCACTTACCAGGTACTGTCCCTCTAATTAGTGGGTTTCCCTACATTAACCAGTACCGGTAAGAGACGGCCACTCGAAACATTTCTTCTCCATAGGTTGTCGGTTATTCGAGCTATATACTTCATATATTCTTATTCTGATCTGTTGGGCCACGTCGGTTACTAGTGCTGATATTTTCATTACCATGCAGAGAAGCTCCGCGCTCTCTTTGCACAGCTCGCTGAGCGACATTGAGCTTTACTCATATGGCCAGCATTGAACGAACACCTCCTAAATCCATAAACCATTACTGGCCGCATTCACTCTTGTTTTTAGGTTTTAAGGTATATGTGATGACAAGATGTGTCGCAATCTCCCGAACACTGCCCAGCAGAGATCCATCGATTGACCTCTGCTTTGGTGTTGGACTTAAAAAGTCGTACAATTTGTCCTAGGTAAGCATACTCGTGAACAACTTCGAGCCTAGTGTTCTCAACAACTACCGATATAGGTGTGATAGACACTACACATGTTATTTGTCTTGTCCATGTTCATCTGAAGACCTATCCATTGCATGCACTTTTGAGGTCATTAAGCGCAGTACTGAGATCCTCCGGCTATTCTCCCATTCTCTTATATACTAGATGTAAAATATCCAGACCGACGACAGGGAGCAGAGTAAAAGGTAACAAACTTCTGAAGCTACAATGAATTATAAGGCAAATATCCACCAGTGAATTATAATTGGACTGATAAGAAAAATAATGTGTATTACTTAATAATGTAATTAGTTAAGGTTATGAAAGTACTAGGCTAAGAACTTTAGCTACCCAGAAAAAGACGGTATTACCCAGTTAGTTTACTCGTATATAGTGGTCAAGAGCTAGTTATCATCATTTATAAAAGAGAATGTACACGTTATCTTGAAGTTCGATAACCTCATGACATTGTATAAAGCTGATTTATGGCTTGAATTCCTTGACGCATATTCTGGTTTTCCTAAGTTGTAATGATGTCATGACCGATTAACAGATTTTAAATAAATTTAACTAGTTGCGTTACTCTGAATCACCAAACGGTATACGCTGAAGGTCATACAGGTTTACCCACTAACCTCGGCACATCCTGATGAGGAGGTGGAGGAAATGTATGAGGATATCTCTAGAGCCATGCATTCCTCTAAAACCCACTATAAGTCAATGGGAGACTTCAACGCAAAACTTGGCACAAGAGAGAACGGTGAGCTGAAAGTAGGAAAATCGGAATAGGGCAACGGAACCCAAGGGACCAGAAGCTGGCTGACTTTACGGAGAAAGATAGATATCATAAATTCTTTCTTCCAAAAGCAGCCCCACAGATAGTGGACCTGGTCGAGCCTCGACGGTTCGACAAGAAAATGAGATTGACTTCATTATGACGATCAGACGACAACTGTTTAGTGATGTCTCAGTGATCGCGAGGGTAAAAACTGGCAGCGATCACCTAATGGTGAGAGGCACACTGAACCTAAACGTTAAGTTAGAGAGGTCACGTCTAATGAAGTCAACGCTCCGTCCTCCTCGTGCTATAATCAAAAGCCCCGGAAAGTTTCAGCTCGAGTTACAAAATCGTTTTCAGTGCCTAGAAGACTGCAATGAAGTGGACCATATGAATGACAAGCTTGTGGAAACTGTCCATGCGGTCGGAACTAAGTTCTACAAGACCCGTCGCAGAATGACACAAAACTCTCCGATCACTCTCGTAATCTCATGTCTGTTAGACGGGAAATGAAGCTGCAGTTTTCAGCAGATTTGACAGAATACAGGCAACTGAACAGACAGATCTCCAAATGCATGCGGCGGGACTTACGCATCTTTAATACAGCTCGTATTGAAGAAGCGGGCTCAAAAGTTCGCCAGAGATCTTTCTGCTAGAAAGAGCCAACTATCGAAGCTGTAGATCGAATGTGGGAGATTTTGAGTGAGATTGAGAGGTTCTATGGGCAGCTGTACGCGTCATCGTTGGAGCCACACGCAAGTGTGAGTAACGATCCAAGAGCAAGTCTTATCTGAAACTATTCCGATGATATCCCGGGCTTCAGTCTCAGCGAGATTAGAATGGCTCTCCAGCACCTTAAAACGGCAAGTCCCCGGGCGAGGATAAAATTACAGCGGAGCTTCTAAAAAGCGGGTGGAAAACCGGTATTTGAAGTCTTTAATTCAGTCCTCCATGGTGGCATTGTTCCGGAGGCATGGAGCAGAAGTGTGGTGGTGTTGTTCTTCAAGAAAGGCGACAATGCTCTCTTGAAGAATGATACAGACCGATTTCCTTTCTTATCATTACAAATCGTTTTGCACGCAGACTAAACGAATTCGAGCCTTCCGAACAAGCCGGTTTCCGAAAAGGCTTTAGCACCATAGAGTATATACATACCCTTCGGCAAATTGTACAGAAGACCGAAGAGTACAATCTGCCACTTTGTCTTGCGTATGTGGACTATGAGAAAACCTTTGATTCCGGCGAAATTTGGGCGGTGCTGTAGTCCCTTCAGCGGTGCCAAGTTGACTGTCGGTATATCGAAGTGCACAAGTAGCTAGTGGCATTGGAGGATGTTTTCAAGCTATTGGACTGGAAAGAATACGGTATTGACGTCACTGGCGAGTACATCACTCACTTTCGATTTGCTGACGATATAGTCCTTATGGCAGAATCGCTGGAGGACCTAGGCACTATGCTCAATGACCTCAATAGTGTCTCCCAACGGATAGATTTTAAGATGAACATGGACAAAACAAAGATCATGTGTAATGTACATGTCATACCTATGCCAGTAGTTGTTGGGAGCACTAAGCTGCAAGTTGTTGACGAGTATGTTTACATGGGACGAATAGTCCGACTAGGTAAGTCCAACTTCGACCGAGAAGTCAATCGATGGATTCAACTCGACTGGGCAGCGTTCGGGAGATCACGACACATATTCTTGTCAGGTATACCTCAAAACCTGAAAACGAGATTGAACAAACAGTGGGTGTTGCCAGTGATGACCTATGGATCTGAGACGTGGTCCTTCGCTGCTAGCCGTTTGAGGAAGCTCAGCAAGCTATAGAGAAGGCTATACTCGGGGTTTCTCTGCGTGATAGATATAAAAACTAGGATATCCGCAGTAGAACCAGAGTTACCCACATAGCTCAACAGATTAGTAAGCTGAGGTGTCAATGTTCCTGCCATTTAGCTTGAAGAACCGATAACTGATGGGGAAGAAAGGTTCTCGAGTGGCAGCTTCGTACCGGCAGGCGAAGTGTAGGGCGTTCCTCCACTAGATGGAGGACGACCTGGTAAGACATGCAGGTTTTTTTATAGAATAAGGGTAACAAACGAGCACACAGTCCACCTGATGGTAAGTGAATGCTGTGGCCCATAGACATTTACATCTACTCTTACCACTTGCCACCCCTATATGTCAAATCTAGAGAACTAAGATAAAATGCCTCGCTTCCAGTAAAAGGAGCCCAGTTCTGTACACTCACCATACGAAACACAGTAACATTAAGCTGCTATTTTACGCTGGTATTATGTGAGAGCGTGGTCCTTTCCCGGTTGAGCCGACCTAATTCGTGCTACAACTATAATATAGTTGCAGCATGGCTCCTACGTAAAGCCATGACGCAGCTATATTATAATATGGTCGTGGGAATGATTCATTTCTCTATTAACTGTTTCATTTCTATATTATCTCGACACCTATATTACCTTCAGGTGAACCGCATGCTCGTTTGCCCTCTTCTATGAAAAAAAACTGTACGGCGAAGTAATTTCCCAGAAGATAAAATTATTTTTGAAGTTATACTTCCTTTGGGGCGTTTGGGAAAAATTATGAGAGTGAATTTTTAACGATGCGCGCGCACACCGACAGCTAAAAACGACACCATGAAATTGTTACGATGCACGCGCACACTGACACCTCAAAGGGACAACTTCATTGGGTAACTGTCTCTCAAGTTTTCGTGGGAACTGGTAACTATATTTAACATAACATAAACACTCACGCCTGTCACCCAGAGGGGTAGGCAGAAACTACGGACTTCCATTTGGCACGATCCTGGCACACCTCTCTCGCCTCCTTTACATCCATATATCTATGCATACACGCTCGTCGGTTAAGGGTACTCCTAATCTGGCCCATTTTCAATATATCGCCAATTTGGTCGATAAGCTATATTTAAGGTAGTTATTTTTAGTAATTTTTGTTTTGTTACGCTAAAGAAGTATAACTTCCTACGTGCGTACATAAGTACATACAGGGGTACGTTTGCGAAATATTTAGCTTTAAAGTTGTATTATTCATTAGAGTCATGTGTGTCCCTCCCTCTACCAACTAAACCGCTGTTTTGGAAATGTGAAAAGTATACACAATAGTAGTATATATAATGAACTTAAAAGGAAAACCACCACAGCTAAGTAGAATTAAGATGTTAACGAGTACGACCAACTTATAAAATGCACTGGGATTAGTAAAAAATTCGTTATAACTCGATAGAAAGATATACGTGGTAGAGCCATGCTGCAGCTATATTAGTAGTATAGTTGTAGCACGAATGGGTTGGTTCGACCGGGGAAGGACGACGCTCTCACAGAATACCAGCGTAAAATGGCAGCTTGACACTGCTGTGTTTCGTATGGTGAGTGTAGAGAACCGGAGACCCATTTTACTGGAAAAGAGGGAATGCCTCTCATCTTAGTCCTCACGGGTGACGACGCATCTGCATTTTGATTGTTTATTAAGGATAAATGTAGATGTCTATGGGTCACAGCAACCACTTACCATCAGGTGGACTGTGTGCTCGCTTGTCACCCTATACTATAAAAAAAAACTCGTGACCTAAATCTAGCATTAATAAATGGAATGCCCAATTTTGGCCATGAAACGCCCAACAATTTGCATTTGTTACAAAAATACATCTTTTTTTATGGTTATTTATCGCGGTATTCATTTATCCAAACAAGATACGAGGGTGGATTGAAAAGTACTCGGCCTAACCAAGAAAATAAACACATACTAAATCGGTAATATTTTTATTTATCTACATAATCACCATCAAGTTCAATACACTTTTGCCACCTCCCCTTCCGAGCATTTAGACCGTTGAATAAAAATGATTCTTCCTTAGAGTCAAAATATGCGTCTACAGCTGCTTTGACCTCGTCGTTTGTCGAAAATCTTTGACCTCCCAAGTGCTTTTTAGGTTAGGGAACAGAAAGAAGTCTGATGGTGCCAGATCAGGTGAATACGGCGGATGCGGTAACAGTTCAAAGCCACAGTTGTGAATTTCAGCCATTGACTGTACTGACGTGTGAACACGGGCGTTATCTTGATGAAACAGGACTTTTCTTCTGAGCATTCCTCGACGTTTTCTTTTATTTCCTCTCGTAAACGACGTAGTAAGGTAATAGTAATCAGAGTTTATAGTCTGACCCTTTCAAGATAATCAATCATAATCACACCTTTCGAGTCCCAGAATACTGAAGCTATCACCTTATTTGCCGACAAAATCGACTTAGCTTTTTAGGGGTGGTGAACCAGGTCTTCTCCACTGTTTTGATTATTGTTTTGTTTCCGGTGTACAGTAATGAACCCATGTTTCGTCCATAGTAACAAAACGATTCAAAAATCATCTGCATCGGCTTCAAATAACTCCAAACAGTCGCGTGAAATAGTCAATCGCGTCCTTTGTTCAACAGAAAGCAGTCGCGGAACCCACTGCAGACACCTTGTGGAAACCCAACTCGTTGACAATGATGTTTTGAGTTCGTTCATAAGAGATGCCTATAATCTCGGCTATCTCTAATTTTTAATCTGCGGTCTCCCATTATTAAATCAAGTACTTTTAATATTTTCGTCAGTAGTTGACGTCGAAGGCCTTCCAGAGCGGGGTTCATCTTTCACACTCTCTACCACGCTTAAATTCTGCTATCCATTTTTGACGGATGAATATGACAGAGCACAATCGCCTAATGTACTGACCATGTCATCATGGATGGCTTTTGATGATAGCCCTTCTTATGGAGGTACTTAATGACTGCACGCTGCTCGATTTGCTCCATTCGCGGAAATTATGTCCGATTACTTTGTTAATAAATTTATAAAATCACAACTAATTATCGCACACGTTTCGAACTTCACACAATGAACTAGTCTGAACTGAAATAAAAAATAAAATCTACCCAATTTGATTTTTAGAATTGAATGGATCTGTGTTAGGCCGAGTACTTTTCAATCCACCCTCGTAGCAACATTTTGTACTAAAAAGTACCGAAAAGATAAAACTGAAATTACGTAAATCCGTAATTCATTAGTTAGTCGATAAAATAAAAGTGTTGCCAATTATAAATCTTGTTAAAAATCGATTCTCTTTTTTCGTTTGACTTTTTATGGTGTCATCATTATAATGTTAATATTATTTTTCAATAATTATTATGATGTTATGAAAATTAAACAAGCAAATTGCTAGTAGATTTACTATTAATTCTTTAGAGCATAACAAAAACGCTACTGCACAATTTAACTGTTATTCTTGTCTGTTCTTAAAAATAATTTAAAATAGAATTCAAATAAATATAAGAAAACATATTTTAAAAGGCGTGCAGAACTTAAAGCGCCCCAAAGATTATTCTTTTATGAAATTATAAATCGAATAAAAATCGATATCGATTTATCGATTTTATACCTGTTAAGGACAACATCGTATCTGACAGCTAGGCCCAAAGAGTATAGTAACTGTCCTATAGAAGCTATAATTTAAAAGAAGACGAAGAACTGTCCTATACAGGAAGCTAGGCCCTGTCATGTGAATCGCAAGTTGACACATCAGTCGTAAATTATATTTTATATATATTATAATTTGTGGCAATGATTCTGGTAGAAGTACAATTTAAAATATTTGTTGCAATTATTGTATCGTTGGCCGTCGAACGGTAGGATGCTATGCCCATTTTATGACAGTTATATGGTATTTGGGTTGGGCACGGCAAGAGACTTTTGCCTCCTGCTCAATTTCTGGATGATGTAGGTACTGATTGTGTATGATACAAATGATGTATAAGACCATAAAATACCTTAGAAATCTTATCAAAACTTGATTATGTATATATGTATTACAGTAAAATTATTGTTAAAAACTGTATTTGTGAAAATAAAAACCTTTATATCTTAAAATTGCGGACTTTTTTGAAACCAATTCCTTAACCATTTCATTTTTTTAATTGCATATTATCATTTCCATATTATGCTTTTATGTGTGTGCACCATGGCCGAAATGTCTATGAACCGTGGGCATTTCCTTTGTGATGTTATTGTAAACTGTTAAAATAAACATTTTATGAAGAAATTTCTTCATAAAATGTTTATTTTTATTTGCGGATTTTATTTGCTTTACTTTTTCATTTGCGGGATAGGGTATTATTATCAAAATCGAAAAGTTTTAATATTTTTAAATACCTGATTTGAAAATAAGTCCTTCAGTTACGATCTTCCTATTTGGGCCCATTTTAGTCGTTATAGCGGTCATACCGCGAACTCACTTATTATCATAGACTTAGAATATACTGGCGTATAGACGACCTGACAGCCCGAAAACGCGTGACTAATTTTGATTTGTCATTGTGTGCGTTAGCTAGTGATGTACATTTTACTTACAGGTACTATCGAAAAATGATTGTAAAGGAAGCGGTAAAAAGATTTAAAAAAATAGTTTAGAGCACGATATTGAAAAATTAACTGAATTTTTACCATGGTAGTTCTAAAATAATTAAAAATTTTTTAAAATTATTTTGTTGATTTTAATTCAAATGTAAAAAATCCAGGTGACTCTACCGATAAACTTTAAAAACCTCAAGTATCAGATCGGAAAGTTGTATTTTCGAGTTATGATCTTGGAGAAAAATATTTACTGCTATGGACAGTTTACCCAGAATTTCTATCTAAACATTTTGTTAATATAAATAGGTAGATTTATACGTGGTAGAGCCATGCTACAGCTATGTTAATAGTATAGTTGTAGCGCGAATGCGTCGGCTCTACCGCGAAAGGACCACGCTCTCACAGAATACCAGCGTAAAATAGCAGCTTAATGCTGCTGTGTTTCGTTTGGTGAGTGTAGAGAACCGGAGACCTTTTTTATTGGAAAAAAGGCATTCCATCTTAGTCCTCATGGCTAACAAGGCATCTGCATTTTATTCGCAATCGAGGATAGATGTAGATGTCTATGGGCCACAGTAACCACTTACCATCAGGTGGACTGTGGACTTATCCTATAATAAAAAACTTAACTAAGTATATACCTATTTATATTTAATAAAATATTTTGATGGGGAAATAAAAAACGGAGTACATAATGACAGCTTTATTTTTCATATAAGTATTAATTTTAATAATTACAAACATTTAATAATTAATAATTAAATACATTATAGAAGTTTATTTTAACATTCGACTTAAATATGAATGTAACTTAATAATTTAAGTAAGGAAACTTGTAGGAATCAGTTAAATAAGATTGCTCTGTTTAAAGGCCAATATTTTAAGAGGCTTCATCATGCTTCATATTTATATTCTTTATCTGTCCCTGAAAAGTATAAAATAATAATAAACTTATTATCATTTTAGCTGCATGAATTTTAAAACATAATGATCTTAATAGAGTGAAAGTGCACCAAGTATCTGAAGGAAACAGATGCACCACTATTCTCGCAATCTCGGTATGTTAAGAAAATGGTCACTCATTCATGGACTGACCGCGGCAAGTAACTTAATTTCGCAGATCTATTGATCCGCGCAGCTATTATTTAACCACGCGTTACTCTTCACTGCGAGTAACGTTGTAGGCGACGAACCACGCCATTTAAACCCTCGGCACAATGTCGTCGGCCATCAAGCATGAATCGGACACGAGCGTTGTGAGTATGAAATACTATGAATTTATACAATCGCGGCTCATGCAAGGGCATCTAGTGGCGCTTCAGGAGCATTACTAAATCTCTATACCTAACTATGCTAAAAGTTTTATCATTGTGACTTGGGAATATAATCCGAAGCTCCACTCACCCTTGGGAAAATAGCGTGATGCTATGAATATTGTACTAGTGTGACCGTGAGGCTGTGCGGTTGGTTAAGTAAGGTTATACATTTATTTTGGTTGATAAATAGATACTTAGTTGGTTTTATAATGGCTTAAAGAGGATAATCTCAAGATTTTTTATCTTGAATGTACTACAGTTTTATAATGTGTGGCCGGTGCAAGGAAAAGGGGAGATCTCCCGCCGGGCAAGGTGTTCTGCCCGGGAGCGGCCAACGCTCCGAGTGGTAGTTCGGAGCTATTCTATATATACTGTTTTTACTTCGGAACTTTGATATCGCGATTTAGGCTTCGATGTGTTTCGCTTGTGGCGCGACGACAGCGCCGCCACATCACCCCCCTGCTCAGACCGGAGGTCGATAGTGCAGTCCGATTGCCGGTGTGTCCTTAATGCCGGTGGGGAATGCATGCTGTGTGCGTAAGGGCAAGCCACAAGGGCAAGTGACGCCGGTGCGAACGATATGCCGGTGTGTAATGCATGCCGTACTACGCACTTGCAAGTGATGCCGGTGAGAACGATGTGCCGGAACAAGTGCCAGAAGTCTGCCTTATAAATCTGCGGTGAGTCGAGATGAAGACAAGTTGGACTGGCTTGTAGGAGCTGAAGACTGCAGAAGACGATTCTTGGGAGTGAATGGTAGGGGTTCTTGAGGATAATGACGAAGGCTTGAAGTTGTAGATTTCGAAGTTTATTGGTTGCGTGTTCACGTCACGTTGGTTGGTCACTATTGTGGCCGGTGCAAAGAGAAGGGGAGATCTCCCGCCGGGCAGAACAGTAGTTCGGAGCTATTCTATATATAGTGTTTTACTTGAACTTTGATATCGCGATTTAGGCTTCGATGTGTTTCGCTTGTGGCGCGACGACAGCGCCGCCACATCACCCCTGCTCAGACCGGAGGTCGATAGTGCAGTCCTATTGCCGGTGTGTTCTTTATGCCGGTGGGGAATGCATGCTGTGTGCGTAAGGGCGCCACAAGGGCAAGTGACGCCGGTGCGAACGATATGCCGGTGTGTATTGCATGCCGTACTACGCACTTGCAAGTGATGCCGGTGAGAACGATGTGCCGGAACAAGTGCAGAAGTCTGCCTTATAAATCTGCGGTGAGTCGAGATGAAGACAAGTTGGACTGGCTAGTAGGAGCTGAAGACTGCAGAAGACGATTCTGGGAGTGAATGGTAGGGGTTCTTGAGGATAATGACGAAGGCTTGAAGTTGTAGATTTCGAAGGTTATTGGTTGCGTGTTCACGTCACGTTGGTTGGTCACCATTGTGGCCGGTGCAAAGAAAAGGGGAGATCTCCCGCCGGGCAGAACAGTAGTTCGGAGCTATTCTATATATAGTGTTTTTACTTCGGAACTTTGATAGCGCGATTTAGGCTTCGATGTGTTTCGCTTGTGGCGCGACGACAGCGCCGCCACAAATGTATAAAAACCTGTCTCTATTTATATCTAAAGTTTTAAAAGTTAAATTTTTGAAGTCTTATTATAACAATATTATACTCACTGGTACAAATAATGTAGAAATGACTCCTTTTAATAAAATTGTTTTTATTCTACTTTTTCTTTTATACTTCTCAAGAAAATGTTTGCTGAAAATTGTTGAGTTCTTTTGATTCCAACCAACCCGTCCAATTACCCTTAACCATTTTTTCTAATTATAGAATCCGGAGGGAATCTGTTTGACAAACAGCAAAATAAAATTACTTTTTAGAACGTAAACCGAGGAATTATTTTCTTGTTGTGTGGGCAAGTCTATCGATTCATTATAAACATTCAAGATAAATATCGACATTAATTTTGTTATAGTTGAGTCAATCCCTAGCGTACATGTAAAATATTTTGTATAAAAATGTATTTACCAAATTTTGCAAATTATCAACAACATGACTTTTTTATTCGCAAAATATCAAAATTAACAAAATAATTGAATATATTCTATATTTTAAACAGTATGTAACATAAATTTTAACCAAAAATAAACGCGTCATAACATTGACGACGTCTTGAGAATTTACCTGTGATATGTGAAATTATCAGGATTATTTCTATTATTAACAGCACAGTCACTCATGGAACAATTAACCATTTTGGAAAAAGTTACTTACTAAAAAAACAACTATTACACTCTATAAAATTACAAAATGTCTAGCAAAGAGAATATAATCACTATGTTTATGTCTAGGAGCTATTTCTTGCGTGCCGAATTGTGCCGACCTGTCTGTCATTCAAAATCGGTTACATAGTCATGAGATTTGGTATCCTTTTCTATCTTGCATTTTTGCCATAAGAATTTTCTTCTCCTTGCACACTATGTTGGTCTATACGCCAGTATATTCTAAGTCTATGCCTATTATGCTCGTTATCAAGGAAGCCCACGTATTGTGACGGGCAACTACGGAACCCTACCGTTACATTGTGCGTGGCCCGACACACACTTGGCCAGTTTTTTTGTTATAGTACATTGAATTTTGACTGTCAAAGTAAAAAAAAAATGTTCCAATAAGTCAGTAGTATAATGTTACTACAACATCACTTTTGAGAAATTTTCCACTATATTCCCGTTTTCCCATATTGCTCGGTTTCAAAATTTTTTTACTCTGTAACCTGTGTCAAAAAATTGAAAATTTGTCGTGTTTTGTGAGAATTATTTCAAAATATTTCTACGTACCATTCGATATTTTACGGGTAAGTGGATTCATTTCTCAAATATATTTTGTGTTTGAAACGATAATTTATGTGGTTACATTCACGTCATAAATTAAACCTATGAGTTAATTTAGGGAATAATGATACTTTAACCAAATTAATCGAATATCTAATTACCGTTTGCCTAATTACTTGATTTTACCGTTCGTCTTATTTACGAATGGTAATTAGACATTTTTAATAATAATTAGTAAATTGAAATGGTAATGACCATATTGAAATGGTCATGATAATTATCGCAGAAAATCGTTTAACATTTACAATAGAGTTAGTACTTAATTTTTTTATTACACCTTTGAATAAAAAAATATAGGTAATGTTGCTAAAATCTTAAGTAGGTAACCATAATCTTGTGTTGTTTGCAAAGCTATATCATATTATTAAATTAATATTCCATAAATTAAGTTTTGAAATAGATTCCGATCCTATAGGTACCAATCGAAGCCAGTTAATTCCCACCGTTTTTAGTCTTTTTAAAAAAAACATTTTTTCTTTTAGCTACTGACTGAAGAATGCCGCGTACAGAGCAGTCCAAAGAAGAAATATTACAAAAAGCTAAATTGCACGAAGGTTGAGATACGCGAAAATGAAATCAGATCCTGCGTTATATGAATTAGAAAAAAAGGAAAGACAAAGATATGTACAAAGAAAAGAACAAAAGAAGATATTAAGTATTCAAGAGATGACCCCAAGAGCAGCAAGATAACAAAGAAAAAATGGAGAGAAAATTTTAAGAAATATTTATTTATTTATTTAAACTTTATTGAACCTTACACATTAAGTAAAGGAACAAAAGGCGGACTTAATGCTAAAAGCATTCTCTGCCAGTCAACCTTAAGGCAGTGATATAACTACGAAGGCGGTTACAAAGAAATATACATACACACATACATATACATATTATACTTACATATACACACATACATACATATATACATATATCAATATACACAAGTATATAAATTTATATATTATAAGAAAATATAATATAATATAATACATAAAGATACGTAATATACTAATGATGACGGAACATTAGCAGTCGTAAAGCAATTTTAGAAAATGATCTCGAATGTTTTTCTTAAATGTTTGTTTGCAGGTAGGTTGACTTGATTTTTCAGGCAGGTCATTCCATAGGCGCGCAGCTTGGACAGTAAACGATGAAGATATGAAACTCGAACGGTGAAGGGGTATAAAGAGAGCAAGAGTCTCCGATGAACGAAACTGTCTGTCATGAGTGTCCCGCAGATACTGAAACTTATGTTTCAGATAATTTGGATAGTGTTAAGTATCCTAATGTGTCTTCGCTGACGAATTAGAAGTCATTTAAGCTGAGTACGAAATGAGGATACATGATCAAACTTGCGAAGACGAAAAATAAAACGGATACAGTTATTGACGAGACGATCCAGCTTATCAAGGAAAACCTCATTCAGGTCAGGAAAACATACATCAGCATAGTCAATAATAGGCAAAATAAGAGATTGCACCAGAGTTATCTTTACCTTGACCGGAAGAAAGTTCCTGAGAAGGTTAAAAGCACTGAGCTTAGCAAAAACAGAACCACTGATATTCTGAATTTGGGTGGACCAACTTAAGGTTATGTCAAAGTAGATACCTAGATTTTTAACGCTGTCAGAATACGGTATGATAGAATTATCAAACGTGACAGGTGGAACGCAATGGACGTCAAGCTTACACAGTTGTTGAGCACTACCAATTATTATAGCTTGGCATTTATTGGGGTTCACACCAATACCAAACTTACAAGACCAACTGTGAAGATTTGTTAAATCCATATTCAGTCTGGCAATAGCGTCACACAAAGAGTTGACATCTGCTTGAACATATATTTGCAGGTTATCAGCGTAAAGATGGTAAGAGCAGCTAAGTTGAGAAGAGAGAAAGTTAATAAAAATGGAGAACAGAAGTGGAGATAATATTCCACCTTGTGGCACGCCAGTGGAGAGTTAACACCAGTCAGATATGTCACGACCATTAACGACAGCTTGCTGACGGCCACAAAAGTAGGAAGAAAACCAGTCTACAGCAGTAAACGAAAATTTGAGATTTTGAAGCATGGCAAGGAGGCATGAGGGAATATGAGGAAAAGCTAGTTTAGTTTAAATGAACAAGCAAGCTCTATAAATAAAATCAGTTGTATGAGGAAACTGGGAGAGATCGCGTCTGTAAAATGTTGTTTGTTATTACAGTGCTCGTCGTGTTTTTTATCAGTAATACAAGTACTTTAAGTGAGTTTACATTTTATTAATTAATGTTCATACATATTTAAAACTAATTTAACGTTATGTCTTATATAACAGTTACATTGTCAAAGTATATCTAACTAACATTATAAACGTTTAAGTATTTAACTATTTAAGCGTATATTAACTTATTTTAAATTTCAAACGTTTCGAGCACTTTACAGCACCTATGGTCAAGGGGGGGGGGGACTGAGGTGTTTGAGGTCCCAATATCATAGTTAACCAAGATTAAATTCAGTTTTAAATTTTGGTCCGATCAACTTATCATGTCTTGAAGTCTTGCAATTGTGTGCTTGGGTTGGGTTTTAATTTTACTAATTATAAGATCTCAAGCAGATGGTAGCACCCAGCCATCTTCTCATTAGGATATTTTTGATTTCAAATTTCAATAGCCCGGCGAATTATTCTTGGAAGGAATCGGTGTTCTTTAGGATTTTGGTCTATGAAATCTGATGTAGTTTATATATTGAAACTAAACTGTCAAACGAACTTACTGACGACGACTGACCTGATGGTAAGTGGCAACTGCTACGGTAACCTGCAGTCAACTCCAAACAAATGACGCTACAGATGTATTGACTGAGATGGAATGCCTCACAGCACGTAATTATACTGGTACTACCGGAACACGGCAGTGCAAGCACTACTTTTTGGCGGTAGAAATAGGTGTAAGAGTGGAACTTCCTCAGATAGACTGCTAGGCATAAAATTATTCCTTCCAATTTGCAAATATAGTAGTATGTATAGATTTATATTATGTAAAGATTCCCATAAAAATAAATGAACATATTTCGTATCGATTATAATCAGTTAATATAATTTATTTTTTATTACAGAAAACTGTGATGACTGTATTGCTATAAATCAATGTAGGCCCGCATTGCAGCGGGTTCTTAATGACAAAAGTCAAGAAACAGAGAGGCTAGTGAGAAACGCTTATTGTGGTTACGATAAATTACCTAAGGTGAACTAAATTACAAACCAAATTAATTAGCAAATATTTACGATTCATCGTCATTAACATAATTACAGCTCTTCACAAGTCCACTGCTGAACATAAGCCTCCCACAAGAAACGCCACAAAGCACGGTCCAGAGCCACCTGCATCCATTGACTTCCTGCACACGACTTACGCCCTACACTTCTCCTGCTGGTACGAGGCTTCCACTCGAGAACCTTTTTTCCCCATCGGTTGTCGGTTCTTCGAGCTATATGGCTGGCCCACTGCCACTAAAGCTTACTAATCCGTTCTGTCAGTTACTCTGGTTCTACTGCGGATATCCTCGTTTTTAAGTCTATCACGCAGAGAAACCCCGAGCATAGCCCTCTCCATAGCTCGCTGAGCTTCCTCATACGGCTAGCAGTGAAGGGCCACGTCTCAGATGCATAGGTCATCACTGACAACACGCACTGGTTGTACAATTTAGTTTTGAGGTTTTGAGGTACGCCTAACGAGAAGATGTGTCGTAATATCCCGAACGCTGCGCAGCCGAGTTGAATCCGTCGATTGACCTCTCGGTCGAAGTTAGACTTACCTAGTCAGACTATTTGTCCCAGGTAAACGTATTCTGCCATAAGGACTATATCGTCGGTAAATCAAAGGTGAGTGATGTACTCGCCATTGACGTTAATACCGTTTCCTTTCCAGTCCAGTAGCTTGAAAACGTCTTCTAATGCAGCGGTGAAGAGTTTCGGGGATATGACGTCATCCTGTTTTACTCCTCTCTGCAGTTGGATAGGTTTCGCACTCTGGTTCTGTGCTCGAATAGCCACTTCAGCACTTCGATATACCGACTGTCAACTTGGCACCGCTGAATAGACTGCAGCACCGCCCAAATGTCGACGGAATCAAAGGCTTTCTCATGGTCCACATACGCAACACAAAGTGGCAGATTATATTCCTAAGCCTTTTGTACAATTTGCCGAAAAATAATGTATGTAGTCTATGGTACTAAAGCCTTTTCGGAAACCGGCTTGTTCAGGAGGCTGGAAGTCGTCGCGTCTGTGTGCGAGATGATTCGCGATTCGTAGTGACTCTTGAAAATAGCACGTAGGGGCAGATCAGAAGGAAAATAGGTCTTTAGTTCTTCAAGAGAACATTGTCGCCTTTCTTGAAGAACAAGACCACCGCACTTCTGCTCCACGCCTCCGGAATAGTGCCATCATGGAGGACTGAATTAAAGAGCTTCTGAAAGAATTCAAGTACCGGTTTTCCACCCGCTTTCAGAAGCTCCGTTGTAATTTCAGCCTCGCCTGGGGACTTGCCGTTTTAAGGTGCTGGAGAGCCTTTCTAATCTCGCTCAGACTGACGTCCGGGATATCATCGGAATAGTTTCAGATAAGACTTGCTCTTGGATCGTTACTCACACTTGCGTGTGGCTCCAACGATGACGTGTACAGCTGCCCATAGAACCTCTCAATCTCACTCAAAATCTCCCACATTCGGTCTTCAGCTTCGATAGTTGGCTCTTTCTAGCAAAGAGATCCCTGCCGAAAACTTTTGAGCCCTGGTTCCGCACGATCGCTTCTTCAATACGAGCTGTATTAAGTCCCACCGCATGCATTTGGAGATCTATCTGTTCAGTTGCCTGTATGCTGTCAAATCTGCTGAAAACTGCAGCTTCATTTCCCGTCTAACAGCCATGACATTAAGAGAGTGATCGGAGAGTTTTGTGTCATTCTGCGACGGGTCTTGTAGAACTTAGTTCCGACCGCATGGACAGTTTCCACAAGCTTGTCATTCATATGGTTCACTTCATTGCAATCTTCTAGGCACTGAAAACGATTTTGTAACTCGAGCTGATACTTTTCGGGTCTTTTGATTATACCACGAGGGGGACGGAGCGTTGACTTCATTAGACGTGACCTCTCCAACTTAATGTTTAGGTTAAGTGTGCCTCTCAACATTCGGTGGTCACTGCCGGTTTTCAGCCTCGTGGTCACTGAGACATCACTGAACAGTTGTCGTGTGGTCATCAAAATGAAGACAATCTCATTTTTTGTCAAACCGTCGGGGCTCGATCAGGTCCACTTTCTGTGGGATCGCTTTTGGAAGAAAGAATTCATCCTCTTTCTCCATAAAGTCGGTCAGCTGCTGGCTCCTTGGGTTTCGTTGCCCTATCCCGAATTTCCTTTCTTTCAGCTCACTGTTCTCTCTTGTGACACTCTTTATTCGCTCACTTTCATAGTCTGATGGAACGGCTAACCGATACAACTAGAGGGAGCGAGTGCAGGACTAACGACTTTACGTGCATTCCGAGGCATGATGATGAAACACCAGCAACTTTCTAACTCCGGGCTGGAACTGAGAATTTCTTGACAGAAAAAGTCTGCGAAACAAATTCGGTCAAGAAATTCTAACAAAAAATTCGAAGAAAGATTATACCCGGGATTAGAACCTGGAACCACATGATCACGTTTACGACCACTAGACCAACGAGGCAGTCAGTACTTTTATATTACTACTACTGATATATACTACCTACGTTCGTAGGTAATATATATCAGTATCAGTAGTGTCTGTGTGTATGTAACTATGTAATAATAACTAGGTATAGAACATACCTAGTTATTATTACATAGTTACATAAGTCATCCTAATATCCACAATAAGTTTTTAAAATTTTACATTATGATTTTCTTGACTTACAGATTTGCTGCTCGGAGTTTGAATTAACGTCCTCTGTTATTGAAACGAACAATAAATATAATGATAGTGATGATATCGAAAATCATCCCAATGTCAAGCTTCTATCGGAAAACTGCGGTGAAATTGAAGGAAATCGCATTATGGGTGGAAGTACAGCCTCTCTGTACGAGTTTCCTTGGATAGTTCTTATCTCTTACAGATGTATGTTTTAATAAATATATTAAGTTAAGTTAAATGAGTAAAGGTAAAGGAACAGTTATAGTGTTGAGCTTAGACTAGCTTTCAATTTACGCAGGATTTTGGAGCAGTGTAAAGTTCTCCACTACAATACCCTACTCACAGATATACATGACCTTGAAATATTCTTTATTTCTCGGAAATACGGGTTTCTTTAAGATGCTTTTCTTCGTTGTCAGTTAAGTAGTAAAATAGGGTAAACATTTACTTACTCAGTTACTTGCCCAAAAAGTTTAAACGTAAAAAACAAGTTCAATATGATTATTATTAAAGTTTTATTTATTTATAAATAAAAATCTAAGCGAACGAATTGCGGGCACAGCTTCTGTTATATAATATCATTGTATTGAATCGGTAAAAGTTGTTCCTGCAAATTTCTCCATTGCTCAAAATATTTTATTTTGAATTAAGATATTGTGGTCAAGGCTAAAATTCTTAACACTTAGGTGGTAGGTAAACCGGTGTATTTATTAATATTGTTTTTAATTTCAGATGGACACTCGTTGAGGTTCGATTGTGCAGGTACCTTGATAAATTCAAAATATGTGTTAACGGCAGCACACTGTGTCAAGAGCAAGACTATCGCCGGTGTCAGAGTTGGAGAATTTGATATCAGTACACGTATCGACTGTATAGGAGAAGGAGGAATCCTTGTTTGTGAGAATAGACTTCAGGTAATCAAATATTTTTTTATACATTTATTTGAAATGGGTCGACATATCTCACGGGCTAAAAGCTGTTTTAGCCCGTGAGATATCACGACTAAAACAGCTTTTAGCCCGTTAAAAAAAGAATGCTGATTCTTTTTTACCAATTTTATCCCATTTAAATTTAACTTTTTTTTAATTTACAACTTATCGGTGCTTTACAGCACACACGGTCAATTATTGAATTTATTCCCGTTAATGTAAGAAATCATTACTAAGAATGACTTTTCTCCCATATTTGTATTATGAAACGTTGAGCTGTGGAACAATGAGATTGGCATTGGTGCCGATTTACCACATATTCAGGGGTAACGTAAATATCGCAAGTAAACTTGTTTGTCTGAGAAATAGAATACTTCGAGGACAGTCGTCGTCAGGAAGTCGGCCCAATACACCCTGGAGCAGCACATAAGCGAGGCCCGTGCCAAGCTCAAAAGGGAGCACTCAGTTTTCATATCTCACAACATTGTCTTCATCTTTATCAGCCCGTAAAAGTGCATAGCTGACTAAGGCCCTCTTTTGTTGGGAGGGATTTGCCTTAATCGTCACGCTTGGCATGCGGATTGACGATCGTAGCACCACACGTTAGGCAGCTTTGACGCTGCTGTAATACCTTTTTTTATAGAATAAGTTTGACAAACGAGCACACAGTCCACCTGATAATAAGAGGAGCTGTGGCCCATAGATACCTACTTCTATACTCGATTAAGAATCAAAATGCAAATGTGTTGCCACCCCTATGGACTAAGATGGAATGCATCGTTTCCAGTAAAAAGGATACTTTATAACCTTTCGACATATAATTAGTATTTGATGGACATTGGTTTTCTCCATAAAAGTGGGCATTTGCTATAGTTAGTTTTGGCAGCTGTATTATCGATCGTAGATATTAACACAAAAGTCGTACCTTTGATGGCATATTATAAGAAATGGTTATACCATAATCTATAAGAGGCCATGAGAGCTTGTCTATTCCACAATCACTTATCTTGACATCCACAGGATTATATGAACTATGATATCTCATACTACCTCACTTGGCCGTATATCCCTTTTGTTTACAATTTAATAGATTTTAGAAAATAAAGAATTGAACTTAGTTACATGAAAATGCAGTTTTAAAATTCAAATATATTGCTCCGAGTGTGAATCTCCTACGTTTTAAATAAAATACGTCCTAGAACCGGCCTGATATGGTACCCTATATGTAAAGTTGGTCATTACTAATAATATTGGACTATAAAAAAAATTAAACCTTGTACAGACTTAGCGTTCCAATGTACGCGTAGTCGGTTACGAGTACACATCCGTAGCGTGTCGACTCGAGGCGAGTCGTCGCCAGTCGGCTTTTGGTTGCGCGCATCAAAACGGATATGAACGCTCAATTTGGACTTAACCCCGGAATGCATAAAGATGCTGTACACGTATCCACTATCCACCTGTACGCGTATTCAACATACCTAGATTACGCGTACATTAGAACGCTTAGTCCGTACAAGGCTTTAAACCTAATGCGTTGATCATGAGCTGTGATAAAACTAGGCCATATTCATAAAACTATTGTATTATCATCGGTTCCTTGATAGGTCTGTAAAATTAAAGATTATTCAGACGCCTGGCAGTGACTAAAATTGACTTAGAATATTACATAATACTCTTAAATACATACATACGTGTTAAATTAATAGAAAGCGAGTAAAAAACTTAAATCGTGAAATATCCATGAACCATAAAAACAAAGTTCTAAAATTATTAGTTTTTATCATCGTCATTACAGCTCCTCACAAGTCTGCTCTAGTGCTGAGTATAGGCCTTTCCCAAGGACTGAAACTTGAATGTGGCAAGTTTGATTCAACTTAAACTCCTCTTTCTATTTATTTTAGGATAGACGTGTTGCAGAAATCATCTATCATAATGAATATGATGTCGATCCAGTGGCGATGAACGATATCGCTCTACTTCGCCTGAGCCGACCCGTTGTCTTAACTTATAGTAAGTTTTTTACAAAACAAACTTAACGAAATAATGATATTAAAGTAAACAGCAATATCTTAAAAATTAATTTAGTGTATTAATGCCTATATGTATATTAGGTCGTTACATATGAAATTAGCGTTTTGTCGTACTGACCACTTTGATCTGAAATATCTCCTCTTTGGTTAAGAATTCCAAATTCAAATTTATAAATTCATTTAGCTGGTACATTTGAGTTTTGAAAACTGTCATTCATTTGTTTTTTCCTCATTATTTTTTTCTTTGGCGTCGCTTATTACCGCACAATGGAAAACATGAAATATCGGTATATTTACGAGTACGAGTTCTACTGTGGCCCCAGTGCTGCAGAAACAGCTCGAACCAAATCCTGCCCTAAACGAAAATTGACTCAGAAAAAGTTACTTGTGAGTGTTTGGTGGACTAGCGCCGGTGTCGTTAACTACAGCGTTCTAAAATCTGGCCAAACGATTATGGCAGATATCTATTGTCAGCAACTGCAAACCATGAAGGAAGAACTAGCTGCTAAACAACCGAGATTGGTCAATCACTCTAAGCACTGGCCGACAACGCAAGACCACACACTGCACAACAAACAACCACTAAGTTAGATGAGCTACAATTGGAATGTCTGCGACATCCACCGTACTCCCCGGACCTTGCTACAACAGATTACCATTTTTTCCGGAATTTGAACAACTTCTTACAAGGAAAAAAATTCAACTCTGCGGCAGTCCAAACCGCCTTCAAAGAGTTTATTGATTCTCGGCCACATGGTTTTTTTTTAAAGGAATCAATGAACTACTTATGAGATGGCAAAAGTGCATAGATAACAACGGTGCATACTTTGATTAATTAAATATATTTTACAAAAAAAAATTGACTTTAAATTTCTCCCGTACAAAACGCCAATTTCATATGTAAGGACCTAATATATATAAATATACGGATCTACATAAAATAAATTTAATTAATTATTAATAGTACTTTCTCTTTGGGCTCTCTAAAGAGAAAGTATTATTAAAATATTATTCCACTTACTCAGAATATTTTAATCGAGACTGAAAATAATAAAATATTGTAATATAATTTAATACATATTGATAAATATATTATAGTTTCGTATGTGTAACCATTTATTCTTTCAGAAAATGCAGGAACAATATGTCTGCCAGTTACGAAAAGCTTACGTGAAATGAATTTAGATGGTGAAACCGCTACGGTTGCTGGTTGGGGTTTTACTGAGAAATTTCAAAGATCCAATGTTCTACTTAAAGTTGAATTACCCATATATTCTTCCAAAACATGTAAAGCTTATTATAACAGGTGACGATACATTTATTTATTTTTATTTTAGTAACGGTTTGAGTATAAGAGCTCTCGGAAAGAGTCTTTGCCTTAAATTTATTCTCCACTTTTGTGGTGTCTCCATTTTTGTGGTGTCTCCATTTTGTGCAGCAGCGCGCGATGAAAGGAAACGAGTTGTTGTGTATACGTCCCATTTAATGTTGCACATACGCCAGACATAACAGCAGACCATACTCCTCAGTCTTATGTATAATCTGCCAAAGTATAGTCACATACATACGTCTATGGTACTAAAGCCTTTTTAAAATCGGCTTGTTCGAATAGCTGTAAATGGTCGAATCAGCGTACGAGACGATTCATAATGACTCTCAAAAACAGCACGTAGACGCGGCTCAGAAGCGAAATCGGTCTGTAGTTTTGGTTCATTTGGTTTGATCATCTTTCTTGAAGAATAAAACTACCATACTTATGCCCCAAGTAGCTTCTGAAGGAACAGAAGTTACTTGGTACCGTAGCATTGAGGACGTTAAGTATCGGTTCACCGCCCGCTTTATTTTTACATTTACGAATAAATTGTTTGACATCATTTTGTCGTTTTCATGACGTCATCTCTGGCCCGAAATATTTTCGTTTTCTGCTATTAATCATTCTGCGTACCTCCACGTGTCCGCTAGTGGGTAGCAAATGATAGTCATTGAGAATGAAGTTCTATTCTTTATCGCTAACTATTATTTTTATTCCTCATAATGTGAAAAATATGGGGCCCGGGCCATACATTCGTAAGTTTAATTTGTTCTATAATTTCTTTGACGAATAATGCGTTATAATCTTTTTTAATTTTTAAGAACCTAATACTAAAATCCTTAAAAAATATTATAATAACTAAAATATATTATTAAAAAGAGGCCCTTTAGGCGAGGTTCCGAAGATACTGGCAGCGTTCCCCCTTTGAATAGCTAGACTAATCTTTGTCCGAGATACCTGCCAGCTCTTCGCCTCCTGTGACGTCGACTACCCTGTCCCATTCGGTGTCGAGACCCTTGGTCCGTGGGGTTATAGCGTATAAGGCTTTTAAGGAAATAGCAAAAGTTTGTGCCCACAGATGGAACGCGACTACGTTGACAGGGTATTGCCCACAAGGTCATGACATGCAACCCTGAGGCAAAACAGATTATATGTATACTGTACGCTGATGACATTTCAGTTATTGTGACTAGTAGTAAAAATAATAATACAATAGGCTATTTGATTAATTTTGGAAAACTATTTTAAATTATTCTTTATTACATAATAAGCACACTACATTGATATTTCCGCGAGATCTACTGTGTTAACAATGAAAATCAAAGTTAAAGTTTAAATTTATAAAACCGCGCCAAAAACGCTGATTCTGTAATGGCGCTCATATGACATGTGTGACGTCAAGTCAATAATCGTAACAAAACAGTGCAGGTGAAGTGAATATTATCATTTTTCTTCAAATTTATTCGATAAAATGGTGTAAATGGTGTGTAGTGCCGCAATATACTAATACGACTATAAGTAGTCCACAGAAACTGTTTGTTTCTGTTTCAACAAATCTTTAAAGACGAAAATGTGGTTACAATTAGCTCGCAGAGACCCAAAGAGAATTTTAGCTCATACCAATGTTGTTATGTGTGAAGATCTTTTATTTAAAATACATACATAATAACATCTTTAATACATCTTAATATGGCTTAATCTTACAGCATAAGTTGGAAGGATCCTTTTACAGCATAAGTTAGAAGGGTTCCTGTAGGGTTTGGTTGAAAAAATGTTTTCTGTTGTGTTGTTTAGCTATCTTTATAGTTTTCTATGCTGTCGTGTAATGTATATTGTCTTGTAAAACATGATATAGATACTTCACTTGTTATATCGGTCATCATTACAGCCCTTCACAAGTCCACTGCTGAACATAGGCCTTCCCACGGAATGCCACAAAGCACGGTCCTGAGCCACCTGCATCCATTGACTTCCTGCATGTCTTACCAGGTCGTCACTCCATCTAGTGGGGGACGCCCCACACTTCGCCTGCCGGTACGAGGCTGCCACCGAGAACCCTTCTTCCCCATCGGTTGTCGGTTCTTCGAGCTATATGGCCGGCCCATTGCCACTTCAGCTTACTAATCCTTTGGGCTATGTCGGTAACTCTGGTTCTACTGCGGATATCCTCATTTCTAAGTTTATCACGCAGAGAAACCCCGAGCATAGCTCTCCATAGCTCGCTGAGCGACCTTGAGCTTCCTTATACGGTCAGCAGTGAAGGACCACGTCTCAGTTCCGGGTCATCACTGGCAACACGCACTGGTTGTACAATTTAGTTTTGAGGTTTTGAGGTATGCCTGACGAGAAGATGGGTCGTAATCTCCCGAACGCTGCCCAGCCGAGTTGAATCCGTCGATTGACCTCTCGGTCGAAGTTGGACTTACCTAGTCGGACCATTTGTCCCAGGTAAACATATTCGTCAACAACTTCGAGCTTAGTGCTCCCAACAACTACCGGCATAGGTGTGACATGGACATTAAACATGATTTTTGTTTTGTCCATGTTCATCTTGAGACCTATCCGTTGGGAGACACTATTGAGGTCATTGAGCATAGTGCTTAGGTCCTCCAGCGATTCTGCCATAAGGACTATATCGTCGGCAAATCGAAGGTGAGTGATGTACTCGCCATTGATGTTAATACCGTATCCTTTCCAGTCCAGAAGCTTGAAAACGTCCTCCAATGCAGCGGTGAAGAGTTTCGGGGATATAACGTCACCCTGTCTTACACCTCTCTGCAGTTGGATAGGTTTCGTACTCCTGTTCTGTACTCGGATAGCCATCGTAGCCCTACTGTACAAACACTTCAGCACCTCGATATACCGACAGTCCACTTGGCACCGCTGAAGGGACTGCAGCACCGCCCAAATTTAGACGGAATCAAAGGCTTTCATAGTCTACATACGCAGGCAAAGTGGCAGATTGTACTCATCGGTCTTCTGTACAATTTGCCCAAGAGTATGTATGTGGTCTATGGTGCTAAAGCTTTTCGGAAACCGGCTTGTTCGGAAGGCTGGAAGTCGTCGAGTCTGCATGCGAGACTTCGAGATTCGTAATGACTCTCGAAAACAGCACGTAGACGCGGCTCAGAAGGAAATCGGTCTGTAGTTCTTCAAGAGAGCGTTGTCGCCTTTCTTGAAGAACAAGACCATCGCACCTCTGCTCCACGCCTCCGGTGTAATGCCACCATGGAGGACGGAATTAAACAGCTTCTGAAGGACTTCAAATACCGGTTTTCCACCCGCTTTCAGAAGCTCCGCTGTAATTCCATCCTCGCCTGGGGCCTTGCCATTTTAAGGTGCTGAGAGCCATTCTAATCTCGCTCAGACTGACGTCCGGGATATCATCGGAATAGTGTCGGATAAGACTTGCTCTTGGATCATTACTCACACTTGCGTGTGGCTCCAACGATGAGGTGTATAGCTGCACATAGAACCTCTCAATCTCACTCAAAATCTCAGGTGTCCCGGAAACGATGCTGCCACAATCGGTCTTCAGCTTCGACAGTTGGCTCTTTCTGGCAGACAGATCTCTGGCAAAGACTTTGGAGCCCTAGTTCCGCTCGATCGCTTCTTCAATACGAGCTGTATTGAAGTTGCACAAGTCCCGCCGCATGCATTTGGAAATCTGTCTGTTCAGTTGCCTGTATGCTGTCAAATCTGCAGAAGACTGCAGCTTCATCTCCCGTCTAACAACCATGAGATTAAGAGTGTGATCGGAGAGTTTTTGTGTTCTTCTGCGATGGGTCTTACAGAACTTAGCTCCGACGGCATGGATAGTTTCTACAAGCTTGTCATTCATATCGTCCACTTCATTGCAAACTTCTAGGCACTGAAAACGATTTTGTAACTCGAGCTGAAAGTTTTCGGGACTTTGGATTAAAGCACGAGGGGGACGGAGCGTTGACTTCATTAGACGTGACCTCTCCAACTTAACGTTTAGGTTCAGTGTGCCTCTCACCATTCGGTGATTGCTGCCAGTTTTCACCCTCGCGATTACTGAGACATCACTGAACAGTGGTCGTCCGGTCATCATAATGAAGTCTATCTCATTTTTGTCGAACCGTCGGGGCTTGACCAGGTCCACTTTCTGTGGGGCCGCTTTTGGAAGAAAGAGTTCATCATAAAGAGTCCCTCTTTCTCCATAAAGTCGGCCAGCTGCTGGCCCCTTGGGTTCCGTTGCCCTATTCCGAATTTCCCTACTTTCGGCTCACCGCTCTTTCTTGTGGCTAGTTTTGCGTTGAACACCGTATAGTGGGTTTTGGAGGAATGCATGGCTCTAGAGATATCCTCATACATTTCTTCCACCTCCTCATCGGGGGTGGGTATTCAGACACTACACGGGAAGTTATATCGGTAATAATGTAAAATTTCTAAGTATATCAACATAACATAAAATAAAACTTCTGAATGATGATCACACATAAAAGTTTGTAAATAAATAATTCCTACGTAGTACTTACACTGCTGTTTTCACATTCTTATATCTCGCAGCATAGAATCAGCGTTACTCTTAAATAAATCTGCAACCATAAATCCATCCATCTTAGGTAGGTTACTGTTATCAGCTAGCACAAAATTTGACTCCATTTAGAGATTCAAAACGAATATTTTAGTATTAAAGGTTTTCGTCGGGGTCGATCAGCTGGTGATCTTCTGGTCTACCTGACTCATAGATGGGCGGAGGCAGTAGAGTCTAAGGGGAAGGCATTGGCCGTTAGTTTGGACCTTGCGAAGGCTTTCGATCGGGTTTGGCACGAAGCGCTTCTTTCGAAGCTCCGTTCCTATGGGCTTCCCGAGAAATTGTGCAATTGGATCACCAGCTTTCTTGCAGATCGGAGCATCAAGGTCGTTGTAGACGGTGCATGCTCCGACTACAAGCCTATTAACGCTGGTGTTCCACAAGGCTGCGTGCTATCACCAACGCTGTTTCTTCTGTATATAAATGATATGTTGCAAACTGGTAGCATTCATTGCTATGCGGATGACAGCACTGGTGATGCTCTATACACCGGCCGTGCCAATATTTCTCGGGAAAACGTCGCCGAGTACCGGAACAAACTTGTGTCTGAAGTCGAGTCTTTGCTGAACAAAGTCTCGGATTGGGGCGACTAAATCTAGTCCAGTTTAATCCTCAGAAGACACAAGTTTGCGCGTTTACCGCTAAAAGAACCCTTTGTCGTATCTCCTCAGTTTCAAGGCACTTCCTTGTTGCCTCAGCCAGTATCGGAATCCTCGGCGTCGACATATCGAGTGACGTGCAGTTTCGTGGTCACTTGGAAGAGATGGCCAAATTGGCCTCTAAAACCTTGGCGTGCTCAGCAGAGCGGGTCAGTATTTCATGCCGGCTCAACGCCTGCAACTTTACAAGGCGCAGGTTCGGCCTCACATGGAATACTGTTCCCATCTCTGGGCTGGGGCTCCCCAGTGCCAGCTCCTTCCACTTGACCGCATCCAGCGCAGCGCGACTCGAATCGTCGACGACCGAGTCCTTTCCGATCGGCTCGATTCATTGGCGCTGCGAGATTGAAATGCAAAGAGATGTTGCATCTTTGCATTTTCTTCGCATTTACCACGGGAGTGCTCTGAGGAATTGTTCGGATTAATCCCAGCCGCCAAATTTCACGAACGCACATCGAGGCAGAACTCCAGATACCATCCACACCATCTGGATGATTGGCGGTCCACCACTGTGCGATTTAGAAGATGTTTTCTTCCTCGCACAACTTCCTTGTGGAATAGTTTACCACCAGGGATTTTCCGGACCGATACGACTTAGGGACCTTCAAGAAAAGAGCCTACTCCTTTTAAAAGGCCGGCAACGCATCTGCAATTCCTCTGGTTCCTGGTGTTGCAGTTGTTCATGGGCGGCGGTAGTCACTACCATCAGGTGAGCCGCATGCTCGTTTGCCCTCTCCTATAAAAAAAAATTTACGCCCCTAATTATAAAATTTATAAAAAAATGTTTCAAAATAGCTCAAAGATCGTATATAGCACCCAAAAACATAGAACGCGAACTACAATCAGTCAAGGCAGATATGTTTACTCGTGTGTGACATCACCAGGGTTGCAACCAACCACAGGGCGTTCCCGTCACAGATAAAATTTCAAAAAATTATTATGTTTTATTTTAGTTTATTTTGCATAAAATATACATATTTTAGTTTAAAATAAAGTGAAACATACATTTTTTTTACTTATAGGATGACCACAATTTGTAGTATATTTTCAATATTGTCAAATAGCCTATTAGGAATTATGAAGATGACATTAATAATACTACTGAAAACGAAATCTTAATAAATCTCATTACATACAATTTAATAAATCTATCAATCTATCAAATCATAATATTAAATTGAATATAGCAAAATATGTTCCATGTACGAAATTTCTGGGAGAAACGTTAGATGAAGATATAAACTGGAAAAAACGAATAGGTAACGTATGCAGTAGAATTAATAAATTTATATATGCCCTTAAACACATCAAAAACACCACACAATCTTTCTGACAATGTGCTTTTTATATCGTTTATATGTACGTTTTACGTGTTAGATACGATTTCATGCGACAAAACGTTGGAATCTTGATTTTTAGGCCCAAGTAGAACATACGTACACGCTTCGCGCTTAGGGCATGCAATATTAAAACGGCAATTGCAACGTACCACGCATACGTAGAGCCTATTCTTCGCTATGGAATTATAATATGGGGTAATAGTACTGACCGGAATAGAGCATTCGTTGTCCAAAAAAAAATGAATTCGTGCAATATGCGGGATGTCGCCAGACGAATCCCGTAAACCAGCATTTAAAAGACTTGGTATATTACCCTTCTCGTCACTATACATTTATGAAGTTAACATGTTTGTCTTTAAAAATAAGTCACTGTTTATTAAAGCAAGTTCTGCCAGACGGGCGAAAATCGCGGAGTAAATGTTAGCGAAGATACTACACTAGTCGCTCACGTCCTGCACCTATAGGTTCCGTGGTTCGTCAACTATCGGTGGGTGCGTCTGGGGTACTATAGACGGGCGTCCAATCGAAATGCACGAATTATCGGTAGGAATGTCAAGGCAGTGGCCAGCGGTTCGACGGGTCAACTGCTCGGCGGAAATCTTCTGACTATCGGTTGTCGACTATCGGTTGTTGACTATTGGTTGTTCACTATAAGTTGTTCACTATTAGCCAATAACTATTTTCTTCAGATGATTTCTTCAGTTGACTTTTTATTCTTATTTTTCGATAGCGATTTTCTACAATTTAACCTACGTTGTCGTCTGCGTGTATGCTTTCAGCACACAGCAGGTCTCGGGCCTCGGGGCATACCCCATTGCCCGGAATCTCCTCGCGGTACATAGCTATGTACCGGTCGTGGGAGCCGTCATGGCATTGTAAGTTTGAGCAGCGGTCGAGGGTTCGATTCCCCGGTCGCTGCATGTTAGTGTCAATATGGTTTATGTTGGTCTATCTGCGACTTTGTGGGTTGTTACTCGACCCTCTAATTTACTCTAAAGAAGAGTTCTCTTTGTAGAGGTCGCCCGTCCGGGGGCCGAGCATGTAGAGGTGCTAGGTTGTTGAGATGGTCATGTGGCCCGTTGTCAGCGCGGTCGAACATACCGCACGCCAGCTGGGCCACGAATTCCTTGATGCTCTCCATCTTCAAGTTGGCTGCGATGACGTCATTCCGAACGTAGTGACCTGCACTGACGATGGTCCGTAATGATAGGTTCTGCTGGGCCTGCAGCCGTTGCCTCTGCCGTTCGCTCAGAAGTGCGTACCAGGCCGGAGCAACGTAAGTAATCTTCGGTTGTATATAAAGCTTGTAAATTTTTATCTTGGTATTTATTGAGAGCTTGGATGCCAGGACGGGACGGAGTATCGCCTGCGCACATCTGGCATTGCGGACGACGATGTTGACGTGCACAGTCATGTGCAGCATCCTGTCTATCTGGCATCCAAGGTAGATCACGGCCTTCTCGTACGCAATCTCCTGGCCTCTTAGCGTCAAGGGGTTCCTGTAGCAACGGGTGAGGAGAGCGGTCGTCTTCCCAACATTGAAGGCCATCCTCCACCCATCCAGCCACGGCGGCAGCAGGTCCAGCAGGCGCTGCATCTTGGCGGCACGATATGGGCTCTTCTGGACGATGTAAAGTAGGCGCTATCGTCCGCATATGGAGCCAGCTCTACATCGCCCTCTCATTCACGTGTGGGTCCTGCCAGAGTAGAAATGTCATTGGTATAAGCCGCGTACAGGATCAGCGAAAGACAGCTGCCCTGTGGTACGCCAGCTCTTATAGGTTTTGCTGCGGACTCGGTGTCTTCGACATAGACGTAGAAGCTCCGGTCAGCTAGAAATGACGCCACTAGCTGCAGCATACATCCGTCAGCTTATTAAGATGGCTCTTTATTCTTGGGCAGCGAGTGCGTGCCCAGAGCTTCCTCAGCGCTCGTTTTCGGTTGAGCTGCGCACGTAACTCTCGTGGCAGCTCGTCTCTACAATTTACTAGAGGGACGGTCGTAGAGGCCGCGTTGAGGGCTTCTTGGATATATGTAGTTATTCTGGTAGCAGCGGCCTCTACTTCGTCCGCTGAGTTGATCTCTGCATATACAGGAGGTCTCTCCTGCAGGTATTTTCTGTAGAGCCTCCAGTTGATCTTGGTCTTAAAAGCTCTGGGCAGCGTAGTCACTGCCTTGAGGCCAAGTGTAATCAGTATCGGGAGGTACTGAGAACTCAGTTCGTACAGCACCTCTATCACTATCGGGCAGTTGACGTTCCTAGCGGGCACGATGTCCAATACATCCGGTCGTTTCCGGTGGTCTGCTGGAACATGCGTTGGCTCTTCGGGATCTAAAACGTCATATTTGTTGACTTCTGCGTCTTCATAGAGCTCACAACTCGGCGGGTTAATCACTCTGGATCTCCAGGCCGGGTGTTTTGCGTTTAGGTTCCCCGCGATAATGGTAGGTGCTGTGCCTTCTATGATCGTCCGGATGTCTGAGGAGTAAAATGGATTCCTTGGCGGGCGGTATACTGCAAAGCGCATCGAATGGTATGATGGTAAGTTGAGCTTTAGGTGGACGATGTCCTTTCTCACTAGAAACGCCATGCCTCTATAGGCGGTTCCTTGAGTATTGACTTCGTCCCTCCTGTATATGTAATAGTTGGACAGCTTAATATGCGTGGATGGCCTCAACTTTGTCTCTCCAAGCAAGATTACATGTATGTCCTGTTATAGGGCGACTGTGCGGAGTTCATGGAGCTTCTGCTGGATCCCGTCCGGGTTCCAGTAGTTGCACTAGCGCTCTCATTACGGCGGTAATTGGGTCGGCCCCGGCTCTGATGTCGGCCAGGACTTGGCTGCCGACCTTAATGACGATGCTAACCAGCCTCTGGATTGCGTCCATTGTGTCATGACTGGCTGTTGGTTGTCTGTTGGCTGTTGGTACTGGTCTCGGCTGGGCTTTGGTTTCTTTCGTTGTGGTAGAGCGCGCTCTCTGGGTAGAGCGGGCTCTATTTTCTGATAGAGCTCTTTCTGGCGCTCTAACAACTATGGTTGCCTTCGTTTCCTTTGCAGTAACCTACGCCTGTGAGGCTCTCGTTACCAGGACAGTACTGGTATCTTCTCTGAGATGTCAATTAGGTATCTCTCTGGGTTACCCGGTATTCTTCCGGGCTCTGTGGAGTAAACCGTACCGCTTTCCCGAACGTTGGGCGGATGTCCCAACTTTCCATTAAGCACTTCAAAGTGCTTTGTCTAGTCCGGGAGGCACTCTACTATAATGGGCGGGTGGCGTGCCTTTTTTTCCTCCTGTTGACGTTGGGGCACGTCAGTCGCCTTGGGCCTTGGTACTGCTGGCATCGCTGCTAGTTGGACATAGCTGGTAGAAGGCCTCTGACCATCGTCCTGTGGTAGGCCTGACGGGTTGGAAGGGAGCACCGATGATGACGATTGTCCGGCAGTTGCATTGTAGCATAAGTCGTGGAGTTCCATCCGTAGGACTCCCCCTTGCTTTAACTCGGCCGCGTCCACGTTACTCCGACGGTCGGGTGAGATGGAGGGGTTGGCTTCGGTGGGGACGGCGATTTGCGTGGCGATTTGTGGACTCTGTATCCTTCCGCGGTTGGGATTCCTTCGACTTCTGACTCGGACTCGGACGATGATGATGATGACGATGAAATTTGAGATCCGACGCATTGCCTCTTCTCGAAGAGCGACGCATCGTTCTCAGGTGGTGTGTGCATCCGTGCCGATTTCTTCGCCCGCTGTGGTATAGGCGACGGTTCCCGCTCACTCGTATGCTCAGGTACGGTAGGCGAGAGCGCGGCGCTCGGTGCGGGCTCCTTACGTGGCTCCTTACAATCCTTACCTCCTGGTTGGGATCTGGCTAAAAGGCACAATTCTTGATTTCTCCGGGTTAGAAAGGTCCCTAACAAGTAACGGACGATCCAATACGCCCGGTCGGTCCGGGGGTTTCCTAACCCGAGGGGGTGGGGTGGCTCCCCCTTCCCCTTACCCGTCATGTTGGTTACTACTGTTTGGTTACAACTGTTCAGGTAATCTACGTATCTTGTCTCACTCTTGGCTTAAAACATATCTAGAAAATAGACACCAGTGCGTAGAAATAAATATTATCGTTCTAATTATAAAATAAATAATTTTGTAGCACCACAGGGTAGCGTTCTAGGCCCCATATTATTTTTATTATATATAAATGCATAATGTTTGCTGATGACATTTCCATTATTGTTAAATCGAATTATAATGACAATTTAAATAGTTATGAAAATGACATTATTAACACAATTAATAATATGGTTCCATATCTTAAATCAATTAATCTAAATGTAAATCTAAATAAGACTAATTTTATAAATTTTAACATAGAAAGGACGAGCAGTAAATAATCTTAACGTGCATATAAAAATATAACTATTGAAAAGGCTGCCATGGTTTCATTTTTGGGTATAGTACTTAACGAGAACTTAAATTTCACTGGCCACATTGACAAAGTTTGTAATAAAATTAATAGTTTTGCTTTCGTCTTAAGGCGTTTAACTAAGATAACGACTCTCAGCGTAACCATGTCTGCTTATTATGGTTACATTGCGTCTAATATTAATTATGGTCTGGTTCTGTGTGGCAACAGCATTGAAGTAAAGAGTTCTCATCGCACAAAAAAAATATACGTGCTATATGCGGTAAAGCTCCATTTGATATATGCAAGCCCCTATTCATTAAGCTGGGTATATTAATAGTCCCTGGCATGTACATATTAGAAATATATAAATTTGTCAAACAACATACAGAGTTATTTAAGTCAGCTTGTGATGTATATCCACGAAGCACTAGAGATAGTGAACGGCTTGTCTTAGACCATAGACCAAAAACTTCTGTCTATCAGAAAGGTTGTTACTGCATGTGTGTAAAATATTTAATAAAATTCCAAAGCAGTACAAGCACGGCTCTATGAGTCTCATGACCAAAAAATTACGTGAATTGCTAATAAAAAAATGTTATTATAGTGTTAAGGAATTTCAAAATGATAATAATATGCATGTTGACATATGATGGACGTAATTGCTGTATATCACTGCGTATCACTATTTTATCTGACATTTAATTAATGATTTAATGTATTTAAATTTTAATTGTGACATTGACATTGTTAATTATGACATTTTGAATTATATAAATTACATTTAATAAGTTGACATATGTAATATGACCACCTATATTTGGTAATTTTAAAAAGTTTGCATGCCGTATCTCATGGCTAAATAGGTCTTTAAGCAACTTATTTTTATTGTAAAAACCTATAACTTACCCTATTTACGGCAAATAAAGAAATCTGAATTTGAACTCTCCGATCACGCTCTTAATCTCACGGCTGTTAGACGAGAAATGAAGCTACAGTCTTCAGCAGATTTGACAGCGTACAGGCAACTGAACAGACAGATCTCCAAATGCTTGCGGCGGGAATTACGAAACTTCAATACAGCTCGTATTGAAGAAACGATCGAACGGAACCAGGGCTCCAAAGTCTTTGCTAGAGATCTGTCTGCCAGACAGAGCCAATTGTCGAAGCTGAAGACAGAGTGTGCCAGCGTCGTTTCCGGGAGACCTGAGATTTTGAGTGAGATTGAGAGGTTCTACGGGCAGCTGTACACATCATCGTTGGAGCCACATGCAAGTATGAGTAACGATCCAAGAGCAAGTCTTATCCGACACTATTCCGATGATATTCCGGACGTCAGTCAGAGCGAGATTAGAATGGCTCTCCAGCACCTTAAAACGGCAAGGCCCCAGGCGAGGATGGAATTACAGCGGAGCTTCTGAAAGCGGATGTAAAACCGGTACTTAAAGTCCTACAGAAGCTCTTTAATTCCGTCCTCCATGGTGGGGACGGAATTAAAGAGACTGCACCGGAGGCGTGGAGCAAAAGTGCGGTTGTCTTGTTCTTCAAGAAAGGCGCCAACGCCTCTTGAAGAACTACAGACCGATTTCCTTTGAGTCGCGTCTACGTGCTGTTTTCGAGAGTCATTACGAATCGTCTTGCATGCAGACTTGACGACTTCCAGCCTCCCGAACAAGCTGGTTTCCGAAAAGGCTTTAGCACCATAGACCACATACACTTGGGCAAATTGTACAGAAGTCCGAGGAGTACAATTTGCCACTATGTCTGGCGTATGTGGACTATGAGAAAGCCTTTGATTCCGTCGCAATTTGGGCGGTGCTGTAGTCTCTTCAGCGGTGGCAAGTTGACTGTCGGTATATCGAAGTGCTGAAGTGTTTGTACATTAGGGCTACGATGGCTATACGAGTACAGAACCAGAGTACGAAACCTATCCAACTGCAGAGAGGTGTAAGAGATTGTGACGTTATATCCCCGAAACTCTTCACCGCTGCATTGGAAGACGTCTTCAAGCTACTGGACTGGAAAGGATACGGTATTAACGTCAATGGCGAGTACATCACTCACTTTCGATTTGCCGACGATATAGTCCTTATGGCAGAATCGCTAGAGGATCTAAGCACTATGCTCAATGACCTCAATAGTGCCTCCCAACGGATAGGTCTTAAGATGAACATGGACAAAACAAAAGTAATGTGTAACGTCTATGTCACACCTATGCCGGTAGTTGTTGGGGACACTAAGCTCGAAGTTGTTGACGAGTATGTTTACCTGGGACAAATAGTCCGACTAGGTAAGTCCAACTTCGACCGAGAGGTCAGTCGACGGATTCAACTCGGCTGGGCAGCGTTCGGGAAAATACTACATATCTTCTCGTCAGGTATACATCAAAACTTAAAAACTAGACTGTACAACCAGTGCATGTATCCAGTGATGACCTATTGAACTGAAACGTGGTCCTTAACTGCTGGCCGTATGAGGAATCTCAAAGTCGCTCAGCGAGCTATGGAGAGGGCTATGCTCGGGGTTTCTCTGCATGATAAACTTAGAAATGAGGATATCCGCAGTAGAACCAGAGTTACCGACATAGCCCAAAGGATTATTAAGCTGAAGTGGCAACTGGCGGACGAAGTGTAGGGCGTCCCCCCATTAGATGGAGTGACGACCTGGTAAGACATGCAGGAAGTCGATGGATACAGGTGGCTCAGGAACGTGCTTTGTGGCATTCCTTGGGGGAGGCCTATGTTCAGCAGTGGACTTGTGAAGGGCTGTAATGATGATGATGATGAGTTAGTATTTTCACTCGGATCATTATAGCTCATGATCAATGCGTGTTGTTAAAGTTTTTTAAATTCAAATATTATTTCATATTTAGTCAATTGTACTGAGAATTTAGTATTTTTTCTATTACAGGAGTCAAAGAGCTGATTCTATTGACGTGTTGAGACATAAACTATGTGCTGGCGAGAACGGTCGAGATTCCTGCAGAGGCGACTCCGGCGGTCCTCTTATGCTTGTAGGTCAATATAATGACATGGTTAGATATATCCAATTTGGTATCGTGTCTTACGGTCCGTCGCAGTGTGGTTCTAATACCCCAGCAATATACACAGATGTAAGAAAGTTTATGAAATGGATTTTAGATGCTATCAAACCGTAGAAAAACGGATATATAAAGAAGACGGAAGACGACAATCCGATGCTATTAATACTTTTCAGCAAAATTTGCTTTTTATTTTAGGAAGTTTAATAGATTTTAATATTATATTTTATAACTTTCAATGATGTATTATATCTCGTAAGTTAAATCAATATATATTAAACTTAATTTTGTTTTTTTTTTAATTGAAGAACGCTTTGAGTTTAATTTGAATATTATATTTTACAAAAAATGAATAACTTGGATCTTGGAACAACTACCTTACTTCATTAGAAACAGTAACTTAAAATCGCAGTAATAATGATGTATTATTTTTATTTTAGATTATGACCAATCTTTTAAAAATGGTTTGGTTTAATTACGTTTCAATAGACAATCGCAAATGAGTATACGATTCATTAGGTTTCTTACAGTGAGCTCGTGGGGTACCCAAATATCGACCTTTTTTATAGCCCTACTTTTTAAATGTGTTAAAACTGTTTTGTGGTCAATCCGCAATTCCTCGGCTATATCGTAACTACTGCCGATCTTGCTTCACTTTTTCAAAATGGCACCGACTATTTTTCTTTTTCTTAATGTCCTGTATTATGTATTGTGATGTATTGATATTAAAACCAGCCAGATACAAACAGTACCACCAAAGAGATTTTTCTTCAATTTTATACAAACAAAATACGAAGAAACTTTTTCCCCGACCTATAACTTATAATTTTATTAATTATATCAAACGTCTTAATTAAATAAAAATATGTTAGTAATAGCATTCAAATAAAACAGTGTACCGAGTAACAGTGTTAGTGGCGGAGTAAGAATATCCACTACACCTTATCGTCTCGTGGGTGTCGTAAGAGGCAACTGAGGGAAACTGAAACAGGAGATGAACATGAAAGAAAACAACATTATAAAAAACAGCGTTTGCCAATTTACCTGCCAAGCGTGGCATCCTATGAAGCAATCTAATAAGTAAAAATCATATAATACTAGTGTTGACATTAGTTTACACATCCCATAAGACAATCACATTTAATATTAACCAATTTTTTGTTACTTACACAATTTATAAAATAAAATATATACTAGGATAATGAACCTAAAACTAAAAACCTTAAAAAAATATATTGTAATAACTAAAATATATTATTAAAAATAGTCCCTTTAGGCAAGGTTCCGAAGATACTGGCAGCGTTCCCCTTTGAATAGCTATGCTAATTCTTTGTCCGAGGTAGCTGCCAGCTCTTCGGTCTCCTGTGACGTCGACTAACCTTTTTCTATTTCCTTAAGAAGCCTTATAGCGCTAGGACCCCACGGACTAAGGGTCTCGACACCGAATGGGACAAAAACATATTCGGAGCCTAGACCCCTGTATTTGCATGCTTTAGATCATGATCACGAGGGCACGGATTCGGGCGTATACCCTCGCGTCCATTTCCGCCAGTATATCTAGTGGTGGAAAGCGAGCCAGGATTGTCGCCACCTCAAAGGATATAGTGCGGTATCCTCGTACGATCCGTATGGCCATCCTCCGCTGAACACTGTAGATTTTAGTTCTACAGCGTCGGATGGCCAGCCTTTTGCCCATAAAGGCGCTCCATACAGAGCTACGGATCGTATAACTCCCGCATAGAGGCGACGTACTTCCTCCGACGGTCCCCTAGATTGGGCAGCAGTCATGCATAGCACCCGCTACCCTTTCGATCCGGGGACTAGGCACTCGAAATGTTCTTCGAAGCCCCAGCGACTGTCCAGGTGTCGGCCTAGGTACTTCATGTACCTCTCCACTCTGACTTCAGACCCACCCACGCGGAAATACGAGTCGGGTGGTTCCCTGCCCCTTGGTAATTTATGGAACCATAGGGCCTCGGTCTTGTGAGGCGCTATTTCTAATCCCAACTCGTGGATTTTGGCGACGACGACTTCCGCCCCGAGTTCGGCGAGCTCCTTGGCCCTCTCGAAAGTGATCCCGCTGGCAATCACCAATGTGTCGTCAGCATAGCAGACGATATCTACGCCAGCGGGAAGATCGATTCGCAGAACCACATCATAGGCGAACCAGCACCGAGCCCTGTGGAACCCCACGTTTGATCTCCCTCCGGATCTTCCTGCCATCTTGCCCCATGTACAGGATGTACCTGTCGCGCAAGTAGTCCCCGATAGTACCTTGCAGGTAAGGGGGCACCTGATGATGTGCCAGTGCCCTCCTGATTGCATCCCAGGGTAGGGAGTTAAAGGCGTTGACGATATCAAGACTTATCGCCAACGCCACGCCACCCTGGGATACTGCTTGTACCGACAGGGAGCGGACGCGCATAATCGCATCTAAAGTGGAACGCTCCGTCAGATCCCAAACTGACTATCGGCCAAATCGGGACCGACGCGCGACAGATGCCCATTGAGCCGACTGGCAACTATCCTCTCGAATAATTTGCCAATCTCGTCCAACAGGCATATGGGGCGGTACGCAGAGGGAGAATCAGCGGCCCTGCCCTCCTTCTTCAAGAGGACCAGCCTTGCTTCTTTCCAGGCTGTGGGGAACGTGGCACAGCGCAGACAGCTGGTAAACAGCTGCCTGAGCCTGTCCCCCAAGGCAGCCAGACTCAGCACTAGGGCCCGGCCCGGTATTCCATCGGGCCCCGGTGCTGTGTTCCGGGCTTTTAAGCGGCTCACGGCTCGGTCCTTCTCTTCGACGGTCACCCCATCTCATCCTGCCACTCCCATGACGACCGTAGGTGACCTGAGGACTTGACCGGTCCTCTGGGAAGAGCGTGCTGATCACCCTTCCCAGAAGATCCGGATCAAGAGTCTCCGTCAAGGGGGGCGACCAAGGCCGGAGCTTGCCCAGTACCATCCTGTATGGACGCCCCCAGGGATCTTCGTTGAGTCCCTCCAGAAGCTCTTTCCAGGACCGAGACCTGGCGTTGGCTATTGCAATTTGTAGCGCCTTTGTAGCCGCTCGGTATGCACCGTAGAGTCTGGCTATCTCCTCAGGCGGACCTCGCCGTCTTCTCCTTCGAGATCTGGTGTACTGGCGCCGACTCCGCAAGCAGAGCGCACGGAGTCGTGTGATTTCTGCCGACCACCAGTACACTGCTCTGCGTTTGGGGCGACTGGTTTTGGGCATTGAAAGGTCGCAAATTTGCGCCATCGTACCCCGAAACCAGTTCGCTTCCACTTCAGGATCGGACTGAATCTCTTCGACGTCATCTGGCCAGGACGCGACGATGGCGGCGGCTTCGAGCTTATCTCGGTCGAGCCGCTTAAGACACTCGGCGACTGGGGTTACTGTTGGGCTGGCGAAGTGCGACATCGAACACGATGTGGCGGTGGTCGGGCAGTGTGACAACCTCCTCCGCCACTCGCCAGCCTCACAGAATTTGCATTGCAGGAGGAGTTGCCCACGTAAAATCTACGATGGCCTCCCCCTGCCACCACACACATGTGCTTACGGACCCCTGATTCATTAATTGGAGGTCCAGCCGAACCGCCCATTCCATCACTGTCTCTCCCTTTGGATCGTGTCTGGAGTTGCCCCAAGTCCTTGTGTGGGCGATAAAATCTCCTAGAACGATAAACGGACGAGGTTGACATTCACGAACACAGTTCGCCTATTCATCTAGGTACGCGTCTTAGTCGAGAAGGGACCTATTGGGAGAGACATAGCAGCCCACTATGGCCAGGGGGCCCCATTGCACTGCAACGAAGCCTGCCCTTTCTCAATAGGGCGCAGGGTGGGGCCTTCTCAACACTCCCCAGTAGATGGCTACAGAGCCCAATTCGAGGATGGTCAGGGACGGAATAGGGCTCCGCTACTACTGCAAGGGCAACGCGCCACTCCACAATGGTCTGCATAAGCAGATGTTGTGCATTGCGGCAGTGGTTCAGGTTGCCCTGAAGGACTTTAAGGGGTGTGAAATTTATTTTATTTTATTTTTCGACCACCTCCATTGCCGAGTTAGGACTCGGTGCAGGGACTGATGTCGCTGCGTCCGGCTTGTTGATGGATGCAGACGGAGTCTGCTCGTTCTTCCTTCCCTTGTTTTTTTTAGGAGGTGGGACGCACTTTTTACCCAGTCTGTGGCTGGCAGGCCGCCCGAGATCTGAGCACAGAGGACACTTGGGTTCCGACGCAGTGCATTGTTTGGCTCCGTGCCCAGGCTCACCACAAGCTTAACAGCGTGCGCCTCTATTTACTTCATTGGGGCACCTGTTAGCAACGTGCCCTCTTTCAAGGCATCGAAAACAATGCATGGGCCTGGGTACTCTCCCACCGGCTGCAATCTTGCTGATCGCCACGACGGGACATCGTACCCAGCACGTCCCCATGCTAGTGGGTGTTCGTCGAACTTCCCCGACTTTTATGTTGTCTACTGAACAATCCCCTGCTTCAGCCATCGCCACTGCAATCTCTTCAGCGCTGACGGCATCGTCGAGGTCCCTCAGCCGAACGTCACTTGTTTTGATTGGGCGACTAATTCGCACGTTCAGGTCCGAGAGAACCTCTCGTTATCTCCAGCAGGAGTCCTCCAGTTACTGCGCGCTTAAGGCGAACAGTTTCTATGCCAAAGTCTGCCAAATGGATTTTGGCTTTGGCTTCCTCCATTACTTTAGCATAAGTAACGGAGGAGCTTTCCAACACCGTGATTGTTACTGCCGCAGAAGTCGGGGCACGCAAAGTCCTTTTCTTGTCGCTCCTCTCTTTTATTGTACTCAAAGTAGACGCCGTCGCGTTGGACCGCTTTTGGGTAGCTTTTGCTTTTTTCGGCTTTTTAGTTACTTCCACCCACGAGCTGACATTCGGTGCTGAATTATTCAACACCGGTGCAGCTACTGGGGGGAGAGCGGTCAGCGGTGGAAAGGCGGGCTTCTTTTTTTTCCTCTTCACCCTTTGTCTCTTAGCCTTCTGCGGTTGCAGTGGTGCCTGTGCTTCCAACGGTTGGGGTGGCTGTGCTGACAATTGCGGCGACGGTGTCTGCGGCTTATTCGCCCCTGCCAGTGGAGGCCGGATAACCCTATCTGGAAATATCTTGGCCTCAAAGATTGCCAGCTTTTCTCTCAGGGTGTGGTCCTGAACCCTTCCCTAAGGCTTGGGACTGGGCTCCCCAGCCATTCATCCCTCGGCACCTTAGACCTTAGAATTGGGGTTATTTTTGAAGAGGTTTTCTTCCTCGCGATTCCGGGCACCGGCCCGGGTTACGGGCTTACGGGTTGTCCGGCATTGGTACGCTTGGCACATCGCCGCACAGAGATCGCCCGGTATCGGTGCGCTTGGCACATTACTGCGCGGGGTCACCCAGCATTGGTGCGCTTGGCACATCGCCGCGTGTGTTGCATCCCCTGTCCGCTCTAATCAAAGAGCGATACCGGGAGCAACGACAAGCCTGAGAAGGCCCATCTCTAAGGGCATTAATCCACGGGCGTTTCTTGTCCTAATGGAACCACGGGTATGCCAAACCCCGGCCAGTTTTGGTCCGCGGCGGTTTCCCGCTACCACCCATATCTGGGTGGTGCTCCCCTATCCACCACCTGGGGACGCGCCCGATGGGAGCTCTGGCAACTCCACACGGGACTTGCTCTGTATCTAGTCTATGTTCCCTTAATTGTTTTGTAACTGGCAGACATATCACTCCTGCGTTTCCTAGAAAAAGAAAAGACTCTCTTCTTTCCTTACAGTATTAATTTATGAAGAAAAGTTTTAGATGTTATCCAAATCATTCGTTCTATCAGATAATATTGATATATTTTTGTCAATAATTAATTTGTAGATTAAATTATATAAATATAAAACAAAACAATGCATATGCCGACACAATTTCTCAATTCAAATGAAAAATACAACATAAATTTAAATAAAATACAACTTATAAACAAATGAAATTAAAACATAAATACTTCTGATTAACATAAGCTAACCATAAGTAAAAAATACTTGCTAAATCGCCGCCGTCTGTTGGTAGTGTGCCCAGAAGACTGGCTGAGTTGCCTCGCTGTATTGCGGGGCTGATGCGCTAACCAAAATATCTGCCAGCGTTTGGGTCACCAGAGACATTGACAAGGCGTGATGAGATATCTCTGTACAAACGTCTTGCTTCAGAACCTCACGGCTCCAGCGTTTCTACACCAAACGGCACAAACATGCTGCATATTTGCGCCGCTTGTTAGACTCGGCAACAGCAGCAGCCGCGCCTGCCTTCAGTGCAGTCGCCGCAACATGTGATGACGCTAATTTGTCAACACAAGTCGCATCTCATACTAATGGGCACCCATTTTTCCATGGAATGAGCGTCATTCCATCAGGCCTCTTGCCATCGTCCCGCAATATACCGCTTGGCTCTAAAATTGCAGGTACGTTAGCACTGGTTAAGGCCCGTCGAATGACGTCATTAATCGCTGCATGGCGAGGGAAGCGATCAGCGCTCGGCTGGCACGCCAGGCCATGGTGGCCGAGAATGTCGACCTCTTTACCACAGCGGCAGCGATGGAGCTCATTGGTTTTTAAGCCTAATCTCAGGCTGATAGCAAGAGAGAAAGTAGTACTGTCCAAGAGTGTTCCGATATTTGATGAGGGCAGTGCATTCAACCAGTAGCCCGACTCTTTCTCTTCAGATGCTAGGAGACGAGCTCGCTCTGTAGGGTTTTCGCAGCTTTCTACTAGGTTTTTCTGAACCTGGATACTGAGTGGCTCATCCCAATGCCTCTGCGAAGCTGGGTTTGTCGGAAAACCTGGTCTGGCTCGGTTTTATTGTGCCAGGCTTCCTTGGCCTCAGCCAAGCACGAGACTTCTACATCACCGAGTGATGGGTTAACAATTGTCCGAATGAGGTCTGACTTGCTATGAACTGAAGACAAGAAAGCCGGAAGTGCTACGCTGGAAACTCTTCGGATGCCTAGATCACCAAGTCTAACGGGAAGTGTGGCCTGAACCCAGGATATTTCATTTAATGGACAATTTAGAATTTCAATCATAGTTTTCTTAATCATACCATCGAGACGATTTAAAAATGGGACGTGCATCTAAAGAATTGAACACCGTAGCACGTACGTAAAATTTGGAACAAAAAGACAAAATTTTAGTATATCATATGCCATGTGTGGGCTAATTTCTTTCAGACGACTGGGTGACTCCTCAAATTTTAAAATCTGTTCAATGACAAAGCATTGAAAGGACTCATCCAGAATAGGAGCACCTAGAAGGCGAAGCGATTTGCTGTTAATTATCTTTATGTATTATCTTTTCGGGGTTGAGCAAATTCTCATTAACGAAAAGTTCACATTTAAAAAAAATCAATTTGGGTAGGCCAATAGAACTGAAAGTAGAAATTAGACTAGTTAAATCATCAAGCACTGAGTTCGTTTCGCCTCCTAGTGTCCCATCATCTAAATACCAGACATTGAATTTTGACTTGAGACCGGAAGTAAATGGATGTATTGCCAAACTGAAAATTGGCAGACCAAGCGTGTCACTCTGCTGGCAACCGATAGAGGATAAAATTTGGTGTTCTTTGTACCTGAGTGTAAATGGTGTACTGTAATGCGCGCTGCATGTACAGCCCCTTCGCATCCGCCTGTTACCCCGAAACCTAGGTGCACAGGCTGAAATATGGCCGCAAGGTCTGGCTAAATATATTTGCAGCAAACCTTTGAAACAATGCGGCGTATTATGTTACCAACTGCTATGGGCCGAATACTCCCATCCTTTTCTTTAAGGGCGCACAGGTTTGCCCCATAAAGTACTTGTGTTATGTTTGGGCAAACTTTTCCGGAAAGCATTAAATTTACAAGTTGCGTCAAGAAATTTAGAAGGTCTCGGCCAGTGTTTCCCCTAGCACCTGATGGAAGATCTTCTAAATATTGAGGTGAAAGACCATCGAGACCACTGGCCGATGGTAGTGGATGTTTAGCCTTCAGGGAATACAAAGTCTCCGGAGTATCAGGGGCCAAATTTTTCCATCAGTATCTTTCAATTAGCACCTTAGTATACAGTTTTCCCACAATGCTAAGAAGGTTGATACCACGGTAGTTTTTACAGTCCTGCTGCGATCCTTTTCCTTATATATTGGGACTATCACGGCTTTGCACCAGTCGCCTGGTACCCGCTTAAGTTCCCAACAGAAATTTAACAATGTGTACAGCAGGTCTGCCACCACTCCTCTCTAGCCCTCAGTATTTCGAGTGATACTCTATAATATCCGGCTGCCTTACCTGCTTTCACACTTTTCATTGCTTTCATTATTTCATCTATACTTATGTCTCTATCTCTTTCCTCTTCTTTCGGAATTTCTATTTCATTTAATTCAAACGTCTCATCACTCATAAACACGCTTTCAAAGTATTCCTTCCATCTCCTTAAACTTGAAACTTCGTCATTCAGAATACAGCCATTCTGGTCTCGTATAGCATTCATTCTAGGCTGTTTTGAATGTCCCTGGCAGTTCTTACGAGTTTCCAGAACATTTTAATATTTGCCTGGAAGTTATCCGATATTCTTCTATCATTCTTATCAGTTCTTTCTTGCTTTTTCCTTTCAACTACTTCTTTTACTCTCTTATTTAGATGTCTAAAGACTGCCTTTTTTCTTTCAATATATTCATACCGCTAGAATGACTAGCCTTGGCTGCTAGTAAATCTAGCCATGCTCTCTTCTTTGCTTCAACTTCCATCCGTACCTCATCATCCCACCATAAAGTGTTATTTTTCCTTTCATTCGTTCTCTTAGTTACACCACATACTTCGGTAGCTGCATCCACCAAACCTTTCTTGACATTATACCACACAGTCTCCTAGTCTAAATCATTCATACACAATTCATCCATACCACTTATATTTTCTCTCAGTCTACATTTGAACTTCTCTTTCACACCTTCATCTTGTAACCTCTCTGTTCTTATACGCTGTAACGCAGTGGTAGACACAGATGTCCGATGCCGCCAACGTCTGGATATACCATTAATTCGGCGTAAGACCAAGTAATGATCCGTCCCTACGTTGGACCCCCGGTAAACCCTTGTATCTACCACTGCGCTCCTCATTCTTTCATCCATAATTATGAAATCTATCATGCTTCTATCAACACCTCTTTCCCATGTATACATGTGAATCTTCTTATGACGAAAGAAAGTGTTTGTCACAAAAAGATTATTTTCCACACATACGGTGAGGAGGCTTTCACCATTCTCATTTATGCTTTCATCACCAAACGTTCCCAATATCCTTTCATAACCAAGCCTCTTCACACCAACCCTTCCATTAAAATCTCCTAATATAACAATATTTTCATTACCCTTGCATTTCATTAGCACCATCCTTACTATCTCCCAAAACTGCTCTCGGATATAAGTGGGCTTAGGCATGTCTGGGGCGTAGACCTCTAGAACAAACAACTTCTTTAAGCCCACTTTCATTCGTATCCATAGCAGTCTCGGGCTTACACATTCATACTCTTTCACACAATGACCCATTCTCTCTGAAAGGATGATACCGACTCCCTGGCATGCCCGCTCGGTCTCGTCTACACCAGACCAGTACGCGGTATCCACTTTTCCGGGCTTCCGCAATCCACTTTTCGCCCCTCCGGGAGACAGAACGTGACGCGTGGCGAACCTCGTCGCCGGTTTTCCTCCCGGAGATTCTTCGCACCCCTGCCCCATTAAAGGGGCGCCGGAAATTCGGGGCCATTTCTTTACTTTTGTGCCTCATGGTGCGGAAGTAGTTGGTAGTATTTTTTACGCCGCTACCACACGGCGAGGAGCCAAGTCTGTTCTTTCGGCTTTGTCGCTTGTTTAGCACCACCCGGGGACAAGTGTAGGGTGGACCTAGGATTAGGTGGTCGAAGCCTACGGACGCGAGCGACTCATCCCCCATATATAAATAAATACACACATTTATACATATGTATCTCAATAAATCTATATATAAATAATTATAAACATATAAAGTAATTTGACTGGTATTTTTCGCAGGTCAACGGGCAATTTGTTCCAAAGGGAGATGGAAGTAACTGTGAAAGAATTTGACATAAACCCAGAATGGTGGAGAGGAGTAGACAGTAATAAACTGTCTGAAGAACCGAGATTGAGAGAATGAGTGTCACTACGGAATTGAAATCTTTCTTTTAGATAAAAGGGTGAAGAAGAATCATTAAGAACTGAAAACAGAGTGGACAGGATTCGGAAATCTCTGCGCTGGCGTATAGTCAACCACTTTAACTGAGAGCAAAATTCTGAAACGTGATCATATTTGCGCAGGCCAAAGATGAATCGTATACAGTTGTTAAGTAACCTGTCCAACGTATTTAGCAGCTCCTGAGAAATATTAGTGAGACAAACATCGGCATAGTCAAATAATGGAAGAGTTAGAGATGGGACGAGAAGACGTTTAGTTGAAGGTGGCAGAAAGAACTTAAGGCGATAGATGGAACGAAGTATGCTTATGACTTAAGGACAAACCTCTGACACTAGTAATATCCAACTAAGAGACGGGTCGATAATAATTAAACCCAGATCCTTGACACTAGTTCTGAAGGGTATTACGCAGTTTTCATAGTGAATGGATGGTAGTTCAGATATGTTAAGTTGTGACACCAATCGACGACTACCAATGACGATAGCCTGGCATTTACTGGGGTTTACCGTTATACCAAAGCGCTGTGACCAGTGTGATATACGTTGTAAGTCACGATTAATAGCTGCGATAGCAGTATCAATTTCAGCAAAAGACGCTTGTGAGTATAACTGGAGATCGTCAGCATAGAGGTGATAAGATCATTGAAGGTGTATAAAGTAACATATTTATATTATATTATATTTTTGAATAATATGTGAAAATAAGTTAGTTTTTCTGTTGCGGCTCTACCCATAGCTCTCACCACACTACCAAAGGTTAGCTGGCAGAGAATGCCTTTTCGGCATTAAGTTCGCCTTTGTATCAAATGTTTGTTTGTTTGTTTGAGTGAAATAAAGAATTTTCTATCTATATCAACTCCTATACCGTTCAATCGATTGCACTATTAATCGTTATTATACAGGGTGGGCCATCTGTTGGTCCTTTTTCAATCGATGATTTTAGCACTTCACGTTATCTGTTCTAAAAATTATTTGACATATAAAAGTTATAAATATGCCATTTATAATCATGGAGTCACTAACATCACAACAGCGCATTTTGATTGTCCTAATTTGTTATGAAACTGGTCGTTCAAAAAGAGAACAACATTTCATAAATAACGTGGGAGTTTTGATCGACATGGACGTCCTACTGAGCGAAAATAAACAAAATTGTCGAATTTGGGGAGCGGAGAATCTTCATGCTATTCACGAAGCAGAACATGATGATGGAGGATGCTCCAAAAGTCATGATGACATATACGCGTCGAGCTTACAATGCTCTGCGCGTACAGTATAATAACGCTTTTAGGATGTTGTTGCGGCTCCCTTGGCGTTGCAGTGCGTCAGGTATGTTTGCGCAAGCGCGTACTGACACTTTTCCAGCGATCATTCGGAAGAAAAGTGATAACAGCATCCTGAAAGCGATATCTGTAAGATATGACTATCGTAGTTGTAGCACGAATGGGTCGGCTCGACCGGGGAAGGACCACGCTCTCACAGAATACCAGCGTAAAATAGCAGCTTAATGCCGCAGAAACGACCACAGGAATAATTTCGGTCGGCAGACCACCCCAATTGTCGGTCACCTCGTGAGCCAGGTCCAGATATTTTGTCAGCTTATCTGTTTCGGCTTTCACGAGGTTCTCGTCATAAGGAATGCTAATGTCGACCAAAAATATCCTTGACTGTGCCCGGTCCGTCAACACAATATCAGGCTTATTCGCAAGAATAGTCCTCTCTGTGATGATGGCCCGGTAGAGCCTGGCGCGGTCATTTTCGAGTACGGCTTCCGGCAAGTACTTATAATATGGCATTTTCCGATCCACAAGACCGTATTTCAGAGAGAGCTCCTGGTGTAGAATCCTGGCTACTAGGTTGTGTCTGTGCAAATTCTCAGAGTTAGAAAGCGCCGAACAACCGGAGATGACATGCCTAAGTGACTCGCCGGGATGGCGACAAGCTCGACAGATGTCGACAGCGCCATCTTTTAGGATGTATTTTCGATAATTTTTGGTCTTAATAACCTGATCCTGTATCGCACAGACAAAACCCTCGGTTTCCCCAAAGAGGTCACCGAAACGTAGCCAGTGGAGGGAGGCGACTGTGTCTACGAAAGGCTCATGTAGAGCCTTGTAGATCCTCCCGTGGAGCTCTTTCTCCTTCCATACGTTCTCCCTGTCGGAAATGCACTGTACTGCTGGGTTTTGCCATTGCTCGTTGGCTACGGATAGAGTAGTAAGCCCTTTATCACACGAAATGACGTCCCTGTAAAATGGATCATCTTGAATGGAGACTGCACACTTCGCGATTATGCATGGTGAGAGCGCTCAAAAAGCGCACCCACCATGTTTCCGCAGCAAGTACAGCCTCATTACTGACGATCTCGGGTGATGGATGCATCCTGTGTAACGTCCAGTTCGGAGGTCAGGCTCAGGTGGACTCAGTGCTCAGGTGGACTCAGACCGAACTGAACGTCCAGAGCGTTCAGTTCGGTCTGAGTCCACCTGAGCATGCCGAAGGTATATATGAGGCAGGCATGACCCAACCGTTATATGCGTGTGTTTTATTCACACCCGACAAAAGACTGTTGAGCACTTTTGTCAAGCGTGCATAAAACACATCGCAAACTGACTGTTTCATATCCGCCTCATCGATACCTATGTTCTGTGACATACCCAGGTATCGGTATGTTTCAGTCTCGGATAGGGTCCTTACGTTGATGGGCATAGATAAGTCTATGTCCTCAGAGTTAGCAACCCTACCCCTTTCGACATGGAGGACCGCACACTTATCCATCCCCAGCTCCATTCTAATAGAATTGCTAAAATCACAAATGATGTTTAGCAATTCCATAAGATGTGAGCGACTGGAGGCGAATAACTTTAGATCATCCATATAGAAAAGGTGGGTCACTTTTGTACCTCCTTTCCGAAGCTGAAATCCTCTCCCAGAACCCTCCAGTAAGGTACTTAGAGGGTTTAGAGAGAGGCGGAACCAGATTGGACTCAGACAATCGCCCTGGAAGATACCCCTTCTTATCCTTATGTGGTTCTCCGCAGCCGTCATCCGCTCACCTAGATGACACAGGATCGTACTCCACTGCCCCATACACTGCCCGAGGAAGTTTTTAACTGTACAGTCAACCTTATAAAACTCGAAGACCCTCTTCAGCCATGTATGAGGCACCAAGTCGAATGCCTTTTTGTAGTCTATCCAGGCGGCGGAGAGGTTCCGACGGTTGCGTTTAACCACCTTGCCAATGACCGTGTCAATGAGGAGTGGTTCCTTGGTTCCACGACTCGTGAAACTACGCGAGAATCACTCGTCACCTGAACTCAAATCAGGTGATGTCGCGCGCTCAAAATGGATGTCAGGGATCCCTGACATTCATTTTGAGCGCGACATCACAATGAAATGGATGTTAGTGTCTTGTATATCATGGATAGACACGTGATGTAGAATAAAAGGTGACAAACTTCCGATTCTATGCTCACCAATCCGCCTGCAAAGCTTGGCTATAGTGGCTAATCCTCCCTACAATGAATTATAAGGCCAATATCCACCAGTGAATTATAATTGGACTGATCAGAAAAATAATGTTATTCAATTAAGGTTATGAAAATACTAGGCTTAGAACTTTAGCTACACAGAAAAAGACGGTATTACCTAGTTAGTTTACAAAGTGGTCAAGAGCTAGTTATCATCATTTATAAAAAAATAATGTACACGTTATCTTGAAGTTCGATAACCTCATGACATTGTATAAAGCTGATTTATGGCTTGAATTCCTTGACGCATATTCTGGTTTTCCTAATTTGTAATGATGTCATGACCGATAAACAGATTTTTAAATATATTTAACTAGTTGCGTCACCCTGAATCACCAAACGGTATTCGCTGAAAGTCATACATGCTTACGCACTAACCTGGGCACATACTGATGAGGAGGTGGAGGAAATGTATGAGGATATATCTAGAGCATTCCTCCAAAATCTACTATACGGTGTTAATGGGAGACTTCAACGCAAAACTAGGCACAAGAGAGAACGGTGAGTTGAAAGAAGGGACATTCGGGCTAGGGCAACGAAATCCAAGGGGCCAGCAGCTGGCCGACTTTATGGAGAAAGAGGGACTCTTTATGATGAACTCTTTCTTCCAAAAGCGGCCCCACAGAAAGTGGACCTGGTCGAGCCCCGACGGTTCGACAAAATATGAGATTGACTTCATTATGACGACCAGACGACAACTGTTCAGTGATGTCTCAGTGATCGCGAGGGTGAAAACTGGCAGCGATCACCGAACGGTGAGAGGCACACTGAACCTAAACGTTAAGTTAGAGAGGTCACGTCTAATGAAGTCAACGCTCCGTCCCCCTCGTGCTATGATCAAAAGCCCCGTAAAGTTTCAGCTCGAGTTACAAAATCGTTTTCAGTGCCTAGAAGACTGCAATGCAGTGGACGATATAAATGACAAGCTTGTGGAAACTGTCCATGCGGTCGGAACTAAGTTCTACAAGACACGTCGCAGAAGAACACAAAAACTCTCCGATCACACTCTTAATCTCATGGCTGTTAGACGGGAAATGAAGCTGCAGTTTTCAGCAGATTTGATAGCATACAGGCAACTGAATAGATAGATCTCCAAATGCATGCGGTGGGACTTACGCAACTTTAATGCAGCTCCTGTTGAAGAAGCTATCGAACGGAACCAGGCCTCAAAAGTCTTCGCCAGAGATTTGTCTGCTAAGCAGTCTGTCTTGAAAGAGCCAACTGTCGAAGCTGAAGACCGAATGTGGCAGCATCGTTTCCGGAAGAGATTTTGAGTGAGATTGAGAGGTTCTATGGGCAGCTGTACACGTCATCGTTGGAGCCACACGCAAGTGTGAGTAACGATCCAAGAGCAAGTCTTATCTGACACAATTTCGATGATATCCCAGACGTCAGTCTGAGCGAGACTAGAATGGCTCTCCAGCACCTTAAAAACGGCAAGTCCCCGGGCGAGGATGGAATTACAGCGGAGTTTCTGAAAGCGGGTGGAAAACCGGTACTTGAAGTCTTTCAGAAGCTCTTTAATTCAGTCCTCCATGGTGGCACTATTCCGGAGGCGTGGAACAGAAGTGTGGTGGTTTTGTTCTTCAAGGAAGGCGCCAATGCTCTCTTGAAGAACGATACAGACCGATTTTCCTTCTGAGCCGCGTCTACTTATTGTTTTCGAGAGTCATTATGAATCGTTTCGCACGCAGACTCGACGAATTCCAGCCTCCCGAACAAGCCGGTTTCCAAAAGGCTTTAGCACCATAGAGCATACACATATCCTTCGGCAATTTGTTCAAAAGACCCAAGCCACTTGCCTGTGCCCTGAGTCATTGTGTCCCCCTTGCCCCCTCCTCCACCAGCTAAACCGCTGTTTTGGAAATATGACAAGAATACACAATAGTAGCATATATAATGAAGTTAAAAGGAAAACTATCACAGCTAAGTAGAATTAAGAAGTTAACGAGTAATGGTTGACCAACTTATAAAATGCACTTGGATTAGTAAAAATTTCGTTACAACTCTATAGAAAATGACCTAAATCTAACTGCATTAATAACTTTGTAATGTTATTGTAAACTGTTAAAAATAAACATTTTATGAAGAAAACGACTTATATGCATTACCACTATTAGCTTTACTTTTTCATTTGCGAGATATGGTATTGTTATCAAAATCGAAAAATTTTTAATATTTTTTTAAATACCACCCTATAAGGCTGATTTGAAAATAAGTCCTTCAGTTACGATCTTCTCATTTGGGCCATTTTTAGTCGTTATAGCGGTCAAACCGCGAACTCACTTATTATGCTCATTATCAAGGAAGCCCACGTATTGTGACGGGCAACTACGGAACCCTACCTCTATATTATGCGTGGCCCGACACACACATGGCCAGTTTTTTTGTTATCAAATTCAAATTAAAAAATCCAATAAGTCAGTAGTATAATGTAACTACAACATCACTTTTGAGAAATTCACCACTGTAATCCCGTTTTCCCATATTTCTCGGCTTTGAAAATTTTTAACTCAATGATAACATTAAAATCAGATTCTACCTATAAAAAATTCTTTCGTTTGATATATCAAAATTATTTTAATATTTCAACGCGTTCCTACCACAAAAACAGTACTCGAAAATAATTTTTCAGTAAAACTGAAATTATAATATTACCGGTATTGTGCTCGAAGGGGTCGTTATAAAAAAAAAGAGTAAAATGAAACAATACAAATCTTATAAGTTCTCTTCAATCAGCAAATTGCAATTCAAGACATTACTTATTTAAATTAAAAATAAAATAAATATTTACCAATGTGTATTTTTGAAACTGTTTAACCTTTTCTTGAAACCGAACGAATATCTGAAAAAAATAGCTTTCCATTTCACTAAGTTAGCTAGTTGAAAATAAGAGGGAATATGAGGAAAAGCTAGTCCATACTATTAATATTATAAATGCGAAAGTGTGTTTGTTTGTTTGTTTGTCCTTCTTTCACGTCGCAACAGAGCGTCGGCATGGCATGATTTTTTGTATGGGGATAGTTCGGTGGCTGTAGAGTGACATAGGCTACTTTTTCCGCGGAAAAACATCTCATTCCCGTGGGAAAATCGAATATGTTGCACAAGTTTGTCCTTCTTTCACGTCGCAACAGAGCGTCGGCATGGCATGGTTATTTGTATGGGGATAGTTCGGTGGCTGTAGAGTGACATAGGCTACTTTTTCAGCGGAAAACGTATCATTCCGTGGGAAAATCGAATATGTTGCAAAATTAAATTCAGCTAGGTGGCGCCACCGTGATTCTACAAGACGGACGACGGTACGATGGACGAACACAGAAGGTCAGAATATCTGGATTATTATGTCTTTTTACCAAAATTAAGATAAAAAATGTATGGATCTGTATTTTTCCACGCAGGACCGGGAAGAGAGCGATAAAAAACATAAAATTCACCAGCTGATTTTCTTCAAACGTTTTGGTGCATCGTAATTCACAGAATAGGCGAAAACCTCGCAGACGATATTAAGTAATCCGTTGATGCTCTGCCTACCCCGCAAGGGTTACAGGCGTGATTATAAGTATGGATCAGAAATACTATCACCACCTGTCACGCTTTCACCCTTAACTATTACTTAACAATGGTAGAAACAGTTCTTAGTAAGCCTTATTAATAAGACTTAGTAATATTTATTGAACGGAAATGAATACAGTTCTTATATGTGGTTATGAATGAATCGGTATTACAATAAGAAAAATTGTGCAAAATTATAAGAAAAATATTTTTTGAGAGTTCTTATTAACTAACGTATACATAGTTTAAATTGATTCCGCTAGATGTCGTTACTAGGTTTTTAAAACGCAGTAACGAAATGTTTCCTGACATGTACTTAACTCCCGCCGTTGAGCCGCGCGTCAACTTATAGTGCATGCATACGGTACCTATACGCTTAAATTGTTTCTATTTCGTAGCTTATTCGACTACCTGCTTTCGATTTCGGTTGTTTGTTATTTGCTTTGTGATTTGGTTAAGGTTGAATGGATTTATATTGGCTTTCATTTTCGGATTTGTGTATTTTCTTGGATCGGTTTTGTTGATTTGGTTGGTATTCCTTTATACATATTTAGACTCTGGCTTTGATTTTGGATTTTGATTATTTAGAATCGTGAATTGGTTTTCGTTGTTTTAGGTTGTTTAATAATATTTCAAAGGAATATTAATAGTATAGATAGTATACGGTACCTACACACTTACTTCTTTTTCGTTGGTTATATTTATATTGACTACTGCTTTCGATTTCGGTTTTCTGCAATTTTTTGTGATTTGGTTTGTTGATTCGATTTTTTGACTATCGTTTTCGGATTCGTGTCGTGTCTTGAATTGGTTTTTGTTTTGATTTTAAAATATTTAAAAGGAATATTTATTCCTTTTAGATATTTTGATTTGCTTTAAAAATATTTAAAAGGAAATTTAATTCCTTTAGGTATTTTAACGTTTTTTATAAATAGGTTTTTCTTACTATATAATGCCTCGCAAACGTAAGTCCAGCCTTTCAAGAGTATCTTCTCAAAGACAAGCGAAAAGATTAGCTCCATCGCTAGAATCTTTAGAAGATGCTGAACTGAGAAGGCAAGAACAAGCAGAGCGTCAGGCTGCTTTTAGAGCATCTGAGACACCTTCTCAACGTCAGCAAAGGCGTCTTGAACAGACAGAGCATCAGGCTGCTTTAAGAGCTTCCGAAACACCTTCTCAAAGTCAGGAAAGGCGTCTTGAACAGGCAGAGCGTCAAGCTACTTTAAGAGCTTCTGAAACACCTTCTCAAAGTCAGCGAAGGTGTTTTGAACAGGCAGAGCGTCAAGCTACTTTAAGAGCTACTGAAACACCTGCTCAAAGTCAGCAAAGGCTATTCGAACAAGCGGAACGTCAGGCCGCCTTAAGAGCCGCGGAAACACCTGATGAAACTCAACACAGACTCATTGAGCAAGCTAAACGTCAATCTACTATAAGGGCATCTGAAACACCAGAACAGACACAGGCGTGAAGAGATGCAAATGCACAGCTCCAAGCTGAACGTCGACAAAATTTTCAAAGAAACAATTGGTCTGTTTTTAATGACGCAGCATTCAATTATGATCCGTTGATTGATTATAAAAATCACAGGTTAGTTGTTATCGGACTGATGGACAAGGCGTGTCGATTTTGCAGCGCTTTAAAATGAAAAGATGAGACCGCAGGCATGTGCTGTTCCAATGGCAAAGTGTCTCTTCCGTTACTTGGGGAACCAGAAGAACCTTTGAAAACTCTCTTTTTATATGATGCTAATGAGTCACGGCGCTTTTTAAACAGGATCCGGAAATATAACTCATGCTTTCATATGACGTCCTTCGGAGTTGACCGGGAAATAATAATGCCGGGATTTTCGCCTACATTTACGGTGCAAGGGCAAATTTATCATAGAATAGGTTCACTTTTTCCAGCTGAAAACGAACAGCATAAATTTTACAAGTATATTTTATGAGTGACGAAGAAATTGAGGTAGACCGTCGCTGCCAATTTATCCAGGAGTTGAGAGAGACACAGTGTTCAAAATTCAAAGATTCTTGCATGAACGTAACATTTTAGTCAAAACATTTAAAACTGCTTTAGAAACCTACCTGAAGAGGATTATAAAGTCGTCATTCACGCAGATCGGACCCCTCGAGGAGAGCATGAAAGGCGCTACAATGCACCTTTGATAAACGAAATAGCAGCCGTAATTAGTGGTGATCAATTTTCTTCACGAGACATTGTCTTGCGAGCACGTGATGATACGTTGCAACGGGTAGCCGATACACAAGTTTTATGACGCTCTGCAATACCCATTGATTTATTGCAAAGGACAAGAGGGTTATCATTTTCAAATTCCACTCATTAACCCGGTCACAAAGGAGCCTACTCCGAACAAAAAGTATCATGTATGGATTTTATGCGTATCATATGATGTTGCGAGAAAATGATTTTAACCTCTTAGCCCGGTGTAGACAATTATTTCATCAATTTTTGTAGACATGTATGTGAAGGTAGAAAGTGAACGTCTCCGTTATATATCTTTAAATCAAAAAGCTGCGCGTTGAGAATTATATACATTTACAAGATGCAGTTTCTAGCGACGCCAATGTAAACCCCAGAGATTTAGGTAAATGGTAATTCTGCCCTCATCATTCGTTAACAGTCCCTGCTACCTACATGAGTACACACAAGACGCATTCGCCTATGTACGAACTTACGGAAGACCTGATCTTTTGTTACTTTTACTTGCAATCCTACATGGAAAGAAATAACTGAGGAGCTAATGCCGGGCCAAAAAGTACTGACAGACACGATTTAGTTGCTAGAGTATTTAGATTAAAAGTACAAAATTAATGTATGTAATTAACAAAGGCAAAATTTTCGGAGGTGCAGTGCTTCATGTATTCAATTGAATGGCAAAAGAGGATTATCGCATGCCCACATTCTAATATGGCTTAAAGAGAAGTTGCGGCCCAGCCAAATAGACGACATAATAAGCGCCGAGATTCCGGATCCTGAGCAAGATAAAGAATTGTATGATACCATCGTCCGAAACATGATTCACGGTCCATGTGGAGCACGAAATTCAATATCGCCATGTATGAAAGAAGGAAAATGTACAAAGAAATTCCCTAAACAGCTATTAAAAGAAACAGTGCACAATGACAATGGCTACCCTTTATACAGACGCAGAGCTCCTGAAGATGGTGGCAGGAAAGTTACAATCAAATCTCGCTCTGGAGCGTTCGAAACCTTAGATAACAGCTGGATTGTCCCGTATTCGCCCATTCTATGTAAAATGTTTAATGCCCACATTAATGTAGAAGCATGTAGCTCTGTCCGCGCAATCAAGTATATCTGTAAGTACATAAATAAAGGAAGCGACCAAGCAATATTTAATCTCAGGAGTGAAGGTGAGGCAAATCCTGTTAATGAAGTACAGACCTTTCAAGCAGGGCGTTATGTCAGCAGTAACGAGGCAGCGTGGCGTCTCCTTGGCTTCCCTTTACACGAAAGGCACCCAACAGTTACTCACCTTGCTGTGCACTTAGAAAATGGAGAGCGTGTATATTTCACCGAAAGAAATTTCCAAGAAAGAATTGCATCACCGCCAAAAACTACACTAACAGCCTTCTTTCAACTTTGTCAAACCGACCCTTTGCAAAACGTTGTTATATTCTGAAGTCCCCCGCTATTATACTTGGAACACATGTAGGAAGGAGTGGAAATGCCGTATTCAAGACGCGCCTGTTGCAAATTGGCCCGGTGTAAAGTCATCAGATGCCCTTGGTCGTGTGTATACCGTCCATTGAACTAATTTTGAATGTTTCTGTTTACGATTGCTGCTGCACCATGTTCGGGGTCCTACAGGCCTTAAAACTGTCTACGGTCAGGAATGCGCAACTTATAGAGAAGCATGTGAAGCTCTGCATCTTTTAGAAAACGATAATCACTGGGATGAAACCATGGAGGAAGCTGTGCAGTGCCAGTCACCAGCCAAAATTAGGGATCTTTATGCAACTCTCATATCATCTTGCGGGCTATCTAATGCACATAAATTGTGGGACAAATATAAAGAGTACATGGCGGAAGATATTTTGCGAAGGTTACAGCAGACACACGCGAACATGACATACAATGAACACATTTATAATGAAGCACTTGGAAAATTGAAGATAAAGTAATGGCAATGGTAGGCAAAAATTAAGCGACTTTGGAATGATAAGCCCTCAGCGAACAACCGAAAATGAACTATGTGATGAAATTATACGTGAAACAAACTACGATATACCAGATTTGCAGCAGCAAGTAGCCGAATTTGTACCCTGCTTGCTTCCCGAACAAAAACGAGTTTTTGACAAAGTATTAGGACAAATTGAATCTGGAAATGGTGCACTTTTCTTTTAGATGCCCTGGAGGAACTGGGAAGACATTTTGTTAAATTTATTATTAGCGCAAGTACGGAAAGATAAAACATTGCTGTGGCTGTAGCTTCCTCCGGTATAGCCGCCACGCTGCTAAGCGGGGCCGCACTGCACATTCTGTTTAAAACTCCTCTAAATCTAGCCCAGGAAGAATCGCCGATCTGCAACTTTAGCAAAAATAGTGCACGAGGTATAATGCTACGACAATGCAAACTTTTAGTGTGGGACGAAAGTACAATGTCGCATAAAAAAGCTGTAGAAGCACTAAATCGAACGCTCCAGGATTTGCGCAGCAATACCGATGTAATGGGAGGAATGGTGGTTTTACTGGCTGGTGACTTTCGCCAAACTTTACCTGTCATTCAAAAGGGCACACCTGCAGATGAAATTAAAGCATGCCTCAAGTCGTCTATTTTATGGAACAAGGTGACAAAATTCAGTTTAACTACGAATATGAGAGTGCATTTGTATAATGATATCAATGCTGGAAACTATGCTGACACACTATTAAAAATTGGCAATGGGCGGTTGGAAACGGATGTTGAGGGCTGCGTTAAATTGATGAGAGAGTTTTGTAATTTAGTACAGAGTCATTCCGAATTAATTGCGAGCGTTTATTCAGATTTAACGAACAACATGTATGAAGACAAATGGTTATGTGAAAGGGCGATTCTTGCACCAAAAAATGAGAGCGTTAACAAAATAAATTCAGATATATTAAGCAAAGTAGCAGGAAAAATAACAGAGTATTTGTCAGTAGACACAGTTATGGACACAGAACAGAGCACTTCATATCCCGTAGAGTTTCTAAATTCTCTAGAGTTGTCAGGTGTGCCCTCACATAAACTTCAATTAAAATTAGGCGTCCCAGTCATGCTAATGCGAAATTTAGATGCTCCTCGGTTATGTAACGGGACAAGGCTGCGTGTGACACATCTTGGACGGAACATAATCGGTGCTACAATTTGGCAGGCGTAAGAAAAGGTGAAAATGTTATTATACCACGGATCCCTATAATTCCCACAGATCTTCCTTTTTAATTCAAAAGGTTGCAGTTCCCTATTAAGCTCAGTTTTGCAATGACAATTAATAAAGCGCAAGGGCAAACGTTATAGGTAGCGGGGGTCAACTTAGGAAAACCGTGCTTCTCTCATGGTCAGCTGTATGTAGCATGTTCGCGTGTGTCAAATGCCCAGAATCTCCACATTCTTTCCCCGAATGGAAAAAAATATAACATTGTGTACAGTAGCGTCTTAAAATAGTGTTCAGTTAGTTTTTTCCAAAATTCTACAATCAATTAATCAGAATTCCACAGATCTTCCCTTTCAATTCAAAATGTCCTATTTAGCTCAGTTTCTTTTCAATTCCAAATGCTGCACCTCTGACGGACCTATTAAGCTCAGTTTCCTTTCAACTCAAAAGGCTGCATCTCTGACGGATCTTTTATTTGGCTCAGTTTCCTTTCAATTCAGAAAACTGCATCTCTGACGAATCAATTTAGCTCAGTTTTTCAAAAGTCTGCATCCTGACGGATAATTATGCTCAGTTTCCTTTAATTAAAAAAATATCCCATTTCCATTTGGAATAAACAGGCTATTTTCATGCTTTCCTATACGCTGCGTTTCAAAACATTTAAATAGGCTGACGAATCAATTTTGCTCAGTTTCCTTTTAATGGCTGCATCTCTGACAAATCTATAAAACTCAGTTTTCTTTCAATTCAAAAAGCAATGGATAGTTCATTTCCCAGTGACCATGCGGGCGAAGCCGCGGGTAACAGCTAGTTTAGTATAAATGAACAAGCAAGCTCTATAAATAAAATCAGTTGTATGAGGAAACTGGGAGAGATCGTGTCTGCAAAATGTTGTTTGTTATTACAGTGCTCGTCGTGTTTTTTATCAGTAATACAAGTACTTTAAGTGAGTTTACATTTTATTAATTAATGTTCATATGTATTTAAAACTAATTTAACGTTATATCTTATATAACAGTTACATTGTCATAGTATATCTAACTAACATGATAAATGTTTAAGTATTTAACTATTTAAGCGTATATTAACTTATTTTAAATTTCCAACGTTTCGAGCACTTTACGTCCCAACTTCATAGTTAACCACGATTAAATTCAGTTTAAAATTATTAAATTTTGGTCCGACCAACGCAGAATGAGCTTATAGTATCTTGAAGTCTTGCAGTTGTATGCTTGGGTTGGGATTTATTTTTATTAATTATAGGATCCCAAGCAGATGGTAGCACCCAGCCATCTTCTCTATTGAAATTAGGATATTTTTGATTTCAAATTTCAATAGGCTCGCGAATCATTATTGGAAGGAATCGGTGTTCTTTAGGATTTGTGGTCTATTAAATCTGATGTAGTGACGGGGTGATCCTCTTATCGGCGATCGTGTTAACAGACTGCAGACTTCCCGGAGCGTCCATTCTTCGCATCAGCTACAACATAAGACAACATAAAAATCATAACGTTTAAGTGTATTTGTTTGTATGACTGTCTGTCCTTCGATCACGCTTGATGATTGATAGCTTATGATTAGTAATTTATTGATAGTTTATATATTAAAACTAAACTGTCAAACGAACTTACTGGTGGCGACTGACCTGATGGTAAGTGGCAACTGCTACGGTAACTGCAGTCAACTCCAAACAAATGAGTCTACAGATGTATTGACTGAGATGGAATGTCTCACAGCACGTAATTATACTGGTACTACCGGAACACGACAGTGCAAGCACTACTTTTTGGCGGTAGGAATAGGTGTAAGAGTGGAACTTCCTCAGATGGACGGCTAGGTATAAAATTATTCCTTCCACTTTGAAAATATAATGTACATATTTAAATAAATATCTTTTGGTTTTGCCATTTTATTAATTTGTAAAAAAATATATTTGGTTTGGTTGTTTATTTTCAGTGTTTTTTAATTTTTAAATTAGTATTTTTTTGTTCAGGTGTAATTTTGTGCAAATTTTTTGTACAAATCTTCTTGTCTATATTGTTTTATGTTTTCTGCAATAAAAGTATATTCTATTCAAATTTATATTGTATAGATTTATATTATGTAAAGATTCCCATAAAAATAAATGAACAAATTTCGTATCGATTATAATCAGTAAATATAATTTAATTTTTATTACAGAAAACTGTGATGACTGTATTGCTATAAATCAATGTAGGCCCGCATTGCAGCGGGTTCTTGTTGACAAAAGTCCAGAAACGGAGAGGCTAGTGAGAAACGCTTATTGTGGTTACGATAAATTACCGAAGGTGAACTAAATTACAAACCAAATTAATTAGCAAATTTTACTATTCATCATCATTATCATCATTACATCCCTTCACAAGTCCACTGCTGAACATAGGCATACGGTCCCGAGCCACCTGCATCCATTGACTTCCTGCATGTCTTACCAGGTCGTCACTCCATCTAGTGGGGGACGCCTTACACTTCGCCTGCCGGTACGAGGCTTCCACTCGAGAACCTTTTTTCCCCATCGGTTGTCGGTTTTTCGAGCTATATGGCCGGCCCATTGCCACTTCAGCTTACTAATCCGTTCTGTCGGTTACTCTGGTTCTACTGCGGATATCCTCGTTTTTAAGTCTATCACGCAGAAAAACCCCAAGCATAGCCCTCTACATAGCTTGCTGAGCTTCCTCATACGGCTAGCGTGAAGGACCACGTCTCAGATCCAAAGGTCATCACTGGCTACACACTGGTTGTACAATCTAGTTTTGAGGTTTTGAGGTATGCCTGAAGAGACTGCAGCACCGCCCAAATTTCGACGGAATCGAAGGCTTTTCCATAGTCCACATACGCAAGACAAATTGGCAGATTGTACTCTTCGGTCTTCTGTACAATTTGCCGAAAGGTATGTATGTAGTCTATGGTACTAAAGCCTTTTCGGAAACCGGCTTGTTCGGGAGGCTGGAATTCGTCGAGTCTGCGTGCGAAACGATTTGTAATGATCAGAAGGGAAATCGGTCTGTATCGTTCTTCAAGAGAGCATTGTCGCCTTTCTTTAAGAACAAGACCACCGCACTTCTGTTTCACGCCTCCAGTGTAGTGCCACCTTGGAGGATGGAATTAAAGAGCTTCTGAAAGACTTCAAGTACCGGTTTTCCACCCGATTTCAGAAGCTCCGCTGTTATTCCATCCTCGCCCGGGGACTTGCCGTTTTTAAGGTGCTGGAGAGCCATTCTAATCTCGCTCATACTGACGTCGGAGATATCACCAGAATAGTGTCAGATAAGACTTGCTCTTAGATTGTTACTCACACTTGCGTGTGGCTCCAACGACGACGTAAACAGCTGCCCATAGAACCTCTCAATTTCACTCAAAATCTCAGGTGTCCCGGAAACGATGTTGCCACATTCGGTCTTCAGCTTCGACAGTTGGCTCTTTCAAGACAGACTGCTTAGCAGACAAATCTCTGGCGAAGACTTTTGAGCCCTGGTTCCGCTCGATCGCTTCTTCAATATGGGCTGTATTAAAGTTGCGTAAGTCCCACCGAATGCATTTGGAGATCTGTCTATTCAGTTGCCTGTATGCTGTCAAATCTGCTGAAAACTGCAGCTTTATTTCCCGTCTAACAGCCATAAGATTAAGAGTGTGATAGGAGAGATTTTGTGTTCTTCTGCGACGGGTCTTGCAGAACTTCATATGGTCCACTTCAATGCAGTCTTCTAGGCACAGAAAACGATTTTGTAACTCGAGCTAAAACTTTTCAGGACTTTTGATTATAGCACGAGGGGGACGGAGCGTTGACTTCATTAGACGTGACCTCTCTAACTTAACGTTTAGGTTCAGTGTGCCTCTCACCATTCGGTGATCGCTGTCAGTTTTCACCCTCGCGATCACTGAGACATCACTGAACAGTTGTCGTCTGGTCGTCATAATGAAGGCAATGTCATTTTTTATTGAACCGTCGGGGCTCGACCAGGTCCACCTTCTGTGTGACCGCTTTTGGAAGAAAGAGTTCATCATTCTTTATGATATCTCTCTTTCTCCATAAAGTCGGCCAGCTGCTGGCCCCTTGGGTTTCGTTGTCCTATCCCGAATTTCCCTTCTTTCAACTCACCGTTCTCTCTTGTGCCTAGTTTTGCGTTGAAGTCTCCCATTAACACCGTATAGTAGATTTTGGAGGAATGCTCTAGATATATCCTCATACATTTCCTCCACCTCCTCATCAAGATGTGTAGAGGTTGGTGCGTAAACCTGTATGACCTTCAGCGAATATTGTTTGGTGATTCTGAGTATAAGGTACACAACCCTCGTCGACACACTCCCAAACTTTACTACGTTGTTAACCAGAGACTTGTGGATGATAAATTCGACACCTCCTTGTGATAGATGGTCATCCTCCCGGTGATAGAACAAGTTGCCAGATTCGAGGATTACCGTGTCGTTCCCCTCTCTTCGGGCCTCAGATAATCCTATAATATGCCAGCGCAACTTGTCTATCTCTTTTTCCAACTCCAAGATCTTCTCGTCAGTCCTCAGGGTGCGTGCTTTGTATATTGCCAGGTCGAGTCGTCTTAGGTGGCAACAGAACCTCCACCAGCGATACTTAGCACCCCCTGCCCCGCCGTTACCATGGTCGCCACCGTAGCCAAGAATAGCGGGGCCGCCGAAGACTGGGGGCCGTCCTTTTCTAACTCTCATCATTGCCATAGTTGCCACGCTTGGCGAGCGGGTTGGCAACCGCAGTTTTTTATTGTTTTTTGCTGTTATCATAAAGATGCTGCTGCAAATCTTCTGCCTCGGTTTCTCTCCGTCGCCTCTTACGACACCCACGGGAAAATATGGGGTAGTAGGTATTCTTACCAGCCACTACACGAGGCATTATTTACGATTATTAAGCAATTATTTACGATTCTCATTCACTATTCTGATTTCTATCGAAAGTATTCTCTATTGACTCTTATGACACGTGCAACCCATTTGAAGGTGACGAATTATTTTCTATTGTATTATTGTTAATTGTTTCATTCGAAAAACGCCAACATGAAATTTTGTCAATTTTTTCATAAAAAAGTATACAACCTAAAATTTATTTTAAACTGTGTATGTTAAGGAAGGTGTAAAAGGCCCATTCCGTTCCGTGAGCGTTGTAAGGGGTAATTATACAAATTAAAAAAAAAACATTTTTCCTCTAGATGGCGCTATGAACATCTCGTATAAACCAATACTCAGACCGTGACGGGAGTCTGGTACTGATCGTCAACCCGCCTGCCAAGCGTGACGTTTTTGGCATTTTCCCCTGTATGAGGCCCATCTCCTGTACTGGACTTTTACTGGCAGGTGAAGAGGAAGAATGACTGTATTAATGTGTGGAAAATATTTCCAAATTATCATAAGTGAAATCAAAAAATGGAATATGTACAATACATAGTATTTATACTAGTTATATAATGTCCTCTACACCGAAGAGTGTATGCCCAAGCACAGAGACACTCTTTATTCGCTCACTTTCATAGTCTGATGGAACGGCTAACCGACACAACTGGAGAGAGATCGAGTGCAGGACTAACGACTTTACGTGCATTCCGAGGCATTATGATGAAATACCAGCAACTTTCTGACTCCGGGCTGGAACTGAGAATTTCTTGGCAAAAAATTCTGCCAAACAAAGTCTGTCAAGAACTTCCAACAAAAAATTCGAAGAAAGACCCGGGATTGTAACCTGGAACCACATGATCACATTTACGAGCACTAGACAAACGAGGCAGTCATTACTTTTATATTACTACTACTGATATATACTACCTACGTTCGTAGGTACTATTATTGTTATTATTATATGTATCTGAGTGTATGTAACTACGTAATAATAACTAGATATATTCTTTTAGTCATCCTAATATCCACAATAAGTTTTTAAAATTTTACATTATGATTTTCTTGACTTACAGATTTGCTGCTCAGAGTTTGAATTAGCGCCCTGTTATTGAAACGAACAATAATTATGATGATAGTGATGATATCGAAAATCATCCCAATGTCAAGCTTCTATCGGAAGGTTGTGGTGAAATTGAAGGAAATCGCATTGTGGGTGGAAGTACAGCCTCTCTGTACGAGTTTCCTTGGATAGTTCTTATCTCTTACAGATGTATGTTTTAATAAATATATTAGGTTAAGTTAAATAAGTAAAGGTAAAGGAACAGTTATAGTGTTGAGCTTAGACTAGCTTTCAATTTACGCAGGATTTTGGAGCAGTGTAAAGTTCGCCACTACACTACCCTATTCACAGATATACATGACCTTGAAATATTCTTTATTTCTCGAAAATACGTGTATTTTAAGATGCTTTCGTTCGTTATCAGTTACGTAGGGTAAATATTTTACTTACTTGGTTGCTTACCCAAAGAGTTTTAACGTAAAAAATAACTTTAATATAATCATTATTAAAATTTTATTTATTTATAAATAAAAATCTCCGATCGCACTCTTAAATTTAAATTATTTTATTCCATCACCGTCTACCTCAACCACAACTACAATAAAAAATATATGTTTTTATTGTAGTTGTGGTTGATTTAGACGACCATGGAATAGTCGCCCATGAACAAGAGCAAATGAGGAGCACATTGGAAGAGCTGATTATGGAAACGCGCAGTACGTCTATCGAAAATCGACCGATACTTCTCCGCATACCCTGAGAAAGCGGAATCGGGCTGTCGTGAGGACTTTAAACCCAATGCTGGTGACCTATTTGGAGGCTAGTCGGGATTTTGCGAGACGGAATAAATTATTTTTGGCGCCGCACTGGCAGTATGCCGTATATTCGAGCCGCTCTCCGTTGAGTACTGTCAAGTGGAAGGAGCTGATACTGGGGTACCCCGGCCCAGAGATGAGAACAATATTCCATATGAGACCGCACCTGCGCTTTGTAAAGCTGCAAGCGGAGGTCTGGCGTGAAATACCGTCTCGATCTACTGAGCACAGCAAGCTTTTTTGATGCTATTGTGGCCTTTCCTTCCAAGTAATTGTGGAACTTTACGTCTCTCAAAGGATTCCTATGATGGCTGAGGCAGTTTTCCTTTCCTTTCTTTTGGCAGTTAAATTAATGAAATACGACAAAGAGGTTCTTTTTGCGGTAAATGCTTAAACCTGTGTCTTTCGGGGGTTAAACTGGACTAGATTTAGTCGCTATCAATCCGAGACTTTGTTTAACAAGGACTCGACTTCAGACACAAGTGTGTTCCGGCACTCGACGAAGTGTTTACGAAAAATTAGCACAGCCGGTGTATAAGGCATCGCCAGTGCTGTCGTCTGCATAATACTGAATGTTACTAGTATGCAACATATCATTGATATGCAGAAGAACAGGGTAGGCGATAGAACGCAGCTTTGCGGAATGCCAGCATTTACAGGATTGGAGTTGGAGTCGACAACAACCTTAATACATACTCCGATCTGCAAGAGAACTGATGGCGAAATTGCATATTTTCTCAGGTAGCCCATAAGGGGGAAGCTTCGAAAGAAGCGCTTTGTGTTAAACCAGATCGGAAGCTGTATACTAACTAACTGCCAGGGCCTCCCCCTCGGTCTCAATTGCTTCCGCCCATCGGTGATTCAGGTAGACAACAAGATGACCAGCTGAGCGAACTTGACGGAAACCGTATTGGCGGTCAATAATTAGGCTGATGAATTTCAAGATACCTCATGAGCTGGCAGTTAATATTGGATTCCATTATTATGGATAATGGCAATAGGCTTGTAGTTGGACGGGTCCGAGTGGTCACCTTTTTAAGGTATCGGGAGCACGAAGGCTGTCTTTCAAGAGCTTGGAATTGGAGGGATTCAGAGACTGAACATTTTTGTCGCATTACTTTTTGATCCAAAAATGTCAAAATAATTATCTTTTCTTCTTCTTCATCATCATCAGCGTGTAAAAGTCTATTGTAAGACTTGGGCTTCTCCCACTGTACTAAAAAGATTCTATGCGAATGAATCGAGGGCACAGCTTGTGTTATATCATTGTATTGAATCGGTAAAAGTTGTTCCTGCAAATTTTCTTCATTGCTCAAAACATTTTATTTTGAATTAAGATATTTTGGTACAAGGCTAAAATTTTTAACACTTAGGTGATAGGTAAACCGGTGTATTTATTAATATTGTTTTTAATTTCAGATGGACACTATTTGAGGTTCGATTGTGCAGGTACCTTGATAAATTCAAAATATGTATTAACGGCAGCACACTGTGTCAAGAACAAGACCATCGCCGGTGTCAGAGTTGGAGAATTTGATATCAGTGCACATATCGACTGTATAGGAGAAGGAACAACTCGCGTTTGTGAGGAGAAACTTCAGGTAATCAAAGAATTTCTTTATACATTTATTTGAAATGCGTGACATCTCACGGGATGAAACAGCATTCTTTTTTACCAATTTTATCCCATTTAAATTTAACTTTTTTAATTTACAACTTATGGGTACTTTACAGCACACACGCTCAATTATTGAATGTATTCCCGTTAATGTAAGAAATCATTACTAAGAAGGACTTTTCTTTCCATATTTTGTATTATGAGATGTTGAGCTGTGGAACAATTTATTTATTTATTTATTTATTTACACTTTATTGCACCTTAATAAAAGGACTACAAAGGGCGGACTAATGCCCTTAGGCATTCTCCAGTCAACCCGGGACGTGTGGAAATTGTGATAGGTGACAAATTAAATGAACAATAGAGTATATCCAGGAAAAACAAAAAAAAAACTACTGATAAACTTAAAATAAACTAATATATATATAAATACAATAAGTTTATATACTATAAAATATAATACAGACAATATATTATATTTACATAAATACATAGATACATAAATATATACATATTATAAATACAAATAGATATATAACATAAACCTATAAATAAAATAACAACAAAGGCAACCAAATTGACCATATTAACTATCAATAAAGTGCTTATGTACCAATCTTTGAAGGCAGTCTTATTAGATGTTTTTCTGACGTCATCAGGCAGGGAGTTCCAGAGCAGTGCAGCCTGAATGGTGAAGGATTTACTAACAAAATTAGTAAAATGTAGTGGGATACTTAGTTTATTATTATATGAGGACCGCAGAGTTCTATCATGCGTTGAGGAAATATATGAAATTTCTCCTTGAGATAAGAAGGTGGATGGATCATTTAGATAGAGAGAAGAACAAGCAATTAGACTCACGCCTCTGTTTAATAGTGAGCATTTAAGGCAAGAACGATAGTGAGAAGATATGATCAAATTTACGAAGATTGAAAATGTATCTGACGCAATTGTTAGTAGGCGCTCTAGCTTGTTAAGAAGATTTTGGTTTAAATCAATAACACACGTCTGCATAATCAATGATCGGTAGAATAAGTAACTGTACAACATAATTTTAGTCTTAAGGAGAAAATTTTTCAAGCGATAAAGAGACGTAAAGAACCAGCGACTTTACGACATGTTTCGGTGATATGAACCCCCAGGACAGAGTACTATCAATATGGAGACCAAGATTTTTAACTGAGGAAGAGAACGGTATCAGGCGATCATTATAACAGACAGGAGGTAGGCTAGCGGGATCAATTTTGCAAGCATCCTGAGCTACCCATAATCACCGCTTGGCATTTCGTAGGGTTAACAGACACTCCAAAGCGCATGGACCAATCACGGACTGACGAGATTGGAATTCAATTTGTTAATCGCGTTATGATGTCATAAATGTCAGACTGTACATAAAATTGTAGATCATCAACATACAGATGGTACGAACAATCAATATTAGATGTGATGGAATTAATAAATATAGAGAATTAAAGGAGAAAGTATACCGCCTTGCGGTACCTTAGAAACCAGGTCAACCCATGAGGTCATTTGCTCCACGTGGACAGACTGTTGACGTCCGCGAAGATAAGATGAGAACCATTCCAGGACTGACGGTGCAAACCTATAAAGAAAGGATAGCAAGAAGGATATCATGGTCAACTGTGTTAAAAGCGTTAGAAAAGTCAACAAGCACCACAACTGTAACTTTCTTGTTTCATTCCTTCTCTAATATCTTCAGTTATTTTAAGTAAAGCAGTTGTAGTGCTGTGACCAGCAGTTGTAGTGCTGTGGCATTGGTACCGATTTACCACATATTCAGCGGTAACGTAAATATCGCAAGTAAACCTGTTTGTCTGAGAAATAGAATACTTCGAGGACAGTCGTCGTCAGGAAGTCGGCCCAATACACACTGGAGCAGAGCATAAGCGAGGCCCGTGCCAAGCTCAAAAGAGAGCACTCAGTTTTCATATCTCACAACATTGTCTTCATCTTTATCAGCCCGTAAAAGTCCATAGCTGAACAAGGGCCTCTTTTGTTAATTGACGATCGTAGCACCAAACGTCGAGCAGCTTTGACGATGCTGTAATACCTTTTTTTATAATAATTATGTCCTCCAGACCGAATTTCGGTCACGGCAGCCAGCCTCAACGGAGACTAGCCATCGGCGCAGGACAGGATTATGGTGCCCAAGTGTATGCGCAAGCACAGATGCACTCTCTATTCCCTCACTCTCATAGTCCGATGGGACGGTAAACCGATACGACCGGAGAGATCAGGCGCAGGACCAACGGCTTTACGTGCTTTCCGAGGCACGGGGGTGATACATCGCCAACTTCCTGACTCCGGGTAGCTACTGAGAATTTCTGATGGAAAAGCTCACTAACTGATTTCTTTTGGCCCGACCGGGACATCATGATCAGCAGTCGCACTACTACAACCACTAGACCAACGAGGCAGTCTCTTTTTATAGAATAAGGTTGACGAACGAGCACACAATCCACCTGATAGTAAGTGGTGCTGTGGCCCATAGACACCTACATCTATCCTCGATTAATGATCAAAATACATACATACGTGTTAAATTAATAGAAAGTGAGTAAAAAACTTAAGTCGTGAAATATCCATGAACCATAAAAACAAAGTTCTAAAATTATTAGTTTTTATAATCGTCATTACAGCTCCTCACAAGTCTGCTCTAGTGCTGAGCATAGGCCTTCCCCAAGGACTGAAACTTGAATGTGGCAAGTTTGATTCAACTTAAACTCCTCTTTCTATTTATTTTAGGATAGACGTGTTGCAGAAATCATCTGTCATAATGAATATGATGTCGATCCAGTGGCGATGAACGATATCGCTCTACTTCGCCTGAGCCGACCCGTTGTCTTAACTTATAGTAAGTTTTTTACAAAACAAACTTAATGAAATAATGGTATTAAAGTAAACAGCAATATCTTAAAAATTAATTTAGTGCAATAATGCCTATATATTAGGTCCTTACATATGAAATTAGCGTTTTGTCGTACTGACCACTTTGATCTGAAATATCTCCTCTTCGGTTAAGAATTCCAAATTCAAATTTATAAATTCATTTAGCTGGTGCATTTGAGTTTTGAAAACAGTCATTCATTTGTTATTTCCTCATTATTTTATTCTTTGGCGTCGCTTACTACCGCACAATGGAAAACATGAAATATCGGTATATTTACGAGTACGAGTTCTACCGTGGCACCAGTGCTGCAGAAACAGCTCGAAGGATTAATGATGTGTACGGCACTGGTGTCGCAAAAAAGCACAGTACGTTTTGGTTTCAACGTTTTCGTTGTGGATAATTTCGACCTTCAGAATCAACCCCGTGGACGGAGACCAAAGTGGAAAATGAAGAATTAAAGGCTATTGTGGAAGCGGATCCATCACAAAGCACTTCAGAGATAGCTGCTGATGAGCTGCTTCGGGATAAGTGATAAAACTATATTAATCCACTTGAAGCAAATAAACGCTTAAAAAAACTTGAACGATCATCATGAACATCATGAATTGAGTGAATCGAACTTGCAAACACGCGTCGACTGCTGTTACTTTGCTCAACCGACACAATAATGAAGGGATTTTAAATCGAATCATTACTTGTGATGAAAAGTGGATACTGTACGATAATCGGAAGCGCCCGTCGCAATAGCTGAACCCTGGAGACCCAGCCAAATCCTGCCCTAAACGAAAATTGACTCAGAAAAAGTTACTTGTGAGTATTTGGTGGACTAGCGCCGGTGTCGTTCACTACAGCTTTCTAAAATCTGGCCAAATGATTACGGCAGATATCTATTGTCAGCAACTGCAAACCATGAAGGAAGAACTAGCTGCTAAACAACCGAGATTGGTCAATCGCTCTAGGCCACTGCTGCTTCACGACAACGCAAGACCACACACTGCACAACAAACAACCACTAAGTTAGATGAGCTACAATTGGAATGTCTGCGACATCCACCGTACCCCTCCAGATCTTGCTCCAACAGATTACCATTTTTTCCGGAATTTGAACAACTTCTTACAAGGCAAAAAATTCAACTCTGCGGCAGTCCAAACCGCCTTCAAAGAGTTTATTGATTCTCGCCCCCATGGTTTTTTTTTAAGGGATCAATGAACTACCTATGAGACGGCAAAAGTGCATAGATAACAACGGTGCATACTTTGTTTAATTAAATATTTTACAAAAAAAATTGACTTTAAGTTCCTCCCGTACAAAACGCCAATTTCATATGTAAGGACCTAATATATATAAATATACGGATCTACATAACATAAATTTAATTAACTATTAATAATACTTTCTCTTTGGGCTCTCCAAAGAGAAAGTATTATTAAAATATTATTCCACCTACTCAGAATATTTTAATCGAGACTGAATAGTTAAAAATAATAAAATAATGTAATATAATTTAATACATATTGATAAATATATTATAGTTTCGTATGTGAAACGATTTATTCTTTCAGAAAATGCAGGAACAATATGTCTGCCAGTTACGAAAAGCTTACGTGAAATGAATTTAGATGGTGAAACCGCTACGGTTGCTGGTTGGGGTTTTACTGAGAAATTTCAAAGATCCAATGTTCTACTTAAAGTTGAATTACCCATATATTCTTCCAAAACATGTAAAGCTTATTATAACAGGTGACGATACATTTATTTCTTTTTATTATAGAAACGGTTTGAGTATAAGAGCTCTCGAAAGTCTTTGCCTTAAATTTACTCTCCACTTTTGTGGTGTCTCCATATATGTGGTGTCTCCATTTATGTACAGCAGCGCGCGATGAAAGAAACAGGTTGTTGTGTATACGTCCCATTAATTTACATACATGAGACATTGTATCCATGTTGCAGACCATACCTCAGTATTATGTATAATCTGCAAAGTACATTCTGTGTACTAAATATCAATTTGTCTAAAACAAAAATACAAATTATTCATCTAAATTTATTTTATCGCCTTCAAAGTAGGCCATCATGCAATACAACATCTCCAACGCTACCAGTCTTCATACATTTTTCATAGGCTATTTGCGGTATGGCCTTTAGCTCATTCAGAATTTTTGTTATAGCTTCTATCGACTCAAAACGTTTTCCTCAGTGGTAATTTAACTGGGAAATAGTCAGACGGAGCCATATCAGGTGAATACGGTGCTTGGTCGAGAACTTTTGTTGAATGTTTCCTTTCAACTCTTTCACTATAATGGCTGTGTGATGGTGCATTATCATGGTGCAGCATCCATGAGTTGTGTTGCCACAAATCTGGACGTTTTTGGATACTCTCACGCATACATATGACGCCTAAATAATATTCTTTATTCACTGTTTCTCCCTTTGGAAGGATTCAGGTGAACCACTACGGTAGTCAAAAAAACTGTCAGCATCACCTTGATTTTGGGCGACTTTGCCGCGGTTTTTTGGTTCAATCGTTTTCGAGAGCCATTCTGAAGACTGTTGGCTTGTTTGCATGTCGTACTCATAAACCATATGTCTCGTGGTTATTATACGTTTCATAAAGGTCGGATCCGTAGAAGCTCGAAACCATGTCTTCAGCGACATGCTTTTCCTGCGCTCTTTGAACAAAATTGAGCTCTTTTGGAACTAGTCGACGGCGACGCGTTTCATCCTAAAATGTCAATGAGAATTTGTGGACGGACTTAAAAATATGTTTACCTCACTGCCAACTCTCTCAGTCATACGTCGATTTTCGAGCACTATGCTTGATTTTGTCGATGTTTTCTTTGGTCGTAGCGGTTGAAGGTCTACCAGAACGAGGCAAGTCTACTACTTCTCGGCCTTCTTTAAACCTTATACCATTCATAAGCCCTTGTTTTCGATATACGATTATGGCCGTTTTACATTTTAGTGATTCACCATGAAATATCATTCAACACCAAAATTTAAGGCCTCTTTGTTCAACAATATTTTCCATTGTAAAAATCATGATAACTCAAAACTATGACCAACAAAATGTAGTTTAAAACAAATTAAATGACAGATCCGCTCAAACTTTGCGCGCTAAATCAGTACAGATACCAACATGCAGTAAAAATTAGAACGACCTCTTTTGGTCTTTTATTGACATATTCCGATACTTTTTACAGAGTTGTATAGTCACATACAACGTCTGGTACTAAAGCTTTTTTTAAACCGGCATTCGAATAGCTGTAATGGTCGAATCAGCGTACGAGACGATTCATAATGACTCTCAAAAAGCAACACATGGGCGACAAGAGCAAAATGCAGTTTAACTACAGGATTTGATCATCTTTCTTGAAGAATAAAACTACAATACTTATACCCCAAGTACGAAGGAACAAATTTACTTGGTACAGTAACATGAGGACGTTAAGTATCAGTTCACCGCCCTTTATTTTACATTTACGAATAAATTGTTTGACGTCATTTTGTCGTTTTCATGACGTCATCTCTCTGGCCGAAATTTTCGTTTTCTGCTATTAATTCTTCTGCGTACCTCCACGTGTCCGCTAGTGGGTAGCAAATGATATCATTGAGAATAAGTTCTATTCTTTATCGCTAACTATTATTTTTATTCCTCATAATGTGAAAAATATGGGGCCCGGGCCATACATTCGTAAGTTTAATTTGTTCTATAATTTCTTTGACGAATAATGCGTTATAATCTTTTTTTAATTATTCATTTTTCTTTGATAATATTTTTTTTGCAAAACTTGCACAATTTTTTTATAGTATCACACATCTCGCGTACAGTGTGACTTAAAAACTTAAAATTGAGGTTAATTATATAAAATGCAAAACATTCATATTCGGTACTTACACAATTTATCCGTTTACATAACATAATATACAATATTTTATTATATACAATATTAAAAACAAAATATATACTAGAACAATGAACCTAAAACTAAAATCCTTAAAAAAATATTATAATAACTAAAATATATTATAAAAAAGAGGCCCTTTAGGCGAGTTCGAAGATACTGGCAGCGTTCCCCTTTGAATAGCTAGACTAATACTGTCCGAGATAGCTGCCAGCTCTTCGGTCTCCTGTGACGTCGAACGCGTAAACATGCGACAAGCATTGCGCGACGAAAAATAACGCGTGTGCGTGCGCCCACAGGTGGAACGCGACTACGTCGACAGGGTGTTGCCCACAAGGTCATGCCATGCAACTCCCGAGGCGAAACAGATTATTTAAAATAATGGCAGGACCCCTGGCGTATCCATGTATTCTGTACGCTGATGACATTTCAGTTATTGTGACTAGTAGTAAAAATAATAATACAATAGGCTATTTGATTAATTTTGGAAAACCATTTTAAATGATTCTTTATTACATAATAAGCACACTACATTGATATTTCCGCGAGATCTACTGTGTTAACAATGAAAATCAAAGTTAAAGTTTAAATTTATAAAACCGCGCCAAAAACGCTGATTCTGTAATGGCGCTGGTCATATGACATGTGTGACGTCACACACATGTAAACAAGTCAATAATCGTAACAAAACAGTGCAGCTGAAGTGAATTTTATCATTTTTCTTCAAATTTATTCGATAAAATGGTGTGTAAATGGTGTGTAGTGCCGCAATATACTAATACGACTATAAGTAGTCCACAGAAACTGTTTGTTTCTGTTTCAACGAATCCTTAAAGACGAAAAATGTGATTACAATTAGCTCGAAGAGACCCAAAGAGAATTTTAGCTCATACCAATGTTGTTATGTGTGAAGATCTTTTATTTAAAATAATAACATCTTTAATACATCTTAATATGGCTTAATCTTACAGCATAAGTTGGAAGGATCCTTTTACAGCATAAGTTAGAAGGGTTCCCTGTAGGGTTTGGTTGAAAAAAATGTTTTCTGTTATGTTGTTTAGCTATCTTTATAGTTTTCTATGCTGTCGTGTAATGTATATTGTCTTGTAAAACATAATATAGATACTTCACTTGTTATATCGGTAATAATGTAAAATTTCTAAGTATATCAACATAACCTAAAATAAAACTTCTGAATGATGATCATACATAAAAGTTTGTAAATAAATAATTCCTACGTAGTACTTACACTGCTGTTTTCACATTCTTATATCTCGCAGCATAGAATCAGCGTTACTCTTAAATAAATCTGCAACCATAAATCCGTCTATCTTAGGTAGGTTACTGTTATCGGCTAGCACAAAATTTGACTCCATTTAGAGATTCAAAACGAATATTTACGCCCCTAATTATAAAATTTATAAAAAAAACATAGAACGCGAACTACAATCAGTCAAGGCAGATATGTTTACTCGTGTGTGACATCACCAGGGTTGCAACCAACCACAGGGCGTTCCCGTCACAGATAAAATTTCAAAGATTATTATGTTTTATTTTAGTTTATTTTGCATAAAATATACATATTTTAGTTTAAAATAAAGTGAAACATACATTTTTTTACTTATAGGATGACCACAATTTGTAGTATATTTTCAATGATGTCAAATAGCCTATTAGGAATTATGAAGATGACATTAATAATACAATTGACACACTAATAGAATGGCTTCACGTAAATAATTTGAAAACGAAATCTTGATAAATCTCATTACATACAATTTAATAAATCTATCAATCTATCAAATCATAATATTAAATTGAATATAGCAAAACCAAAAAATGTTACATGTACGAAATTTCTGGGAGAAACGTTAGATGAAGATATAAACTGGAAAAAACAAATAGGTAACGTATGCAGTAGAATTAATAAATTTATATATGCCCTTAAACACATCAAAAATACCACAGAATCTTTCTGACAATGTGCTTTTTTATCGTTTATATGTACAATATGATTGTTATATACGATTTCATGCGACAAAACGTTGGAATCTTGATTTTTAGGCCCAAGTAGAACATACGTACACGCTTCGCGCTTAGGGCATGCAATATTAAAACGGCAATTGCAACGTACCACGCATACGTAGAGCCTATTCTTCGCTATGGAATTATAATATGGGGTAATAGTACTGAAAGGAATAGAGCATTCTTTGTCCAAAAAAAAATGTATTCGTGCAATATGCGGGATGTCGCCAGAGGAATCCTGTAAACCAGCATTTAAAAGACTTGGTATTTTACCCCTCTCGTCACTATACATTTATGAAGTTTACATGTTTGTCTTTAAAAATAAGTCACTGTTTATTAAAGCAAGTTGTGCCAGACGGGCGAAAATCGCGGAGTAAATGTTAGCGAAGATACTACACTAGTCGCTCACGTCCGGTGCAGGACAGGCACCGGTTCCGTGGTTCGTCAACCATCGGTGGGTACGTCTGGGGTACTATAGACGGGCGTCCAATCAAAATGCACGAATTATCGGTAGGAATGTTAAGGCAGTGGCCAGCGGTTCGACGGGTCAACTGCTCGGCGGAAATCTTCTGACTATCGGTTGTCGACTATCGGTTGTTGACTATTGGTTGTTCACTATTGGCCATTCACTATTCACTATTCTTTAGATGATTTCTTCAGTTGACTTTTTCTTCTTATTTTTCGGTAGCGATTTTCTACAATTTAACCTACGTTGTCGTCTGCGTGTATGCTTTCAGCACACAGCAGGTCTCGAGCCTCGAGGCATACCCCATTGCCCGGAATCTCCTCGCGATACATAGCTATGTACCGGTCGTGGGAGCCATCATGGCATTGTAAGTTTGAGCAGCGGTCGAGGGTTCGATTCCCCGGTCGCTGCATGTTGGTGACAATATGGTTTATGTTGGTCTATCTGCGACTCTGTGGGTTGTCACTCGACTCTCTAATCTCTATAGAGAAGAGTTCTCTTTGCAGAGGTCGCCCATCCGGGGGCCGAACATGTAGAGGTGCTAGGTTGTTGAGATGGTCATGTGGCCCGTTGTCAGCGCGTCGAACATACCGCACGCCAGCGGGGCCACGAATTCCTTGATGCTCTCCATCTTCAAGTTGGCCGCGATGACGTCATTCCGAACGTAGTGACCTGCACTGACGATGGTCCGTAATGATAGGTTCTGCTGGGCCTGTAGCCGTTGCCTCTGCCGTTCGCTCAGAAGTGCGTACCAGGCCGGAGCAACGTAAGTAATCTTCGGTCGTATATAAAGCTTGTAAATTTTTATCTTGGTATTTATTGAGAGCTTGGATGCCAGGACGGGACGGAGCATCGCCTGCGCACATCTGGCATTGCGGACGACGATGTTGACGTGTACAGTCATGTGCAGCATCCTGTCTATCCGGCATCCAAGGTAGGTCACGGCCTTCTCGTACGCAATCTCCTGGCCTCTTAGCGTCAACGGGGGCGGGATGTTCCTGTAGCAGCGGGTGAAGAGCGGTCGTCTTCCCAACATTGACGGCCATCTTCCACTCATCCAGCCATGGTGGCAGCAGGTCCAGCAGGCCCTGCATCTTGGCGGCGGCGATATGGGCTCTTCTGGACGATGTAAAGTAGGCGCTATCGTCCGCATATGGAGCCAGCTCTACATCGTCCTCTCATTCACGTGTGTGTCCTGTCAGAGTAGAAATGTCATTGGTATAAGTCGCGTACAGGATCAGCGAAAAACAGCTGCCCTGTGGTACGCCAGCTCTTATAGGTTTTGCTGTGGACTCGGCATCTTCGACATAGACGTAGAAGCTCCGGTCGGCTAGAAATGACGCCACTAGCCGCAGCATAACCGGAGGGACACTAGTTTGTTCTTTCAACTTGTAGAGTAGTCCAGAGTGCCACACCCTGTCGAACGCCTTCTCGATATCTAAGAAGATGCCCTACGATGTGCAATCCCGATTATGTTCCGCCACAAGGTGGTGCAGCACTCTGGTCAGCTGTGTAGCTGTGGAGTGGCCCCACCTAAATCCATGTTGCTCCGCCCGAAGTTGTATGCACGGGCGGATTCTTCTTATATGATTTTTTCATATAGTTTGGCTATGTGCGGTAGCAGCGTAATCGGTCTGTAACCAGCTGCTCTACGCCTGTCCTTCCCGGGTTTCGGCAGAATGATGACCTTGCTGGTTTTCCAGTCCTCCGGAAAGTGGGAAGTCCGCAGAATACCATTCTAGAGTCGTCCTAGCTCTACAATTGCTCTATTAGGCAGCTGTCAAAGTGCAGCGTTCGTAACCCGGTCGTGCCCCGGCGCCTTCCTCGGTTGCAGGTGGGTTACTGTCCTCCGCTGTTCAGCGGGGGAGATCAACCACTCTCCTGTAAGCGGTGGCGCGGGCGACGACAGGAACTCCCGTACGCGGCTCTCCTTTTAGGCATGAAGCTCCATGTACTCCGCACTTGCTGGGTTCGGCATAAATTGCTCCTCTAAGTGCTCAGCTAGGATATCCGCTCTACCTTTGGGCTCGTTACAACGCCCGCCCGCGTTTTTGGTCAGCGGGCAGACGGGGGGTCTAGTTTTAGTTAGCTGCCGGTTCAATTTGTAGAGCGACGCCTCCTGTTCTTCGGTTTTCCAAATGCGTCAATCCCAAGCCTTTCCTCTGTGGGCCTGGATTGCAACCGACAGCTCATCCGTCAACTTATTAAGTTGGCTCTTTATTCTTGGGCAGCGAGTGCGTGCCCAGAGCTTCCTCAGCGCTCGTTTTCGGTTGAGCTGCGCACGTAACTCTCGTGGCAGCTCGTCTCTACAATTTACTAGAGGGACGGTCGTAGAGGCCGCGTTGAGGGCTTCTTGGATAGATGTAGTTATTCTGGTAGCAGCGGCCTCTACTTCGTCCAGTTGATCTCTGCATATACTGGAGGTCTCTCCTGCAGGTATTTTTTGTAGAGCCTCCAGTTGATCTTGGTCTTAAAAGCTCTAGGCAGCGTAGTCACTGCCTTGAGGCCAAGGGTAATCAGTATCGGGAGGTACTGTGAACTCAGTTCGTACAGCATCTCTACCCCTATCGGGCAGTTGACGTTCCTAGCGGGCACGATGTCCAATACATCCGGTCGTTTCCGGTGGTCTGCTGGAACATGCGTTGGCTCTTCGGGATTTAAAACGTCATAGTTGTTGACTTCTGCGTCTTCATAGAGCTCACGACCCGGCGGGTTAATCACTCTGGATCCCCAGGCCGGGTGTTTTGCGTTTAGGTCCCCCGCGTGCCTTCCATGATCGTCCGGATGTCTGAGGAGTAAAATGGAGTCCCTGGCGGGCGGTATGCTGCAAGGCGCATCGAATGGTATGATGGTAAGTTGAGCTCTAGGTGGACGATGTCCTTTCTCACTAGAAACGCCGTGCCTCTATAGGCGATTGCTTGAGCATTGACTTCCTCCCTCCTGTATATGTAATAGTTGGGCAGCTTAATATGCGTGGATGGCCTAAACTTTGTCTTTCCCAGCAAGATTACATGTATGTTCTCTTGTAGGGCGACTGTGCGGAGTTCATGGAGCTTCTGCTGGATCCCGTCCAGGTTCTAGTAGTTGCGCTAGAGTTCTCATTACGGCGGTAATTGGGTCGGCCCCGGCTCTGATGTCGGCCAGGACTTGGCTGCCGACCTCAATGGCGATGCCAACCAGCCTCTGGATTGCGTCCATTGTGTCGTGGCTGGCTGTTGGTTGTCTGGTGGCTGTTGGTACTGGTCTCGGCTGGGCTTTGGTTTCTTTCCTTGTGGTACAGCGTGCTCTCTGGGTAGAGCGGGCTCTATTTATTGATAGAGCCCTTTCTGGCGCTCTACCAACTATGGTTGCCTTCGTTTCCTTTGCAGTAACCTACACCTGTGAAGCTGTCGTTACCGCTGGGGTTGGGGTAGAGGTAGTTGCCTGAGGAGGAGGCTGTTCCTTCTTCTTCTTCCTCCCCCGCTTCCTCTTCTTGGAAGGCTGACGCTCCGTGGCGTCGTTAGCGGGGGGGCTGTAGAGTCGCCCCGGTGGTTGCCCTCGTCATAATGGGTTCCACCGTTTCCATTGTTGTTACGTGTGGGGAGGGCTGTCTGCCCCCCTTTCCCTCTGATGATTACCCACCCGTCTTCTTGGATTTCTACCGGTCTTGGGCGACTCTGGGGGACCCTCTTCGGATCTTCCGGGAGTAGGCCCGGCAGAGTGATCCCCTGCTTCCTTGCAATCCTCTTCAGGACTGGGCAGCGGCGGTCGTTTGCGGTGTAGTTTTTGGCGCAATTTGCGCATATGAGTTCCTCGTCCCTACCCCTAGGGCATTGACTCGCTATGTGGTCCCCGGCGCAGCGAGCGCAAAGGCAAAGGCCCGAAAGCCTGGCAGTGGTGGCATTGGGCCGGACCCGCTCGTCCTTGCCAAGCTTCGATGACGACCCTCTCATGTAGTTCGCTGATCTGGTAAAGTTGGTTTAATTTCTCTAGGCTCATGTGGTCTAGCTGCGCATAGTAGAGGCACCCAGGTCTACCTCTACGGGGAGGGATTGCCCTCACATATCTAATTGGGGATCCCTTAGCCCTGATAGCCTCCTCTATCTGGTCGGTTTCAGTGCCCACTGGCAGCCCCGGATGCCCACCTTCGTGGGCTTCTCCTCTACCGGGGTGTAGCAATACCAGGACAGTACTGGTATCTTCTCTGAGATGTCAATTAGGTATCTCTCTGGGTTACCCGGAATTCTTCCGGGCTCTGTGGAGTAAACCGTACCGCTTTCCCGAACGGACGGGAGTTGGGCGGATGTCCCAACTTTCCACTAAGCACTTCAAAGTGCTTTGTCTAGTCCGGGAGGCACTCTACTATAATGCGCGGGTGGCGTGCCTTTTTTTCTTCCTGTTGAAGTTGGGGCACGTCCGCCGCCTTGGGCCTTGGTACTGCTGGAATCGCTGCCAGTTGGGCATAGCTGGTAGAAGGCCTCTGACCATCGTTCTGTGCTAGGCCTGACGGGTTGGAAGTGGGCACCGATGATGACGATTGTCCGGCAGTTGCTATTGTAGCATAAGTCGTGGAGTTCCATCCGTAGGACTCCCCCCTTGCTTTAACTCGGCCGCGTCCACGTTACTCCAACGGTCGGGTGAGATGGAGGGGTTGGCTTCGGTGGGGACGGCGATTTGGGTGGCGATTTGTGGACTCTGTATCCTTCCGCGGTTAGGATTCCTTCGTCTTCTGACTCGGACTCGGACGATGATAATGATGACGATGAAATTTGAGATCCGACGCATTGCCTCTTCTCGAAGAGCGACGCATCGTTCTCAGGTGGTGTGTGCATCCGTGCCGATTTCTTCGCCCGCTGTGGTAAAGGCTACGGTTCCCGCTCACTCGTATGCTCAGGTACGGTAGGCGAGAGCGCGGCGCTCGGTGCGGGCTCCTTACGTGGCTCCTTACAATCCTTACCTCCTGGTTGGGATCTGGCTAAAAGGCACAATTCTTGATTTCTCCGGGTTAGAAAGGTCCCTAACAAGTAACGGACGATCCAATACGCCCGGTCGGTCCGGGGGCTTCCTAACCCGAGGGGGTGGGGTGGCTCCCCCTTCCCCTTATCCGTCATGTTGGTTACTACTGTTTGGTTACAACTGTTTAGGTAATCTACGTATCTTGTCTCACTCTTGGCTTAAAACATATCTAGAAAATAGACACCAGTGCGTAGAAATAAATAGGATAAGCGAGAGAAATATTATCGTTCTAATCATAAAATAAATAAGTTTGGAGTACCACAGGTTAGCGTTCTAGGCCCCATATTATTTTTATTATATATCAATGAATTACCGAGAGTGACTAAACATCGATGCATAATGTTTGCTGATGACATTTCCATTATTGTTAAATCGAATTATAATGACTATTTAAATAGTTATGAAAATGACATTAATAACACAGTTAATAATATGGTTCCATATCTTAAATCAATTAATCTAAATGTAAATCTGAATAAGACTAATTTTATAAATTTTTACATAAAAGGACGAGCAGTAAATAATCTTAACGTGCTATACAAAAATATAACTATTGAAAGGGCTGCCATGATTTCATTTTTGGGTATAGTACTTAATGAGAACTTAAATTTCACTGCCCTTATTGACAAAGTTTGTAATAAAATTAATAGGTTTGCTTTCGTCTTAAGGCGCTTAACTAAGATAACGACTCTCAGCGTAACCATGTCTGCTTATTATGGTCGTCTAATATTAATTATGGTCTGGTTCTGTGGGGCAACAGCATTGAAGTAAATAGAGTTCTCATCGCACAAAAAAATATACGTGCTATATGCGGTAAAGCTCCATTTGATACATGCAAGCCCCTATTCATTAAGCTTGGTATATTAACAGTCCCTGGCATGTACATATTACAAATATATAAATTTGTCAAACAACATACAGAGTTATTTAAGTCAGCTTGTGATGTATATCCACGAAGCACTAGAGATATTTAATAAAATTCCAAAGAAGTACAAGCACGGCTCTATGAGTCTCATGACCAAAAGTTACGTGAATGGCTAATAAAAAAATGTTATTATAGTGTTAAGGAATTTCAAAATGATAATAATATGCATGTTGACATATGATGGACGTAATTGCTGTATATCACTGCGTATCACTATTTTATCTGACCTTTGATTAATGATTTAATGTATTTAAATTTTAATTATGACATTGACATTGAAAATTATGACATTTTGAATTATATAACTTACATTTAATAAGTTGACATTTTGGAATCTACTACCACCTATATTTGGTAATTTTAAAAAGTTTGCATGCCGTATCTCATGGCTAAATAGGTCTTTAAACAACTTATTTTTATTGTAAAAACCTATCACTTACCCTATTTATGGCAAATAAAGAAATTTGAATTTGAATTTGAATTTGAACTCTCCGATCACACTCTTAATCTCATGGCTGTTAGACGGGAATTGAAGCTGCAGTCTTCAGCAGATTTGACAGCGTACAGGCAACTGAACAGACAGATCACCAAATGCATGCGGCGGGACTTACGCAACTTCAATACAGCTCGTATTGAAGAAGCGATCGAACGGAACCAGGGCTCCAAAGTCTTTGCTAGAGATCTGTCTGCCAGACAGAGCCAATTGTCGAAGCTGAAGACAGAGTGTGCCAGCGTCGTTTCCGGGACACCTGAAATTTTGAGTGAATTGAGAGGTTCTACGGGCAGCTGTACACATCATCGTTGGAGCCACATGCAAGTATGAGTAACGATCCAAGAGCAAGTTTATCCGATACTATTCCGATGATATTCCGGACGTCAGTCTGAGCGAGATTAGAATGGCTCTCCAGCACCTTAAAAACGGCAAGGCCCCAGGCGAGGATGGAATTACAGCGGAGCTTCTGAAAGCGGGTGTAAAACCGGTACTTAAAGTCCTACAGAAGCTCTTTAATTCCGTCCTCCATGGTGGCACTACACCGGAGGCGTGGAGCAGAAGTGCGGTGGTCTTGTTCTTCAAGAAAGGCGCCAACGCTCTCTTGAAGAACTACAGACCGATTTACCTTCTGAGCCGCGTCTACGTGCTGTTTTCGAGAGTCATTACGAATCGTCTCGCATGCAGACTTGACGACTTCCAGCCTCGTAAACAAGCCGGTTTCCGAAAAGGCTTTAACACCATAGACCACATACATACACTTCGGAAATTTGTACAGAAGTCCGAGGAGTACAATTTGCCACTATGTCTGGCGTATGTGGACTATGAGAAAGCCTTTGATTCCGTCGAAATTTGGGCGGTGCTGTAGTCTCTTCAGCGGTGGCAAGTTGACTGTCGGTATATCGAAGTGCTGAAGTGTTTGTACATTAGGGCTACGATGGCTATACGAGTACAGAACCAGAGTATGAAACCTATCCAACTGCAGAGAGGTGTAAGAGAGGGTGACGTTATATCCCCGAAACTCTTCACCGCTGCATTGGAAGACGTCTTCAAGCTACTGGACTGGAAAGGATACGGTATTAACATCAATAGCGAGTACATCACTCACTTTCGATTTGCCGACGATATAGTCCTTATGGCAGAATCGCTAGAGGACCTAAGCACTATGCTCAATGACCTCAATAGTGTCTCCCAACGGATAGGTCTTAATATGAACATGGACAAAACAAAAGTCATGTGTAACGTCATGCACCTATGCCGGTAGTACACTAAGCTCATATTGACAGTATGTTTACCTGGGACAATAGTCCGACTAGGTAAGTTTTAACGTGGTGAACATGCTGACATTAGTAGTATAGTTGTAGTACAGATGTGCTCGACAACCACGTCACAGAATACCAGTATAGCAGCTTAACACTGCTGTGTCATGGTGATGTTCGGAACCCTTACTGGAAGAGGCATTCCAAGTCCTCGGGTGACAACGCATCTGCATTGATTCTTTATTGAAGATAGATGTAGTGTCTATGGTCACAACAACCACTTACCATCAGGTGGACTGTGTGCGTTTGTCACTATCCTATAAAAAGTCAACTTCGACCGAGTTCAATCGAGGGATTCAACTCGGCTGGGCAGCGTTCGGGAAATTACGGCATATGTTCTCGTCAGGTATACCTCAAAACTTAAAAACTAGACTGTACAACCAGTGCATGTATCCAGTGATGACCTATGGAACTGAAACGTGGTCCTTCACTGCTGGCCGTATGAGGAATCTCAAAGTCGCTCAGCGAGCTATGGAGAGGGCTATGCTCGGGGTTTCTCTGCGTGATAAACTTAGAAATGAGGATATCCGCAGTAGAACCAGAGTTACCGACATAGCCCAAAGGATTAGTAAGCTGAAGTGGCAATGGGCCGTCCATATAGCTCGAAGAACCGACAACCGATGGGGAAAAAAAGTTCTCGAGTGGCGGCCTCGTACCGGCGAACGAAGTGTAGGGCGTCCCCCCATTAGATGGAGTGACGACCTGGTAAGACATGCAGGAAGTCGATGGATACAGGTGGCTCAGGAACGTGCTTTATGGCATTCCTTGGGGGAGGCCTATGTTCAGCAGTGGACTTGTGAAGGGCTGTAATGATGATGATGATGATAGTAGTATTTTCATTCGGATCATTATAGCTCATGATCAATGCGTGATGTTAAAGTTTTTTAAATTCAAATATTATTTCATATTTAGTCAATTGTACTGAGAATTTAGTATTTTTTCTATTACAGGAGTCAAAGAGCTGATTCTATTGACGTGTTGAGACATAAACTATGTGCCGGCGAGAACGGTCGAGATTCCTGCAGAGGCGACTCCGGCGGTCCTCTTATGCTTGTAGGTCAATATAATGACATGGACAGATATATCCAATTTGGTATCGTGTCTTACGGTCCGTCGCAGTGTGGTTCGAATACCCCAGCAATATACACAGATGTAAGAAAGTTTATGAAATGGATTTTAGATGCTATCAAACCGTAGAAAAACGGGTATATAAAGAAGACGGAAGACGACAATCCGATGCTATTAATAATTTTCAGCAAAATTTGCTTTTTATTTTAGGAAGTTTAATAGATTTTAATATCCTATTTTATAACTTTAAATGATGTATTATATCTCGTAAGTTAAATCAATATATATTTAACTTAATTTTGATTTTTTTTTAAATTGATGAACGCTTATTATAGAGTTTAATTTGAATATTATATTTTACAAAAAATGAATAACTTGGATCTTGGAACAACTACCTTACTTCATTAGAAACAGTAACTTAAAATCGCAGTAATAATGATGTATTATTTTTATTTTAGATTATTTATTTATAAAACTGAAGTAACAAACAAATTTACAGTCTACCTGATAGCAAGTGACTACTGTAGTCCATGGACACCTGCAAAAACACCTTTAAACAAATGAGACTACAGATGCGGTCCTCTGAGGGCTAAGATGGAATGCCTAACAGTCTGTAATTATACTTGCTCTCTAAACCCTTCAGACCGGAACACAGCAGTACAAGCACTGCTATTTGGTGGCAGGTATAGGTAAGAGAGTGGTTCCCACCCATATGGACTTCTAGACAATAAAGGAGTCTTACCACCTGGTATTGAACATTTATGCCACACAAAAACGAAATAATACGTGTAATGAGGAAAATTGCGGTATAAAATGCTATCATCTGTCGCATTCGCAGATTTTATCTCAATCCTCAGTTACAACGTATCTGTATTTTGATTCTTAATTGAGAATAGATTAGCCACATCTATCAGGTGAGCTGAGTACATCTCACCCTTACTTCTATAGAAATAATGTAGAATATAACACACAAAAACTGTTATACGTGGATGTAAAGCCTTATAACTTGAGGTTTTCCTACCTTCACATTTGCTATGACAATAAGTTTATTACCGTTACAGCCTATCAAAAGTCCACAGCTGAATATAGGCCTCCTACAAAGATTGCCAAGTTTGGCAGGCGGGTTGACGACAACAGTTTTTTTTTTAGTTGTTATTAGGAAGACGCTGTTGCCCATCTCCTGGTTTGTTTCCCTTCGCCGCCTCCTACGACACTCATGGGATGATATGGGTAGTGGTTATATATATTCTTACACCGCCACTACACGGTGAAATAAAATAATTTTTTTTAACTTTGTGTGAGCAAATGGGAACGTAAGTGCACTTGCCACTCTTCAAACACTTGCAGTCGATAAAATGATGAATAGATGAAAAGATGGCTCACAGAATGGACGACTATTTATGGACGCCGTATCTCTGATTTACTTCCGACTATCTACATGTATTAAAGACTATAAAAGTCGACTACTGAACATACGGTAATTTATGGGGAACATAGAAATGAAATGAAATGAAAACTATTTATTTTTTCGACGTAACAAAACAAAAAAGTGTAAGTATAGAGAAAATTAAAGGTAAAAATGTGTTGCGAACCCGAGTAGACTGGTCTTCACAAGCGTTCAAAGTATGACGCTTGTGGCAGCCATTGCCCTCCTCGATCATTTACAAGGAAAGTGGACGAAACGCCATAGACTAAGATGTTACTTTATACAAATAACAATTAATATTGTTAGTATTCCTTCAAGCTTCCAGATAAGGTTGCAGAATTGTATAAAAATCTCAGGATGAGTGCCAATCTATTTTTATTACTGTACATTAATGTGTAAGTATACCAAGTAAAGTAATAAGAAGCAGTGTACCGTCACTTGGGCGATTTTACTGTTGGTTGCAGTTTGCTGTTTTCTCTACATCCAGGAATAGGCAGGCATATCTTATTTAGGGCTCGCCCATTACAGTATAAATGATAATTATAATGAACATTTATACTGTAAGGGGCACACCCTTACAGTATAAACGTCTGCCAACCGGCAAACTCCGTCAACACCGGGATAAATTGTCTTGACTCTTCCGAGAGGCCATTTAAGTGAAGGCTTTGTATCATCTTTGATGAGCACCAGTTTCAGTCAGGCTTGATGCCAACTGCTTCTTTTGCCATTTATTATCTTGTTGTAACTCGCAAATATACTCCTGGCTCCATCTGATCCAGAAATACTGTCGTACTTGTTCGATTTTTGCAAATCAGTGTAGACGATTGGGGTTGACAACCTGTAGATCTGGTGATGATTTTAGATGCCTCCCCATTAGAATATATATATATATATATATATATATATATATATATATATATATATATGTATTATAAGATTAGACTGAGAGGTGACAAATTGCTGGGAAAAGATGATAAAGGAGACAAAGGCCTTGAGTTTAGTATTGTCTTAATCTGAGCGAAAAGCATAGTGATCTCTTCAAATGTCAAAAGACTGTGCCCTTACACTCTCTTCATATTATGATACTTGACTGATTTCACAGCTGTATCATACAAGCCACCAAAGTTTGGAGTATATGCAGGAGAAAAATGAAGTTGGATGCCATCATCTACAAAGTTGTTTGACACAGAGACAGAGCTTGCTTCCGCGTTAAGAAAATTACCTACTTCTTTGTTTGCACCAACGAAATTGCTTCCGTTATAGCAAAATATTTCTCGCGGCTTACCACGACCTGATGTGAAGCGAAAATAAATGCCTCGGTGCTTACGAACTTACTCTCTGTGTACTGCATAATGTACTGCCTTAACCTTTAAATCTACAAAAATGCGAAGATAGCATTTTATAAGCCTAACACCGCGACATATCCTGTCACTTATATTAGAAAAGGTCCAAAGTCAAAAACCAATAACGGTCGCGAATGACTGTAAGCAGTAATTGCGGCTCGCCACATTATAATACACAAACAATAATTTTGTAAATGGATCTTTTGTGTTTAGAATGAATGGATGCTTCTTGTCAAAAACAAAACATGAATTATCAAGTCTTCCAACGACGCTAATCAAACCTAAGCCGTCCATAAACGGGTCAAAGCACTGACCTCTATATATACAAGTACGCTGGACTGGCTATACCATACAAAATGCTTATGCCGATTTGAAGCGCCCTCATTTTTCGTACCGGGAAATAAAATTGACGTAATATGCCAACGTCTGTTGTGTTATATAAATCGTATCTATGTATTTTGAAAATTTAAACTAAAAAATGAAAATATTTTATGTTGTTTGATTTTAGTTATATAATAAAAATTATTTTCAGTAATAATGAGAGTGTGCGTAATATGTAAAACTCGTTACCAAAAGGAAAGTGGGATAACATTCCACAAGTAAGTGAATTTACAGCTAATATTAAACAAATTAAAACTATTTGATAATATAGGTACTTAAAAATTTGTTACTAATCTTAATATCGTAATTAGCAACATGTTTGGCTATATATTAGAGAGTTTTGATAAACAATAAAATTCAATAGGGTTGTTGAGTTCCTTGTCTATAATACTTGTCGATGTTCTTTTCTACCCACATCTGTTAACAACCAAAGTCGCCGACAACAGATAATTATCAAATGTTTATTAATTAACAGGTTTCCAACTGAACCTAGACTAAAATTATGGCTAAAAAGCACAAAAGTTGTGAATTGGCGTCCGAAACAAAATTATTATCTTTGTTCTAAACACTTCACAGACGACTGTTTTATTGGACATGAGAAACGCACCACTTTGAAAAAGTGCAGTACACCCACAATATTTTCTGGTAGTACCAGTACCAGTAAGTATAAAAGTGTTAGATTATTATTTCGAATGTTTTTTATTTCTTTTCTCCTTATTTTCCCCCAGACTCAAGGGCCATAGCCAAGTATAGAAAGGTCGCCTGATGATGACTTTGTGTTTACAAGACGTACATTTGTTAAATCTGTTTAAATATCACAAATTAATTATATCAAGGGAATAAAATTATATTGGGACTGCAAAATGGGCTTGGTAACTCATGGTAAACGTAGGGCGACTCACATGGCTAGCCCAAGGTGGCCACTCTGAGTGGGCTTATCGAGCGCTTGGATGTGTGTTAATGGGCTGCGGCTAGAGGTGAGTCCTCTCTATATCGCTGCAGCCGAGGTGGAGTCGCAAGGGAAGAGAATTGTTGGTATGGTGATGCGCCATTCGACTAACCTCCGCGACTTTGGCGGGGCTGTACCACTTGTGTTGTGAGTGTTCATTTTTTCCTGGCTCCATAACCTCCACATATCGGGCTCGGGGAGTCCGTTGTTCAGGTGGAGTAAGATGCCGCGAAGGACAGTGCGCTTTGTGTCCCTGGTGCGCCTTATCTGAGAAGGAAAAGGGGGAGGAGAAGTCCTCAACTAAGGAGGGGTCGCCGCTGGTGGGGCTGCGGATGTGTTTGAAAGCATTTCCGTGGCCCAGACAATGTGTGGCGAAGGTGGAACACCATGGGGTTTTAGTAGGTGCGAGTCCGACACAATCCGTTCTTGCCTCGAAGCGGATATGCGTAGGCATTTCCTCATTTGAAACCCGCAACAAAATCCGTTCTGTAGTTACGAATAAAAACGTAGATGGGCCAACGCAGCGTCGGTCTTGGTTTTATATGAGGTATAAAGCTAAGGCCTAGGTATTAATTGATACATTTATTTATTGTATGGCATTATATTAATATGATACATAAATAGAATGGACGTTACGGGTAGGCCTGGGTATAGAATTTTTATCGATATATTTTGTCACACTGTCTTATCTCTATTATTAGTTCCGTGGACGTTCACTTCTGCTGTCAGCGCCAAAATGGCGAAAATCAAATCGCGTCATTATGTCACGGTGTATAGCCAGTCCACATATAGAGGTCAGTGGGTTAAAGCTACTTAATGTAGCATGTAATTTAGTTTTAGTAGAAAAATCAGGGAAACTCTTTTCGCGAAAGGTAAGCTAATTTTAATTCTACTAGTTCAAGTTCCTCGACTGACAAAGTTCCGCAATTATTTCTATTAGACTGCAACTTTTGCTTACAGTTGTTGGTAAACCGATGTATAAATGTAAATATACGACGCAATTTACTGAAACATGAATAACTTACTGAAGTCAAATATAGATGATTTCGGATTACCAACGCTTACCGTGTATACTCTTAACTCAGGTAAGTTCGTGTGTATAACCTCGCTTTGATCAGAACTTCCGTGTTTTGCAGGAATGCAGGTCCCTCTCACCACAGTGACAACGACTTAACCTCATCTGAGAAAACACCGTGAGAAGCGAGGTCAGCGGGATTCTGTGATGATGGAACATACACCCATAGAGCATTAGGACACAACCCGTTTATTTCTGCTACTCGGTAGGACCCAAACTTAATTTATTTAAAAGTGTAATCAACTATCCCAAAACAATTCTGGAGTCTGAACAGAAATATTTTTGGTGATATTAGATCGTAGTGCATTTGACACTTTATTACAGAGCGTGATACCAACTGGGCGCCGCATAGTTCTAATTGAGGGATAGTAGGGTCTTAAGTGGTGCCACCTAGACTTTTCGCATAAAATACGAACCGTATAATTGCCCAACATACGAAATGAACGCACATATAAAACTTCTGCGAACGCTTTTAGGGATGCATCGGAAAATGAGTGTAACTTAAGTTTTATTACATTACTACAACTCTCAACATGAATTAATTGTAACTTACGGAACAGGATCATCCTAATCTATTCTTAGTTCCCATAATGATTGCAAAAGTATTTTAAACAAAATAACACATAAACAGAGCAGCATAATGGATCGAAAAGATTTGACACCACCGATAGGAGAGTGCGCTTAGTGTATTTTTCATTAGTATTTATGAATATACTTTCGGAATTTGGGTCCCATTCAACCCCTTAATTATTACAAATAAGAGAAAATTTTAAAGTTTCTAGTGTGGTCGAATGTGATATATTTCTTAAAAATCTTGCGAATTAGATTTGAACGTTCGCAGGTTCAAATGCGCAGAACTTAACAATGTGTAACGACTCGTTGATAAAGGGATAACAATTATTATTGTTTTTCATAATTATGACCAGTTATTAAATCTACAACATAAAAATTGCAAATAATTATTTCCTCTATCTAAGAGTCGTTGCATTCCTGACCTAGCTGAATTAGACACCTCGTTGCCAAGGAAGGGAGCAGATGCAGTACTGTAAGTTACTGTATTTAATTGCAAGTACCTCATCCGCTCAGCTTCGTTATCACGCCACAAAATCATTTATAAGGTACGTGAGGTTAATATGGTCACCTTAAGCTTTGCCGCCCTATAAAACCAAGACTAGGAGGAGGACAGAGACAAAAACACAAAGTCGTATACTATAACTAACATATTATTAAAAAATAGCAAACAAGCTTTGGCAATAATTAGGAACACTTCGAAAAATTAACTACATTACACAATACTAAAATCGACTAAAATATTTATTAAAATGTCAACTGTCAAAATGGCGTCAATAAAACAGCGCCCTTTTGACCCTTTATTATTTGATTGACTGATGAAGAGCTATCGTATCACAGAGCCTTCTATGCAAACAAGGCTATAGTTTTTGAGTTATAAGAAAGTGACCATATTAACCGGCTGACCATATTACCCTCACGTACTATAGGTGTCTCTGTGAGGGCTCCACGGCAATCTGCCTGTACATTTGCTCTATGTCTCCCATGAATATAAAAGTATGTTGGCGAAACCGTACTAAAATAGAAATATGTCATTCTGTACCGTAGGGCCCATCATTAAAATATCATTGAGCGAGTAACCTGAACTATTTGGCCAATACAAGCCGACATTTTGTCGATTCACTCCGCTCTTTCAAAACAGGAAGATGGGGTAAAAATTTGCATTTTTAGGTCTTACATATTCAGATAAGTGACTCAGCTCAGCATATTCTTTAATGAAATTTACGTATTGATTTTTTTAAGTAAGGTTGTCGCCTAAAGCGCTCCTCTAAGGAATCAAATCGCTTTTTAGCCTTACCATATGAACCGATAAGGCGCTGAGTTCCATGGTTTAATGACAATGTAACGCAAAATCTACCATCAGCTAGCAGTTGCGTGTGCTTCACGAAGTTTTCTTGACACGACTCCAGCTCTGGGGACAGCACTGGTGCCGCTGGTACTTCCTCCAGCTCCCAAAAATTGCTTAGCTGTTCACGAATTTCTCTGCTGAAACCGCAATGTAAATGGCTCTTTGAAGTATTTACATTAGATAGCATGATGGGACCTACCATTAACCACCCAAATCTTGAATTTTGTAATAAAGGTTTGTGTATACCGAGGCTTATGTTTTCACTACCTATCACATAGCAAAAAACAACCACTCCCAACATAAATCAATTTGGGAAGGTCGATTAAAATTAGGATCCGTTAAAATAATGTTTTTAGGATGAACTATGCCAGACATATTTATTTCCTCTGGAGGTAATGCTCCTGTTATCTGAAATATTATATGGGCTACATTTATATACACAACTTTGTTACAAAAATGTTCATCGTTAGTATTTTTCGAACGCCATTGAATGGATATGCTATATCGCCGTAATGCATTATAAGCAATATTATTAACAACAGTCACACGCACTGTGTCAACAACTTCATCTTCACTGCCTAATTTATCACTCAGTACCTCTTGTAATAAAGGAAAATTGACTTTCACAGTCAAGCAAGCAGCGTACTTCGTACATTGCAAGTGTTTTACAATTTTTCTAACTTTAAAATCGCAGTCAATAAAAGAACTTGATTCTGTGTACACGATGATAGCGCTGCGCTATAGGTGTAGACACAACCTCACGACCTTCTACTTCTTTAGGTATAAAAGAAGTGCATTTATGTAGCAAGTTTCTCTCATCTACACTTAAATTTTCACAATTATTATAAATAGCGTGATCTCCGTTACAAATACGGCAAACCCTTGTGTTTGAAGTGCTATTTGTGCAAGCAGTATAGTAACGAATGCCTTTTGTGCTTTATAAGGTCGGGGAAAAAGTTTCTTCGTATTTTATATACAAATTCAGGCCATTTTTTTCAAAGTTTAATTACATTTAATTATAATATATATGTGCCATTTTGTTCGAATAATTTGTTGCCATCTTGTAGGTAGGTGTAGTAGATGTTGTCCCAGCTGTAGAAATCTTAGGATTTTTGATCAAATAAATACGACAAGTAGTTTTGACAGTCCTCTCTTGATGTTAACCTAACACAACCCAAAGAATTCTGAAGAGACCGAAACAGGTGAAAATCTGAGGTGTAAGGTCAGCATTATATGGTGTAACACGCATTAACACGTCCCAACCAAGCTCTCTCAATTTTTCTGAGTGGCCAAAGGTGTGTGTGGTCTGGAGTTATCATAATGAAAGACCACTCCTTTTCTGTTGATAAATTCCGGCCGTTTTTTCTCAATTTCTTGCTTGAGTCTCATTAGTTGTTGGCAGTAGAGATTCGAATCGATGTTTTTGCCCGGCGGTAAAAGCTCATAATAAACGATGCCCTTCCAATCCCACCATACACACAGCATCACCTTATTGCGTGTTAATCAGGTTTCGCTGCAGTCTGTGGGGCTCGACTACTACTTTGACCATGATCTTTTTCGCACTTTCTTGTCGTAGGTGATCGACTTTTCATCACCAGTAATCAATCTTTTTAAAAATGGTTTGGTTTAATTAAGTTTCAATAGACAATTGCAAAAGAGTACACGATTCATTAGGTTTCTTACAGTGAGCTCGTGGGGTGCCCAAATATCGACCTTTTTTATAGCCCTACTTTTTAAATGTGTCAAAACTGTTTTGTGGTCAATCCGCAATTCCTCGGCTATATCGTAACTACTAATATGCCAATCTTGCTCCACTTTTTCAAAAATGGCACCGACTTAATACGTATGAGGGCGACGAGAGCGAGCTGCATCTTTGACATTCGAAATTCCCGGACTGCAAAGGCGTGAACCAACTTTGTGCTACTCTTACTGACACTGCATTAGGTCCATTAACGTCACAAATTTTTTTCGCGGCTTGAGTCGTATTTTTCCTTTTTTTCTATTAAATCTTCAAAATGAATTTCTTCGTTAGATTCTATCATTTAGGCGGACCGAAAAACAATTGAAAAATGGCGGGAAAGTATTTTTTACTGTTTATTTTGAGTGTTTTTTACTTTATATTTTTCTTTTTCTTAATGTCCTATATTATGTATTGTGATGTATTGATATTAAAACCAGCCAGATACAAACAGTACAATCAAAGAGATTTTTCTTCAATTTTATACAAACAAAATACGAAGAAACTTTTTCCCCGACCTATAACCTTTTTTTAATAATTTTATTAATTATATAACGTCTTAATTAAATAAAAATATGTAAGTAATAGCATTCAAATAAAACAGTGTACCGAGTAACAGTGTTAGTGGCGGAGTAAGAATATCCACTACACCTTATCGTCTCGTGGGTGTCGTAAGAGGCAACTGAGGGAAACTGAAACAGGAGATGAACATGAAAGAAAACAACATTATAAAAAACAGCGGTTGCCAATTTACCTGCCAAGCGTGGCATCCTATGAAGCAATCTAATAAGTATATATTATAAGTTTATAAGTAATAAAAAAGAAAAAATAAATTCTAATAAGTTTTTGTTATGTACTGATCACGTGTTGCTTAAAGTTAAAGTTACAGCCTATATACGTCCCACTGCTGGGCACAGGCCTCCTCTCATTTCTGAGAGGGTTTTAGGGCAAGGAAATGTCCGCCCCACTCCGTGGCGAACTCCACATGTCTTCGAAATATTTTTTATTCTTATTTCTCAGACATGCAGGTTTCCTTACGATGTTTTCCTTCACCGTCGAGCACGTGGTAAATCAGCACTTAAAATTGCAATTAACAATTTCATTAGTGCCTCCGGGTATTGAACCCGGTTTGCCCGCGTACTGTGAAATTTACAGCTTGCGTTTAGCTCCTGAGCCACCACGGTTCTATTTAATGTATTGCTTAATATTAACAGAGAGCATTCTTAAATGCCAATGCAATTTTTTTATTTATGTCTATCTGGCTGTCTGTTATTTGAACACAGGCGCTGAAACTAATGAATAGATTTTGAAGAAGTTTGGCTTGATTAAATCTTAGACCCTGGAATAACATTTAGGATTTTTTCAATAACAGTCAAGTGCGAGTTGCACCAAACAATAAGGAAGATGTATTTGCATACAATAGTTTAACATTTATGTATAATTTACAAGGAAATAAAAAAGTATAACCAATAGTATTAAAAAAATTCGTAACATCATGAAAAATGGACATTTTCCTTTAAAAATTATACAATATCGGTATCGTCTTCTATTGACTCAAAGATGGGTTTGATGTGTTGGAGTCATCCATGCACTTGATCGGTTCATTTTAGTTGGAACAGTGATGTAATTCATAACATTAAAATTATGCCCAAGTTAATAAAGCTTCAAACCGATTAAATTACCAACTGACTCTGCTTTAAGACAATCGGAAAAAAACATTCTATGCGAACGAAGTCGCAGGCACAGCTAGTGTTATATAAAATTAAAAATTCAACATTTTATTTTTAATCGTATGTAGCTTAATGCACAATTTAAGAACATTTTTACGGTTTAATAGTATCTAAAATCCATTTCATAAACGAAGATACGTCTGTATAAACGCCTGGAAACTTCGAGCCGCATTGGCTCGGGCCGTATGAAACAATGCCGTATTGGATATACTTGAATTCATTGTCGTAATTGCTCTCCAACATCAGAGGACCTCCAGAATCTCCTTTACAGGAGTCCTTCCCCAGCACTCCAGCACAAAGTATATTTTTCGTCGTGTCTTCTTTCGAATTTCTGAAAGCACATTTTACATTTCAACATGTTACAAAAGCTAAAATTGTTAACAAAAAAAAACTAAAACGTTTCCAGCAGCCGAGTTGTAAAGCAGTTTTTGTGTACGTGGGCACCACAAGTCTCATACCTATCAGCACCAATGCAATTTATAAGTAGGTACTGGTTGAATTAGGTAATCAAGGAAAACGTCATTAAAAATATTCACCTGAAGAAATTAAGCAAAATGTGAGGTTCGAAAATTCTTAATGTTTTAGCAGGCGTACTTTAAGGTTCATAACCCTCTCTTAGGTTGAATGGTTTAAGTCCTCTCAGAATGAAAAGAGAATCAAGCTCAGTAGTATGATGTGTAAAGGCTTGTAACTTTACTTTGACATCAAAAGATATATGTAATCTCCATAATTCTAACTTCGAAATCATCGTATTTTTACCCATTCTTATTTGTACTTATAGTTGTCTATGGTGCTGGATGTTTATGTGTACTGGATATCATCATCATTGATCATTACAGCCCTTTACAAGTACACTGCTGAACATAGGCCTCCCCCAAAGAATGCCACAGAGCACTATCCTGAGCCACCTGGATCCATCGACTTCCTGCATATCTTACCAGGTCGTCACTTTATCTAGTGGGGGGCCACATTACACTTTACTGGTACGAGGTTACCACTTGAGAACCTTTCTTCCCCATCACTTGTCGGATTTTCGAGCTTATGGCCCATTACCACTGCAGTTTACTAATCTGTTGGGCTATATCGGTGACTGTAATTCTACTGCGGATATGCTAATTTCTAAATTTATCACACAGAGAAACTCCGAGCATAGCCCATTCCATAGCTCGCTGAGTGACCTTGAGCTTCCTCATATGGCCAACAGTGGACCTTGAGCTTCCTCATATGGTCATCACCAGCACTAGGACCTTAATCGAAAACCTAATCGGACATTTTGTCCCAGGTACACATACTCGTCAACAACTTGGAACGGTGTTTTTCCAACAACTAACATAACATAAATGTTAGACATGATTTTTGGCTTGGCCATGTTCATAGAAGTGATATATGCCATAGTTGCCACCCTTTTAAGCGAGTTGGAAACTGCAGTTATTTATGTTTATTAAGCTGTTATAAGGAAGATGTTCCTAGTGTCTTCTGGTTCAATTGCCCTCTGTCGACTCTTACGACACCCACCGCCGTTGCACGGGAAATAATAACAAAATAATTTATTTTTGTAAAGTGTAGACTCCAACAAGTGGTAAAATTAAAAACTTTGTACAGCCGACTTCAATATAAATAAAATGAGTAGTCGAAGTCAATTAAATATGCATTATTAAGGATAACTCAAAAACTACTGGTCAGATTGTGGACATAGTGGACCTCTGCTTCAATTTGCAAATACAAAATGATTATCTCAGTGATTTTAGTTTATGCGGCGGATAATATGAGTAATAATTAAGAATCAAGATAATTACCTGCCGTAATAAGCCCTGCACATTTCTCCGGAATGCACAGGTAGATTCACTTTAAGTAGGACCGATGATGCGGTATTATTCTCTGTTATTCCCCAACCAGCCACTGTTACTTGCTCTGTATCTAGTCTACGTTCCCTTAATTGTTTTGTAACTGGCAGACATATCACTCCTGCGTTTCCTAGAAAAAGAAAAGACTGTCTTCTTTCCTTACCGTATTAATTATTTATGAAGAAAGGTTTTAGATGTTATCTATCAGATAATACTGATATATTTTTGTCAATAATTAATTTGTAGATTAAATTATATAAATATAAAACAAAAAATGCATATACCGACACAATTTCTTAATTTAAATGAAAAATACAACATAAATTTAAATAAAATACAACTTATAAACAAATGAAATTAAAACATAAATACTTCTGATTAACATAAGCTAACCTTAAGTAAAAAATACTTGCTAAATCGCCGCCGTCTGTTGGTAGTGTGCCCAGAAGACTGGCTGAGTTGCCTCGCTGTATTGCGGGGCTGATGCGCTGACCAAAATATCTGCCAGCGTTTGGGTCACCAGAGACATTGACAAGGCGTGATGAGATATCTCTGTACAAACGTCTTGCTTCAGGACCCACGGCCCCAGCGTTTCTACACCAAACGGCACAAACATGTATCCCTCTCTGAGGGCTGCGCCGCTTGTTAGACTCGGCAACAGCAGCAGCCGCGCCTGCCTTCAGTGCAGTCGCCGCAACATGTGATGACGCTAATGTGTCAACACAAGTCGCATCCCATACTAATGGGCGCCCATTTTTCCATGGAATGAGCGTCATTCCATCAGGCCTCTTGCCATCGTCCCGCAATATACCGCTTGGCTCTAAAATTGCAGGTACGTTGGCACTGGTTAAGGCCCGTCGAATGACGTCATTAATCGCTGCATGGCGAAGGAAGCGATCAGCGCTCCGCTGGCACGCTAGGCCGTGGTGGCCGAGAATGTCGACCTCTTTACCACAGCGGCAGCGATGGAGCTCATTGGTTTTTAAGCCTAATCTCAGGCTGATTGAAAGTGAGAAAGTAGTACTGTCCAAGAGTGTTCCGATATTTGAAGAGGATGAGATATCAGTGCATTCAACCAGTAGCCCGACTCTTTCTCTTCAGATGCTAGGAGACGAGCTCGCTCTGTAGGGTTTCCGCAGTTTTCTACTAGGTTTTTCTGAACCTGGATACTGAGTGGCTCATCCCAATGCCTCTGCGAAGCGGGGTTTTGTCGGAAAAACCTGGTCCGGCTCGGTCTTATTGTGCCAGGCTTCCTTGGCCTCTGCCAAGCACGAGACCTCTACATCACCGATTGATGGGTTAACAATTGTTCGAATGAGGTCTAACTTGCTATGAACTGAAGACAAGAAAGCATTAACCGTAGCATGTACGTAATATTTGGCACAAAAAGACAAAATTTTAGTATATCATAATATGCCATGTGTGGGTTAATTTCTTTCAGACGACTGGGTGACTCCTCAAATTTTAAAATCTATTCAATGACAAAACATTGATAGGACTCATCCAGAATAGGAGCACCTAGAAGGCGAAGCGATTTGCTGTATCTTTTTCGGGGTTGAACAAATTCTCCTTAACGAAAAGTTCACATTCAAAAAATTCTATTTGGGTAGGCCAATAGAACTGAAAGTAGAAATTAGACTAGTTAAATCATCAAGCACTGAGTTCGTTTCGCCTCCTAGTGTCCCATCATCTAAATACCAGACATTGAATTTTGACTTGAGACCGGAAATAAATGAATGTATTGCCAAACTGAAAATTGCCGAACCAAGCGTGTCACTCTGCTGGCAACCGACAGAGGATAAAATTTGGTGTTCTTTGTACCTGAGTGTAAATGGTGTACTGTAACTGTATGTATAGTGGAATGAAAGAACGAGTGACAGATGAAAAGAGTAAATGACAGAATGATAGTTGTTAAATTAATGATTGAAAACAAAGTAGTGAATGTTGTAAGTGTGTATGCTCCGCAAACAGGCTGTGAAGAGAGTGAAAGAGAAGTTTTGGGAGGAATTTGATTGTATGATGATGGGAATACCTGAGCGTGAGGATGTTTTATAAGGAGATTTTAATGGACATGTAGGAGAGTGAATGACGTGTGAAAGAGTACATGGTGGATGGGGGTACGGAATGCGGAACCGTGAGGGGAAGTTCTTCTGCAAGCAGCATGTGCTTTCGACCTGGCTGTAGTAAACACGTGGTTCCAAAACGAGATCAGCATCTTGTTACTTATAAAAGTGGCCACCACGCGACACAGATCGACTATCTTCTGATAAGACGGAACCAAATCAAGAGTAAAAACTGCAAAGTGCTTCCAGGTGAAGACTTAGTATCCCAGCACCGAATTCTGCTGGCTGACATCTGCTTAACTGTTCGCCTCAACAAACATATAAGGATCGTCCCCACCCAAAATAAAGTGGCATTTGTTGTGCAGAAGGAGGTATGCAAGTGAATTTAGAGAGCTAGTTGTAAACAAGATGATAGAGATGGGTGATATGGAAGGAATGAGTGAATGAGTGCTGGAAGGAAATGGCTGATTGTATCCGAAGTGTGGCAAGGAAGGTGTTAGGAGAATCAAAAGGGAAGCGTATGATAGATAAGGATGGGTGGTGGTGGAGTGAAAGTATTAGAGAAGTTTTGAGAGAAAAGAAAATGCCTTTAAAGAATGGCAGAGCGTAGAAGACCAGAATGAATCCATAAAAGAAAGTAAGAGAGGCGTATAAAGAATGTAAGAAGAGCGAAGAAGGAAGTTTGTAGGGCAGAGGCGCAAGATAAATTATATCGGTCCTTGAAAGCCTCGAAGGGCAAAACGACTTTTTCAAATTGCAAGAGCGAGAGAAAGGAAGAAGAGATGTTTCACATGTAAAATGTATAAAAGATGATTCTGGAAGGATTTTGACTGACGATGAAAGTATAAAGAAGCGATGGAAGGAGTATTTTGAGAAATTGATGAATGAGAATGAATGGAATGGTATGCTTGAAAACCCACCAGTGAATATGGCTTAGTGAGAGAAATTAGTGTGGAAGAAGTAAAATGGCTGTTAGGAATATGAAGAATGGGAAGGCGGTCGGCCCAGATGGAATACCAGTAGAAGTGTGGAAGTTGCTGAGGGCGGATGGATGGAAGTGGTTGAGTTTATTTTTCGGTAAATTGTTGCAGGAGGAACAAATACCTGAGGAATGGTGCAGCAGTATACTGGTCCCCATTTTTAAAAACAAAGGAGACGTCCAAAACTGCAGCAGTTACTGGGGAATAAAACCTATGTCACATACGATGAAAGTCTGGGAAAGAATAGAGAGAAGAATGAGAGAAGAGTGTGAGATAACACAAAACCAGTTCGGATTCATGCCCGGTCGAGGTACGACAGATGCCATTTTCGCATTACGCCAATTGTGCAGTACAAGCGCGCATAAAGATCTGCACATGGTTTTTGTCGACCTTGAAAGGCGTATGATCGGGTTCCCGTGAGGTTTTGTGGTGGGCGTTAAAGATGAAAGGTGCCTGGGAAGTATGTGAGGTTGGTCTGCTATGTACAGAGCATCCTGTACATGTGTACGATCTGCCGTGGAACTACGGGCAGTATCGATGTGGCGGTAGGGCTGCACCAAGGGTCGGCATTGAGCCCTTACCTCTTCCTACTGATTATGGACGCTTTGACGTCGGACCTGCAGGATGAGGCACCCTGGTGCATGCTCTTTGCCGATGACATCGTGCTTGTCGGAAGAAGGCATCGAGGTACAGACAGACTGACGGGGTGGCAACGGAGGCTGGAAAGTGTTGGCTTGAAGATCAGCAGATCCAAAACCGAATATCTGTGCTGTGATTTCGGCGGCCTTCCAGTCCTGTACCCATGTCGTTGGATGGCGCTATACTGCCTACCTGCTCAGATGTCAATACCCGGTTCCTCATTCAAGGCGACGGCGGAATAGATAGAGCTGTGCAGCATAGGATTAACGCAGGGTGGATGAAATGGCGACAGGTCACAGCCACAACGTGCGACCCCGAATGCCAATAAGGCTAAAGGGAAAATTTACAAATCGATCATCCGACCTGTCGTCATGTATGGAAGTGAATGCTGGGCCGTCAAGAAGAAGGATGAAAATAGACTGCATGCGAATGAAATGAGAATGTTACGATGGATGTGTGGTGACAAGGATGGATAAGATAAGGAATGAGTATGTAAGAGGAAGCCTGAAAGTAGCGCCAGTGGTAGAAAAGGTGAGAGGAAGCAGATTGGCATGGTTTGGGCATGTGATGCGGAGGAATGAAAGTCATGTCACAAAACGAGTGTTGAATATGAATGTGGAGGGACACACGGGCAGAGGAAGGCCGAATAAAAGATGGATCGATTGTGTGAAGAGGGATATGAGAATGAAAGGAGTAAGTATGGAAATGACGGCTGATAGAGAGGAATGGAACAAAAAGATTTACTGCGCCGACCCCAGATAATGGGAAATGGTTTAGAGAATGATGATGAACATTAATCCAGAGAATTTTGGTGATGCGATAGTGGAGTTCTTGTGGAGGCGGAACAATATGAAATACTTATAATAAAGATCCATTTTTGGAAATGGTGGAAGTAATAAAATATGTTTACTTATTAAAGTAACTATAAAAGTTAACATTTTGGTGTTTTATTTGGTGCAAAAGGCGAAGCGAGGTCGGACTTGGGCACCCTGACCTGACAGGATAGGTTAGAAGGGATGGCAGGGTCTAGTGAGGAGCGAGAAGGAGTGAACAGACCCTTCCATCCCTCGTGGTTATTTTTATAAACCACCCAGAATAGGAGCCCGCTTGCGGGGCCCGTCGACCACTTTCGGTATTGTTTCGGCGGAGGGGCGCCTCCCATCAAGCGATTTTCTCAGAAATCATTCAATAAAAATTTTAATCTTCAACATTTAATATAAAAAATAAGCTCGTCCGGCGGGGGAAAAAGGTGGGGAGCGAATCTACCCCTCCCCCACCCCTTTCTTTTCCCGGCGGGGGAAAAAGGGGGGACCTATTAAGGCGACTTGATTCTAAACCTTAACCCATTTTTATTTATTATGTCATTGATACATGATAACAATGAGAGGGCTACAGTGTTTCTTGCAACCCTTGGTATTCTTTTTATAACAGGACAATTGAACTTTAAATAGCTTTATGAAGAAGTGTTTTCGTTCGATGGGAAATCTATTTGTGGGAGGCAATCTTGGACTTGTAATGGCTTGTGGGTTCTGGTTTTATGAATATTTAGGCCTCTTTGTCTTTTGAAAAAACGTGGCTGTGAACAGTCTGTACACTGCACGAGATCTTGTGATGCGGTCGCCGCTGACCTCTCCCTTCTCCCTTGGAGATAGCTTATCAGCCAGAGACATACAAATTAATTATCTTAATACATAGATATATACAAAAATAATAAAATTATAATAAAGTAATAAAATCTATACTTAGAGAATTAGAACATAAAACAAGAAATACTATATTTACAGCACCAACACACTTAATATTTACATACATTTATGAACACGGAATTCGAATAAATAAATCATTAAAGAAAAAGAAAATGTCTTTAACTATATGTCATATAAATGCCCCTCGATTGGAAAGCGCAGGCGTGAACAGTAAAAAGTTACGTGTTACTAGGTTGCCAACCAATAGGAGTCTCGGCGATTGTTCGTCACCTTGGCAACAGCTGCTTTTTTCGATGACGGCTCTTTGGAGTAGCGATTTAAAAAATTTGCAAAACAAACAAGATGTTTCCCCTTAAAAACTATAGGTCACTCACATTGACTTATATATTACATTTTTTATTTTATTATTACTAGCGTACACTCAACTGAATTAATATTCGCAGCCCTCCGCTCAATCAGTAGCAGACTTAGGCTGATTGTAAAGGCAAAGTCCGGGTTTATTTTACATTTTTAAATATTATTTAAGAGGAGCGTAATTTATCAAACACGTCATATCAAAAATTGTTTAATAACATGCATCATAATAATTAAAACTTAATAGTACAATTTTGATAATTAATTTATTATACTTTAAATTCAATGCAATTAATTATTTCTTATTTCATTTTCATTACCGAGCACGTTTTATATCTTTAAATTTGCAAATTGTACGTGCTCTGAACCGATGTTTTGCCTCGAGAACCACGTAAAGCCGTTGGTCCTGCGCCTGATCTCTCTCCGGTCGTGTCAAATGAGGGCTAATAATCTTCCACTCACCAGATGTCGCTAGTTGTGACAGAGGTAAAGTTTTTATTACACAATGTCACTTAATTTAGAAATTAGTTTTAAATAATAGTTTATCATTATCTAAAGAGTATTATATTAATTCACAACACAATGCGTTAGTGGTTTGATTTTTAATTTTTTGCACTTTATAAGGCTTTTTTTAATTTTTCTACTTTTAGTTATATTTGTAGTTCGGTTTATTCATTTTGATCTAATTAATATAAAATACAACTAATAAACATAACATAACATAAACACTCACGCCTGTCACCCAGAGGGGTAGGCAGAGACTACGGACTTCCATTTGGCACGATCCTGACTCACTTCTCTCGCCTCCTTTACATCCATATATCTACGCATACACGCTCGTCGGTTAAGGGTACTCCTAATCTGGCCCATTTTCAATATATTGCCAATTTGGTCGATAAACCTTCGTCTAGGGTGTCCCTTCCCGACTCTTCCGTTCACTTCAGCAACATACATTTGCATTGTCACTCTTTCCTCTTCATTCTTTCTACATGACCAAACCACCGAGGCATTCCTTTCTTAATCCTGGTCACAACGTCATCTTGCAAACCACACTTTTCTCTTATCACACTATTTCTCACCCTGTCATTCAGATTCAGCCCTAGCATACCCTTAATGACCGCATTTCTACAGCATTTATTCTACTCATGCTTCTTCTGCCAGACCCAACTTTCACTACCATACATTAAAGTAGGAACTAACACAGCATTATGAATTGCCATACGTGCCTTTTGACACATTCTGACTTTTCATAATAGCGTGGTAGCCCATTCACTCTATTTCCTGCGTTCACTCGTCGTTCTATATCCTTATCATATCTACTATCCTCTAAATAAACATCCCAAATATACAAACTCATCCACTTGCTCAATCATCTCCTTCTATTCTTATTTCACATAACGTTTTACTTACTTCTCTTTCAAAACCATCACTTTCGTCTTACTTGCGTTCACTTTCATACCCTTTCTTTTAATGACCAGTTCATTAAAGTAACCATCATTTGCAACTCGGCCGACGATGCAAATATGACTTGATCATCGGCGTAAAAAGGCATTTGACGGTTAACCTACTCATTCTCAACCCACATTCTTCAACTTTCAAAGTTTGCAAACAACTGTCCATAAATAGGTTAAACAGCCACGGGGAAGCTACACAGCCCTGTCGACACCTTTATATATATATATATATATATATATATATATATATATATATATATATATATATATATATATATATATAATTGAATCACATATATGAATAAAAACACACATTTATACATATGTATCTCAATAAATGTATATATAAATAATTATAAACATATAAAGTAATTTGACTCAAATTTATAGGCTACTCATATGCTCGTATAATTTCCTTTTAAAAACATTTTTGACAGGTATTGTTCGCATATCAACGGGCAATTTGTTCCAGAGGGAGATGGAAGTAACTGTGAAAGAATTTGACATAAACCCAGAATGGTGGAGAGGAGTAGACAGTAATAAACTGTGTGAAGAACCGAGATTGAGAGAATGAGTGTCACAACGGAATTGAAATCATTCTTTTAGATAAAGGGGTGAAGAAGAATCATTAAGAACTGAAAACAGAGTGGACAGGATTCGGGAATCTCTGCGCTGGCGTAGAGTCAACCACTTTAACTGAGAGCGAAATTCTGAAACGTGATCATATTTGCGCAGGCCAAAGATGAATCGTATACAGTTGTTAAGTAACCTGTCCAACCTGTTTAGCAGAAATATTAGTAAAACAAACATCGGCATAGTCAAATAATAGAAGAATTAGAGATTGGACGAGAAGACGTTTAGTTGAAGGAGGCAGAAAGAACTTAAGGTGATAGATGGGACGAAGTATGCCTGTGACTTTACGACAAACCTCTGACACCTGTAATATCCAACTAAGAGACGGGTCGATAATTAAACCCAGATCCTTGACACTAGTTCTGAAGGGTATTACGCAGTTTTCATAGTGAATGGATGGTAGTACAGATATGTTAAGTTGTGACGTCTACCAATGACGATGGTCTGGCATTTACTGGGGTTTACCGTTATACCAAAGCGCTGTGACCAGTGTGATATACGTTGTAAGTCACGATTAATAGCTGCGATAGCAGTATCAATTTCAGCAAAAGACGCTTGTGAGTATAACTGGAGATCGTCAGCATAGAGGTGGTAAGATCATTGAAGGTGGGTAGTTAGAAGATTGATAAACACCGAAAACAAGAGAGGAGAAAGAATGCCGCCTAGATTATCTCGTACCTATGACGCTCTCCGTCACTGATTATATTCCTTAACTAGCACAAGCCACAATAGCCGCGTCCATAAGTTCCTCGATTCTAAGGACACACATGAAACGAAGAAGTTTGGTCACCCCCGTGCTACTTCAGCAGGGGGTGACCAAACTCCCCTCCCCCCCGTGCTACTTTAGTAGCAGGGGGTGGGGCCATGCACCCCGGCAGTAGATTTTACAGGGCGGCATTTTAGGATTAAAGTCAACTCCCCATCTTAACTTTTAATTGATGGCAGTAAAATGTAAAAAAAAATACTGAAAATTACTGTTTCTGGATTTAGACAACACGGGTAAAAATAAGTATATATAATATGTTTTATAGGATAAGGGTGACAAGCGAGCACACAGTCCACCTGATGGTAAGTGGTTGCTGTGGCCCATAGACGTCTAGATGTAGACGTCTATGGGCCACAGCAACCAGGGAATAGTAGGGAATTCGGCAAGGATGATTGATGCCGCATTAATTATATTTTATTTTTATTTTAAGACATTTATTGTAAAAGTCTGATTAATATAAAAACAAAGCAATCTATATTATAAGTATTCTTTGGAGCTCACACCACCATAGGCCTCTTTTTTATTCATCAGAATTTCTAAATACTTTGTTAGGTTTTATTAAGATGCAATTTAAGCGCAAACTGGTTTGGAACCTTGAAAGACCATCAAAAAAGATCATGCTCGGCAAGTGAGCTGGTAACTCACCACTAGTTGGCGCTGAAATACTCGTATATATCCCGATGCATAAATCTACATACTACTCGGATTCCTTTACGGTATCATCAATTACACTGTGGAATAACCTTCCACGAGATTTAAAAGATGCTTCCTCAATAAATAAACATTTAAACGTAAGGTTGAGGCAGATTATTTAAAATTACTTGATTAATGTTTTTGGTTTATATAATATTATAATTTCCTATACTAGATTGTATGTATTTTATTGGTATAGTATGTATTTTTATTTATATGTTATATACATTTATATATATGTATGTATATATGTATATGTGTGTATAAGTGTATATATGTATAAAGTAACATATTTATATTATATTATATTTTTGAATAATATGTGAATATAAGTTAGTTTTTTCTGTTGCGGCTCTACCCATAGCTCTCACCACACTACCAAAGGTTAGCTGGCAGAGAATGCCTTTTCGGCATTAAGTTCGCCTTTGTACCAAATGTTTGTTTGTTTGAGTGCAATAAAGAATTTTCTATCTATCTATCTATCTATATCAACTCCTATACCGTTCAATCGATTGCACAGGCGGGACAAGGTTTGCCAGATTTTGCTAGTTATTATATAATAATAAATAAAAATATCGTCAACTTTTGAAAAATTAAGATATCTCCTTAATACTTACTGACTGTAAGGTTCACTGGTTTCCTCAACCGTAAAAGTGCGATGTCGTTACGTACAATGGGTGGGCCTTGGTACGCCGGGTGGGGAAGTTTTTCTGATACGGCAACATCCTAAAATTTATATTTAAAATTAAGAATATCATAATATTAATATAATATAGTATAAGCATAATATTAAGGATATAGTTATGTGTTGCGTTGTTATGAAGGAAAAGTGTGTTTCAAACGGTGTCTGTGATAAATTGTGATAATGTTCGGACAGCGGCGATTAAAATAACTGTAAGTAATAGATCCGTAGTAATTTTTAGCATCTACATGCCGACAAACTGCAATGAAAACCTATGTATATTTACAGAATGCCTTAGTTTAATAAAATCTATTATTGAAGTGGAAGAGAATTGTGGTGTGGAGGCATTTTATTTACTTGGAGACTTTAATGCGCATCCAAAGGAAATATGAATTAATTAATTTCTGTAATGATCACACGTGGTACTGCGCGGACGTTGATATCGTAGTGATGCACATGGGTGTGAGAGATGGTTAGACCACTGTATAATGACTCAATCTGCACGGACGACGATTAATAAAGTGTCGGTGAAACATGACATATATTGGTCGGACCACTCTCCGCTATAATAATTGAATATAATTGAATGTGACCTATACAAATTAAATCAGAAAGTTGAAATTGATGTTCCAATAGACGAGTCCAAAAAATGTATAATATGAGGATATAGGCAGTTGGAACAGATAAATAAATATCATGAATTGTGCCATTCTAAACTAAAGGATACCGAATTTCCGCTAGAGTTAGACCAATGCTGTGATTACTCATGTAGTTATAGAAGTCATTACTTAATATTAGACAAATTGTATAGGGAGATTGTTAGTATTCTGTCAGAATCTGCTTCACAGACCTATGTTAAAAGAAAATGTACAAGAAATAAAGGTTATGTCACTGGGTATAATAAATACGTTGCTGGCGCGCACAGGGAGGCTAGACTTAAATTTCAGATGTGGTTATTGGCAGGTAAACCAAAAATCCATAATATTTTTAATGAAATGTTAGAAACGCGTAAAAAATTTAAAGCAAAGTTAAAATGGTGCCAAGATAGGCAAGAGCAATTACAAATGGATTTACTTGCTTCAAATCATTCGGCTAAAAATTTCAAAAAAATCTGGAAGAACACCAATAAATTAAATGTAAAACCTACGCTTCCTGCGAGTGTCGGCGGCGTCCACGATCATAAGATGATTGCCAATTTATTCAGCGAGCATTTTAGTGTTCAGTCGCCCTCGGATCTAGTTTCTTGTAATGTAAATGATGCTGCGACCATTGTGACGGAACGTAAGATGCCCTTCTCAGCAAAGCATGTATCGACAGTTATAAAAAACATACAGAGGGGCAAATTGCCCGGTCACGATGGTCTCAGCATCGTACATTTTAAAGTATGCTGGGGTGCACCTACCGCGCATATTCGCGATGTTCTTTAATTTATGTCTATGTCACTCTTACCTACCTGAGGCTTTAATGCGCACTATTGTCGTACCGATTCTTAAAAATAAGACTGGTGACACTTCTGATAAAAATAATTATCGGCCTATCTCACTTGCTACAACAACAGCTAAATTGCTTGACAGTCTGTTGAATAGCAATCTCGAAAAACATGTGAAGCTGAATGATGCCCAGTTCGGGTTTAGAGCTGGATTATCTACCGAGAGTGCTATTCTGAGCTTGAAACATACTGTAAACTATTATACGAAGAGAATAACCTGTCAAAAGCCTTTGATCGCGTAATTTATGACCGCTTATGGGAGAAGTTGGGGTATGCGGGTGTGCCGATGGAGTGCATCTCCCTCCTCAAATTCTGGTATTCAAACCAGAAAAATCAAGTGAGATGGGCCGGTACGCTATCGAATGAATATAGATTACAATGTGGTGTAAGACAGGGGGTGGGGGGGGTGGGGGGGTTAAGCTCGCCTCTATTGTTTAATTTATATGTCAATCAGCTTATTGAAGCGACTCAGTAGTACTCATGTCGGCTGTCATATTGACGATATCTGCCTCAATAATATAAGCTATGCTGACGACATGGTGCTGCTAAGTCCCTCAATCAATGCACTGAGGACTTTATTGTCAATATGAGACATATGCGGAGGCAGATGGGCTAAAATATAACGCTAACAAAAGCCAGCTTCTTGTTCAAAGCAGGCAAACATGAGCCCTCCCATGTGCCTCCAGTAGTCCTCGGTGGGGTGCCTCTAAAGCTGGTGGATAGTTTTAAATATTTGGGACACACAGCAGACCTCCGGGATGACAAGGGCATAGAAAGGGAGCGCAGGGCGTTGACAGTGAGAGTCAATATGCTTGCTCGCAGGTTCACTAGATGTACATACAGTTAAAATAACGCTTTTCAAAGCTTTTATCAATCATTTCACTCGAGTGCCCTGTGGGTGATATATACGCGTCGAGCTTACCATGCTCTGCGCGTACAGTATAATAACGCTTTCAGGATGTTGTTGCGGCTGCCTTGGCGTTGCAGTGCGTCAGGTATGTTTGCGCAAGCGCGTACCGACATTTTGCCAGCGATCATTCGGAAGAAAAGTGATAACAGCATCCTGAAAGCGATATCTGTAAGATATGACTGTCTCATACAGAATCACTGGGTGGGCATAGTCATAGGATTAAAATAATGTGTAACTACTTACAATACTAACATTACGTGGTAGAGCCATGCTGCAGCTATATCAGTAGTATAGTTGTAGCACGAATGGGTCGGCTCGACCGGGGAAGGACCACGCTCTCACAGAATACCAGCGTAAAATAGCAGCTTAATGCCGCAGAAACAACCACAGGAATAATTTTGGTCGGCAGACCACCACAAATGTCGGTCACCTCGTGAGTCAGGTTCAGATATTTTGTCAGCTTATCTGTTTCGGCTTTTACGAGATTCTCGTCATAAGGAATGGTAATGTCGACCAAAATTATCCCTGACTGTGCCCGGTCCATCAGCACAATATCAGGCTTATTCGCTAGAATAGTCCTGTCTGTGATGATGGCCCGGTCCCAGTAGAGCCTGGCGCGGTCATTTCGAGCACAGCTTCCGGCAAGTACTTATAATATGGCGTTTTCCTATCCACGAGACCGTATTTCAGAGCGAGCTCCTGATGTAGAATCCTGGTTACTAGGTTGTGTCTGTGCAAATACTCAGAGTTAGAAAGCGCTGAACAACCGGAGATGACATGCCTAAGTGACTCGCCGGGATGGCGACAAGCTCGACAGATGTCGACAGCGCCATCCTTTAGGATGTATTTCCGATAATTGTTGGTCTTAATAACCTGATCCTGTATGGCACAGACAAAACCCTCGGTTTTCCCAAAGAGATCACCGAAACGTAGCCAGTGGAACGAGGCGACTGTGTCTACGAAAGGCTCATGTAGAGCCTTGTAGAACCTCCCGTGGAGCTCCTTCTCCTTCCATACGGTCTCCCGGTCGGAAATGCACTGTACTGCTGGGTCTTGCCATTGCTCGTTGGTTAAGGATAGAGGAGTAAGCCCTTTATCACACGAAATGACGTCCCTGTAGAATGGATCGTCCGATCTCGCCACAAAGTAATTACGGAGGCTGCACACTTCGCGATTATGCATGGTGAGAGCGCTTAAAAAGCGGTGTTTTGGATGTTTCCGCGGCAAGTACAGCCTCATTACTGACGATCTCGGATGATGCATCCTGTGTAACGTCATAACAGTGCGGACTTTTCTATCCAGAGCGTTCAGTTCGGTGTGAGTCCACCTGAGCATGCCGAAGGTATATATGAGGACAGGCATGACCCAACCGTTATGCGTGTGTGTCTTATTCACACCCGACAAAAGACTGTTGAGCATTTTTGTCAAGCGTGCATAAAACACATCGCATACTGACTGTTTCATATCCGCCTCATCGATACCTATGTTCTGTGACATACCCAGGGTCCTTATGTTGATGGGCATAGATAAGTCTATGCCTCAGAGTTAGCAACTCACCTTTCGACATGGAGGACCGCACACTTATCCGTCCCCAGCTCCATTATAATAGAATTGCTAAATCACAAGTGATGTTTAGCAATTCCACAAGATGTGAGCGACTGGAGGCGAATAACTTTAGATAATCCATATAGAAAAGGTGGGTCACTTTTGTACCTCCTTTCCGAAGCTGAAATCCTCTCCCAGAACCCTCCAATAAGGTACTGAGAGGGTTTAGAGAGAGTCAGAACCAGATTGGACTCAGACAAGCGCCCTGGAAGATACCCCTTCTTATCCTTATGTGGTTCTCCGCAGCCGTCATCCGCTCGCCTAGATGACAAAGGATCGTACTCCACTGCCCCATACACTGCCCGAGGAAGTTTCTAACTGTACAGTCAACCTTGTACAACTCGAGGACCCTCTTCAGCCATGTATGAGGCACCGAGTCGAATGCCTTCTTGTAGTCTATCCAGGTGGCGGAGAGGTTCCGACGGTTGCGTTTAACCACCGTCAATGAGGGGTGTTTCCTTGGTTCCACGACCACCGCACCGACATCCATTTTGAGCGCGCGATATCACCTGATTTGAGTTCAGGTGGCAAATGATTCTCGCGCTCAAAATAGATGTTAGTGTCTTCGTGGGTAGACACGTGATGGGGTGGTATTTGCTCGGGTCTGTGGTATACCGGTCTTTAGGAACCAAATGAGTGATCCCAGTAGTAAAGAGGCTCGGGAGCGACTTCTGGTCGAGCCTCTTGAAACTGTCGGGCGAGCACAACTGACACACCACGAACCCTTCAGCCAGTAGTGATGCAGTCCGTCGAGCCCCGGACTTTTCCAGTTCAGCCTTTCGACCGCCTCAGCTACATCGTCCGGCGTTATGATGACGGGGTCCATGGGCGTAACATCGCACACTGACTCGCAACAACTTCCGTCCAAGGGCCCCGCTGTGGTTTACGGGTCTGACCCATGCCGCGCTAGAATGCGACAGTGTCGGCCTCATTCGTTGCTTGCCCTTCCACGTACCATTGGTCGCTCCAATGATTTATAGAGCTCTTTTGATCACTCTGGAAGAGGCGATTCTGGTTAAACCGTGTCAACCTCTCGGTATATCCGCTTCCTCTAGCAGCGATTCTCTGCTTCAGGTCGTCTATGCTCCGTCAGTTATTGCGTATATTCGGCTGGGACAAACTTATGTTTGTCCCAGCAAACGCCATCCTGACGGTGCGCACAATTCTCGGTCTATTATTACCCGACCTGAAGCTTGTTGTTCGCCGGTGAGGCTTTGCGGCGATACGGTCAATTCATTTTCTCCAAGCTGGAATGGCGCTACTTTGTCTAGTAGCGCGTCCAGTCGTGGAAATTTGGCGCCAATAATACGGCAAACTGCCAGTGCGGCGCCAAAAGAATTGAACTCCACGCAAAGGTCCCGGCTGGCTTCCAAATAGGTCACCAGCATTGGGTTGAGAGCCCTCACGATAGCCCGATTCCGCTTGCTTAAGGGTATGCGGGGAAGTCGCGGTCGATTTTCGAGAGGCGTACTGCGCGTTTCTAAAATAGCCTCTTCCAATATGCTCCCCATTTGCTCTAGCTTGTGGGAGACTATTTCATCATCGTCTGAATCAACCACAACTGGAATATCCACGGCGGTATACACGTGTGCAGGTTGCTATGCAATTAGTGGCGCCGCATTACCAGCTGTAGCATTTTCATTCGATGAGGGAACTTTAAATTATTATTATTATTATTAATTAATAGGGAAATTATTATTATTATTAAGTAATGGGTAGGATTCTTTAAAGTCCAAATTTTGAAATATCTTCACGTTTTAAGGTCTCCAGGGTCGTTTTTAGAAGAATGTCTGTGTCTGGGTATGTACCTACTTTCATGGTTAATTTTCGTCTTGCATAGCTCGAAAACAAATAATGTTATCGTCGTAATGGTTTCATTCGATGCACAATTAATTATATGATTAGAACCTCCATTGGAAATCAATCCAGCAGTTTTTTTATTATGAATTATATAGGTTATAAATATGGTCAGAGCATTTTTTAATATGAAAAACTTAAAGGCATTCCTATTTCATATTCCAGGTTTAGTATTTTTTGTCACTTCCTACTAGGTAGTTTGAAAAATGGGCCTCCTGAGACACCACTACAAACAAAACGTATAATAATTCATAGCTCAACATAGGCGTTCTCCACAGATTGCCTCAAAATATGATCCTGAGTCACTAGCATCCAAAAACTTCATACAGTGGAGTTAACCTAGATTGCACTTATTGCTATGATGTTAAACTCTAGAACCTTTTTTTTCACATCAATTGTTGGTTCTTCGAGCTATATGGCAGGTACAGTGCTCACTATAGAAATTCATAGAACTGTATGAGACTTAGAGTTAGTTGGATTTAGTATATACTATATATATATATATATATATATATATATATATATATGGTGTGAGATACTCTTATTTAACAGCATTATATATATATTCTCGAGATCATTCTCGAGAATGAAAGACGCGCGACTGCTTTTTTGGCTCATCTAGTTTGGACGTTACGCAATTAACATAAAATTAATTTTACTATGTATAATATAATTCATCTATATTACAATTAATATTATTAATTAATAAATTAATATTACAGACAGACATTTCAGTTTTATTTATATGTATAGATTGCGAAATTATGCAATTGGATCACCAGTTTTCTTGCAGATCGAAGCATCAAGGGAATAATTAAAAATTTTACAACTAACTTCAATTTATAATATTAAGGATAACTCAAAAACTATTGGTCAGACTTTGATAAATTTACATGGAACCACATGAGAAGCTTTCACATAAAAAAAGAATCATCAAAATAGGTTCACGTAGAACAAAGTTATGAGGTAACACACATAAAAAAACATACAGTCGAATTGAGTACCTCCTCCTTTTTGAAGTCGGTAAGAAAAGACCTTGCATGCTTGAACTACAAGGTTACTAATGCTGGTGTTCCACACTCTGCTATCACCTACGCTGTTTCTTTTGATATGTTGCAAACCTTTGCAGTTTTTTTTAAATTGCTTTGCAGATAACAGCACTGGTGATGTTTATTTACACAGGTCGTGCTAATGTTTCTCGGGATACAGTCTCAGACTGGAGGCGACTAAATTTAGTCCAGTTTAACCCCGAGAAAACAGGTTTGCACGCTTAATGCTAAAAAGAACTCTTAGGTCATATTTATCCAATTTCAGAGCACACCCCTTTCTGCTTCAGTCAGCATCGGAATCCTCAGCATCGATACATCAAGTGACGTCCAGTTGAACCAAAGGATGGACAGGTCTGTACCTCTAAGACTGCCGAAGGGTCGAGAACAGATATCCTCTGTGACTTATACGCAAACTCCGGGCCGAGTCATAAACAATTGTTTCAATTTGTACTTCGAGTAGAAAAGATACGAATTGTCAGATGGAGAGGACACCTGTATATCGGTCACACTCGATCGGCCTCCGGTTACTTTCACTTACCAGGCGAAAAGTAGAAGTAAAGTTTCTACTTTAAGCTGGTATTCTGTGAGGTCGTGTACTCGTAGTTTCCTGGTTTGAGCCGCCCTATCCGTGCAACAGCAAAAGCAGTCGCATGGCTCTACCATATACATTTTTTTGAAGTGAAAACTTCTTTAGAATCGTTGTGATTTGAAACTCGATGAAACGAAAATCCGACACTAAAAAGAGACAAACATATACATATAAGGATTTAGCCTACGATAGAAAGAGACAGAATATTATATTAAATTAGTCGTGTTTAGGCCACCTAGTATATATTTTACGTACCACCTTAAGAGTCAATCAATTTTTATTCGATAACATGACTTTACCTATAAAATAAAGTAGATGACGCTGTTGTAAAGCAATTTTACTCGAAAGAAAATATTCTTTTGATTTATCACACTTAATTTAGGCTCTACATGTCTAAAAATAAGGATTGTAACATTTATTTGCTATAAAATTTTCTTCCTCCCACGACTTATTTGTGGAATCGCTACCACAAGAAAAATTTTCGAACCGATAAAAAGAGCCTACTCTATTTTAAAAGGCCGGCAACGCAGTAGTCCATGTGCGGCGGTAGTCACTTACTATTAAATAGGCAACAGGCTCAATTGCCCCTGTTCTATTAAAAAAACCTCTAAGACACGTTTTCGAAATAATCGATCGATGAATCAATCGAGGGTTAATTATATTTCGAGAGTTAGTTCGACGATTATATTATACAAGGTGTTCGGTAAATTATGATAACCTGACAAGTTATCATAATTTAAGCAAAGGATGCCAAGGAAGAAATTAAAAAACATATTTCGATGGAAGTAAGGGAGATTCTTGACTTTAAAAAATTACTTATTGAAATAATATGTCTACTTTATGCGGTTAGTAAATTGGTACTAACTAAGGGCTGTAATGATGATGATGATGAAATTGGTACTACACTTGATGCTTCTATAAATTTTCTTTTATTTTCCTATTTTTTAATTTCTAACTTATAGCTTTTAACATACCAGGAAGAGTATGTAGTGAGTATAACAATTTCCGTGGTTCCGGCCAGGGTCTAACTTCAGTTTCCCCGCGTAGTATGAAATACATGACAAGTACTTAGCCCCTAAAATACCACGGCTCTTTTCTACATAAATTTAAAAATAATTTGTTACCTGGTAATATGATTCACAAAAATTAGTGTCTTTCTCGCAATCAATTTTACTCCTCCAATCATAGTCGCCTATTCTCACACCTGCAATTTTTCTACCATTGACACAATGGGCTGCTGTCAGCACATACAATGGGCTTATGAGACTGCCTCCACAAAGAAACTCGCGACCAATACCTGCAATTATTTTTTAATAATAATGTAATAAATAATTTCACATGAATCTAAATAATGAAATAAACAGTAACAATCTTTAAAAGTGCAACTTTTAATAAAAATTAAAAACTGACATCAATAACTATAAAGAACTAGCCGCTCCCGGCGCGTTGCTGCCGCAGAAGAAATTGTGGAAATATCGTTTCAAATTTGGAAGAGTTATATTGTTTAATTAGGAATGACAATACATTCATTAAAATTGAATGTTAAACAACTTTCAAATAAATTTGTCGGGTATGATACTACTGTACGTTAATTGTACTATGCCTATAACCTTCCCGCAAGTGCAAGCAATAAGTTGACAAAGTTTTAGCGCAATCTGATAAACGGTATGGCAGCGCATAAAATACGAACAAACAAACATTAATTATTATATATTACAAGTATTAAATAATTTTGTCTAGCTTCAGAAGTCGGTGCTGAGACTTAGTGTAACAAAGAATTAAAACTCTGATTTCAGAAGCTATTATGTGGAAATTATTTTGAAGTGAAACTTCTTTATCTATAGAGAAAATTGGTACGGTATTAAAAAAAAGTCACGTTTTCTTGTAACTTTTAACCGCCAGGGCTGCATGAGTATATTATTATTTAACCTACTTGTGTAAAATATAAAATAGAAGAAGAATGATATGCCGTACAGAAGTTTCACTTCGTACGTCGGACAACACATACATCAGAGTTTAAAGGAAATGTAATGCATAAAATTAGTCGGACATATGAGATGAGGGCGCAAATTAATTCAGACGGCTCAGTAGGGCCGTGGTTAGTGGTTAAGCATTTTGTGTAGGTTCGAATCCCGCACGGAACAATTAAACGCCTACACTATACAGGGGAATTCCTAGTGTAAGAGTATTTTTTTTTAAATATATCAATTTATATAGGAAAGTAGAGAAATGGTTAAGGGCGCGGACTGCGTAAATAAAACGTTCGAATCCGCTCTTCGTTCACTGTCGTGACCCACTCCCAAAAAGTACTCCTATTTAAGCTTGGTTGCAGTTATTACTACGGATGGGTATATTATGAATATTTACAGCCTAGTTGTTTTTTTTTTCTTTAAAAATACGTTAACCCCACAGTAGAATTTTCTTCTATATCGTAGAAGCGTTTTAAATACTACACATGGACAAACGAACAGAATCGCCACAGTTATTTGTAGGCCATAAAAACATTTATTCCGCACGGGAAGCTTAGCCACTGCGCCACCGAGCCGTACTAAATTCGTATCATTCGCCATTAAAATAGTTTTACAAGACTTGTTAATAAACTGCAAGGTAAAATTAATATTAAATACGTACGAGTGTCATAAGATATGAGCACCATCCATGGAAATTCGTAGAGTTTTGCAACCTCGCCGCCCACAATTCGACTGCCTTCGATTTCACCACAATCCTTTGGTAGCAGTTCGAGATTCGGGTGGTTGTCTAAATCTTCTGGTGCTGATGGAAACTCGGAGCAACATACCTAGTTCATGACTTTAAAATGAGCTAATTGCTTTGTTCAAGCTAATAAAACAAAGAAGAAAATGATACGCAAGATAATATTAGGTCCTTACATATGAAACTGGCGTTTTGTACGGTAGGAATATTAAGTCAATTTTTTTTTGTAAAATATATTTAATTAATCAAAGTATGCACCGTTGTTATCTATGCACTTTTGCCATCTCATAGGTAGTTCATTGATTCCTTTACTAAAAAAAACATGGGGGCGAGAATCAATAAACTCTTTGAAGGCGGTTTGGACTGCCGCATCGGAGTTGAATTTTTTTCCTTGTAAGAAGTTGTCCAAATTCCGGAAAAAATGGTAATCTGTTGGAGCAAGGTCCGGGTAGTACGGTGGATGTCGCAGACATTCCAATTGTAGCTCATCTAACTTAGTGGTTGTGTGTAGTGCAGTGTGTGGTCTTGCGTTGACGTGAAGCAGCAGTGGCCTAGAGCGATTGACCAATCTCGGTTGTTTAGCAGCTAGTTCTTCCTTCATGGTTTGCAGTTGCTGACAATAGATATCTGCCGTAATCATTTGGCCAGATTTTAGAAAGCTGTAATGAACGACACCGGCGCTAGTCCACCAAACACTCACAATTAACATTTTCTGAGTCAATTTTCGTTTAGGGCAGGATTTGGCTGGGTCTCCAGGGTTCAGCCATTGCGACGAGCGCTTCCGATTATCGTACAGTATACACTTTTCATCAGAAGTAATGATTCGATTTAAAATCCCTTCATTATTGTTTCGGTTGCGCAAAGTAACACAGCAGTCGACGCGTGTTTGCAAGTTCGATTCACTCAATTCATGAGGTACATCGTTCAAGTTTTTTTCTTTGCTACCCGATTTGCTTCAAGTGGATTCATATAGTTTTATCACTTACCCCGAAGCCTGCAGCTATCTCTGAAGTGGTTTGTGATGGATCCGCTTCTACAATAGCCTTTAATTCTTCATTTTCGACTTTGGTCTCCGGCCGTCCACGGGGTTGGTTCTGAAGGTTGAAATTTCCAGAAAGAAAACGTTGAAACCAAAAACGTACCGTGCTTTCTTTTGCGACACCAGCGCCGTCACATCATTAATCCTTCGAGCTGTTTCTGCAGCACTGGTGCCACGGTAGAACTCGTACTCGTAAATATACCGATATTTCATGTTTTCCATTGTGCAGTAATAAGCGACGTCAAAGAAAAAAAAAATGAGGTAAAAACAAATGAATGACTGTTTTCAAAACTCAAATGTACCAGCTAAATGAATTTATAAATTTGAAGAGATATTTCAGATCAAAGTGGTCAGTACGACAAAACGCTAATATCATATGTACTACCAAGGATTATTCGCGAGGCTATTGAAATTAAAAAAACATCCTAAAAGGTGCTGCCATCTGCTTGGGATCCTATAATTTATAAAATTAAATCCAAACCCAAGTATACCACTGCTAGACTTCAAGATACTGTAAGCTCATTCTGCGTAGATCGAACCAAAAATTAATATTAAAAACTGAAGGTTTAACGGTGGTAGAGCCACGCAGCAGCTTTTGCTGTTGCACGTATGGGCCGGCTCGAGCCGGGTTGGTACCACGACCTCACAGAATACCAGCGTGAAGTGGAAGCTCTGCTTTTGCGTTTCGTCTGGTGAGTGCAGGTGACCGGAGGCCCAATTCCCCCATCAACATGGTAGCGGAATTAAATCTTAGACTACCCCAGGAGGTACCAGCACCCTGGAGAATCCTCGCTGAGCATCCACGACCATGCTACTCCACACCTGAGCGTGGGTGCTCAGGCTGCCCGTATTCTGGGGGCAAAATTCCGCTCAAAACAATAACTGCTCGGGGCAACTGAGCAATAACACCAAGGCGACCCCTGCCACGTGGATCCGTGGATTTCTGCAACATCAGGGGACTTCACTCGAACCTAAACGCCGTCCACTACCATCTCGAGACGGCAAGCCGCCTTGCTCTTTCTGACCGAGACGCAGGTGTCCTCTCCGGCTGATACTTCGTATCTCTCCTACCAGGGTACAAATTGGAACACTCCTTTGTGCCTCGGGCTGGAGTTGCGTATACGTCAGAGAGACATCTGTTCTCGACGCCTCGGCAGTCTTGAAGGTTCGGACCTGTCCATCCTTTGGCTACGCGTGATAGCGACGACCATCCGCGCGTCTACGGGTGCCTCTACAGGTCCCATAGCGGTAATGCCGAAACAGACCGACTCATCGACCACGTCCAAATGGCTACAGATTCCTTGCTACAACAGGTCCCATCCGCAGAGATCGTGATCCTTGGCGATTTTAACGCCCACCACGCCGAATGGCTTGGTTCACGTTTAACCGATCATGCGGGAGATCTGTTTATGACTTGCCTTGGCATATGGTCTGACACAGCTGGTTACTTCGCCTACGCGGATTCCAGATGTGAAGGATCATACACCTTCCCTGTTGGACCTTCTGCTGACCTCTCATCCGGACGGATATCAGGTTTCCGTCGATGCCCTCTCGGCTCTTCGGACCATTGTCTGATCCGGGTGTGGTGCCACTCACGCTCCCCTCGCGGTTGTGTTTTGCAGGTTGCCGCCGTGTTTGGCATTACAGGTCGGCGGATTGGGACGGAATGCGGTCTTTCTTTGCATCCTACCCATGGGGCGGGTTTGCTTCTCGCCGGATGATCCCAGCGATGTTGCTGACTCTGTCACTGATGTGGTGCTACAGGAATGGAACTATTTATTCCATCATCTGTGGTACCCATCGGAGGCAGATCGCAGCCTGGTTTGGTCGCTCTGTAAGACTGCATTACGCAGTAAGCAGGAGTGCTATCAGGCCTGGGCTGAGGCTTCGGCGGCTCGGGATGTAAACACCAGCATGCTTAAAAGTATAACTTCGCCTCCAGGTCCTTCAAAGTGTTATTGCCAAGGCAAAGTCTGAGCACATAGGCAGAATTGGCGAGAAACTAGTTCGCCTTCCTTCGGGAACCCGTGCATTCTGGTCTCTCGCCAGGCTGTCCAAGGAATTTCTGTAAGCCATCACTACCATCTCTGCACAGGAGGACGACTCACTGGCCCACGCCGCAAAAGAAAAGCCGACCTTTTGGGCTCACTTTTGCGTCCAACTCGACTCTTGATGACGGGGAACACACCGCCGACCATCCCGCGGTGTGAGTGCTCCATGCCGGATGTGCGGTTCTCACAGCGCTCGGTTCGCAAAGCACTCCCCTCCCTGGACATTCACAAGTCGAGTGGGCCTGACGGAATCCCCCCCAATTGTGCTGAGGACGTGTGCTCCGGAGTTGGCACCGGTTCTAACGCGTCTTTTCCGGTACTCCTACTCCCTAGGCGTAGTCCCGAAATCATGGAAGACAGCTTTTGTCCAACCGATCCTAAAAGGCGACCGCTCAGACCCGTCCAACTACAGGCCTATCGAGATCACTCCCTTATTCTCCAAAATAATGGAGTCCGTTATAAACTGCCAGCTCAAGCTCAGGATCACCAGCTGATTAGTGAATGCCAATACGGTTTTCGTCGGGGTCGGTCAGCTGGTGATCTTCTAGTCTACCTGACTCATAGATGGGCGGTGGCAGTAGAGTCAAGGAGGCATTGGCCGTTAGTTTGGACATCGCGAAGGATTTCGATCGGGTTTGGCACAGCGCTTCTTTCGAAGCTTCCTTCCTATGGGCTTCCGAGAAATTGTGCAATTGGATCACCAGTTTTCTGGCTGATCGGAGCATCAAGGTCGTAGTAGACGGTGCGTGCTCCGATTACAAGACTATTAACGCTGGTGTTCCACAAGGCTGCGTGCTATCACCAACGCTGTTTCTTCTGCATATCAATGATATGTTGCAAACCGGTAGCATTCATTGCTATGCGGATGATAGCACTGGTGATGCTGTATACGCCGGCCGTGCGAATATTTCTCGGAAAACGTCGCCGAGTACCGGAACAAACTTGTGTCTGAAGTCGAGTCTTTGCTGAACAAATTCTCGGATTGGGGGCGACTAAATCTAGTCAGTTTAATCCTCAGAAGACACAAGTTTGCGCGTTTACCGCTAAAAAGAACCCCTTTGTCGTATCTCCTCAGTTTCAAGGCACTCCCCTTGTTGCCGCAGCCAGTATCGGAATCCTCGGCGTCGACATATCGAGTGGCGTGCAGTTTCGCGGTCACTTGGAAGAGGCCAAATTGGCCTCTAAAAGCTTGGCGTGCTCAGCAGAGCGGGACAGTATTTCATGCCGGCACAACGCCTGCAACTTTACAAGGCGCAGGTTCGGCCTCACATGGAATACTGTTCCCATCTCTGGGTTGGGGCTCCCGGTGCCAGCTCCTTCCACTTGACCGCATCCAGCGCAGAGCGGCTCGAATCGTCGACGACCGAGTCCTTTCCGATCGGCTCGATTCATTGGTGCTGCGAAGAGATGTTGCATCTCTTTGCATTTTCTTTCGGATTTACCACGGGAGTGCTCTGAGGAATTGTTCGGATTAATCCCAGCCGCCAAATTTCACGAACGCACATCGCGGCAGAACTCCCGATACCATCCACACCATCTGGATGATTGGCGGTCCACCACTGTGCGATTTAGAAGATGTTTTCTTCCTCCACAACTTCCTTGTGGAATAGTTTACCACCAGCGATTTTTCCGGACCGATACGACTTAGGGACCTTCAAGAAAAGAGCCTACTCCTTTTAAAAGGCCGGCAACGCATCTGCAATTCCTCTGGTTCCCTGGTGTTGCAGTTGTTCATGGGCGGCGGTAGTCACTACCATCAGGTGAGCTGCATGCTCGTTTGCCCCTCTCCTATAAAAAAAAAAAAAAAAAAGGTAGCCGGGCTAACTATGACATCGGGACGTCAAACACCTCAGTCCCACCCGTGACCATGGGTGCTGTAAAGCAACCGAAACGTCAGGAATTAAAAAGTTAAAGTTAAACGCCATATAACTCCTTTACAGTTCAGGCTATACGCCTTTGGAACTCCTTGCCCGATGACATCAGAAAAGCTCCCAATAAGTTTGCTTTTAAAAAGTTGGTGCGTAATCATCTATTAAAGACAACACTTCTTACATGAATCATCCATGTCATTTATATTGTTAGACGTATATATTCATAGTTATTTATATGTACTATTTATATATGTATGTTGATATGTATATATGTATGTTTATGTATGTATGTATATATTTGTATATATGTATAATTAGGAGATATTTCTATAGTTTATTTATTGTATATATTAGTAAAAGATATATATAACGTAATTAATTATCATTTATATTTTGTTTTTTTTAGCGCGTTGAAAACGCAGTCGATAGGCGTATTTTGCATAGAAAGTGATCATATAATTGAAAATACCTTTGAAGTCCGTTT